>SJYX01005216.1:361443-432796 GCA_006410675.1 Oreotragus oreotragus
GGGTGGGGGGTGGGAGGTAGGTTTCAATCCCTGGTCGGGAAACTAAGATCCCACAAGGCATGCAGTGGTGTTGCAAAAAAAAAAAAAAGGAACAGAGGATGCCAGGGACCTCAAACCTGGGAGATGAGCCAGGACCCTGGAGTCTCACCCTTGCGCCCCAAGCCCATTCAAATCTTTGAACCCCTGTCTGGACCTGGCGGGGGCTCCCTTGGCTGCCTTGCTGGGCATTGACCTGAAAACAACGAGAGGGGCCAAGGACAGCAGAAGCTTGGACTCCATCTGCGGACACGGGGGCAGATCCCTTCCCTGTGGCATCTCCCCAGGCTGAGGCTGCCTTGGAGGACAGTCCAGGGTGAGGCCAGGACCGGCCCAGGAGGGCCGGAGCCCTTGCCTGGACACCTCCCAGGAGTAAGAGACCTCAGAGGCCCTGAGTGCAACTTTGTGCCCTGAGTCAGTGGGAGTCACGTGCACCAGGAGCATGGGAAATGGGCACGATGGGCCATGTCCATTATCTCCAGGTCATGGCCACTGCCACCTGGGGCAAGTGCCGCCCGTGCACCCACGGGGCCCAGCCACCAGGCCTCCTGAGCTTTAGTTTCCTCGGTGAAGACGGGTGGGCTCGTTCCCCTGACGCCTGTCTCCTTCACAGGTCAGTGACTAGCAAGGTGACTGCCAGCACTCGAAGCCTCAACAAGGAGCCATTGACTGAGGGGCTGGGGCCAGGGGAGGCTTGGCAACAGCATCCACCTCCTGCCAGCATTTCTCCCCCAACCCCGTTCTGCTCACCCTGCAACTTAGTGCACTTTCCCACAGGCCGGGAAACGAGATGGGGAGCCTTTCTGCGTCTCAGGCTTGCAGAGGCCCTGAGTGAGGGGAGGCTTAGGTCGACATCATCCAGCTGCTGTCCCCACAGCTGGAGGCTGTAGGGTCCTGCAATCCCACCAGTGGAGACAGACCTCCACTTGAGGGGACTTGAGGGGCATAAGCCCAGCCTGCTTCCCCAGAGGGTCGTGTTTGCCAGTTAGGAGTCTGAGAATTACCGTCCAAAGTGCTGTTAGCTCTGGATGAAGGGAATGGTCTGATGTGATGAGCAACTCTCCCAAGGAGACACTTGGGTGCTACTCTGGGCCCCAGCCTGACTGGGGGAGCCCCTCTTTCCCTGGGCCTCAGTTTCCCCGGGTGCACTGAACCACAGATTTCATGCTGCGTTTCTGGTCTCTAGGTGCCCTGAGTAGAGGCAAGGATGGGGCTCCTGGGCAGCATTCTGTGACAATTTACATTTTATATTAGAGCTTCCTATGAGTCCAGTGGGAAAGTGTCCTGTGCTGAAAGGCCTGCCGTTCTGCACTCCCAGGAGCCATCCACTCGACTGGTTGGGGGCAGGTGCCCCCTTGGAAACTGCCTAGTGACCCTCAGTGACCAGGGAGAGGCCCTTGTGCCCCTACCTTGCTTCCTGGTTGGCAAAGTGTGACTGGAATGACTCAGAAGTGGGGATAACAGCGCAGTGGCTGACGGGGCAGGTCTGGCGGCTGCCCCTCTCTCGAGAGGTGAAGCAGAGGCAGAACCCCACAGGGCAGGTTGAGGACTCTCCTGGGGCCTAGTGGCCCCAAATGGTAATTTTCTTGACAGAACCAGACTGTGACTGGGGTGTGCGGGTAGGACAGGGGAGGGGCATCAGGAAAGCCAAGGAGGCCACAGGAAGCACTGGCTCAGCAACCCCAGAGGAGCTCAGGGACTGTCTCCTCTGGGGCTCCAACCGTGGAAATGATGCCTCCAGTCCCCCCTCTTGCCCCCACTTTCCCAGCCTGGCACGGCAGGCCAGCTGGCAGGAGTGGGCAGAGGACTGGTGAGTGCAGGTCCATGAGCCTCAGAGGTTGGCGCAGGGTGACCTCCACAGCCTACAGGTGAGCCCTGCGAGCCCAGGCGCAGGGGAGCAGAGCTTCTAACTTCCATGAACAGCCATAGCCAGAAGGTGCCTTTAAAAAGGAAGCTTTGTTCCTTTCTGTGGCCAAAGCTACGAAGGGTCACCTGCATAGATGGGACCGCGCCCCCCGGCACACCTGCTCCTCCTTTGGATGCAATTTGCCAGCACTCCAGGAGCCTGGGTCTGTTTGCTCTCTGGGTGGGAAGTCCAGTTGGAAACCGGGGAAAGCCGGCTGAGACTGGCCTACTCCGGAAGGCTGGCAGGGAACCGAGAGGTCAGGAAAGGAGCCAGAATGGGGACCCCCCCCAGAAGCTGGGGGGCCGGGTGCTATGGGCTTCCTCCTATGGCCCTGGAGGACCTGCAGCCCTGTCCCTGAGCTGGCAGGTAGTGTCACTGGCCGGGCGAAGGGACATCCTCCACAGGTGCTGGGGACACAGAACCAGCAAGTCTGCTGGTGCAGGCGACCCAGATGTGGCAACTGATCAGAGCGCCAGACCCAGAATCTTGGTCTCCGGCAGGGCTTGCTGGGAACACGTAAGGTCAGGACAGGATCAGCCGTGAAAAGTCCGAAGACCTTCATCCCCTCACTGCCCAGTCCTGAGTCTCGTCCATGCCCCCAACTTTTCTAGAAACTTCTGCTTCCTGCCAAAGGCCCCCATGCCTGAGAAGCACCCATGGTTGAGCAAACACGATGTCACGTGGACCCTTGATTCAGAAAAGGGAACTGTGCTTGCTGCTGGGGACAGAGGGCAAGGGCCAGAGAGAAGCAGGGCTGAGGCTGCCGGCTGCCCTGTCAGGTATGTCCCTGGGGAATGGCCCTGCCTCTGGGTGGTCCACACAGCAGTCAGAAGCCGCAAACAGTCGCCACAACCCTTTGTCACAGTTCTCATCACCTTTAACCACACAGGGTGTGAACCACTCCACCCAGGACCCCGCTGCCAGCCTGGAGGTGCTCCTTTCTAAACCAGGCAGGGAGGGAAGGAGGTGGTGAAGGCAAAGCCAGACTGCTACAAAGCAACAGGACTCTCTAGAAGCTCCAGCCCTCTGCCCAGCTGCCTGCAGAGCTCCTGTCACTTGGGCTGGCTTCTGGGTCAGGGCTCCTGGGTCAGCTCCAGGGAGGAGGCCTCGCCTAGACCACCAGCAGGGTGGGGAGGGAGCAGGTGAATGGGAGGCAGGTACACCCAGTGGGCAGCCCTCCTGGGCACCTGGCACCTGGTGAGTGATTTGGGCTCTAGAGCTGCCCCGTCCCTGGGCCCTGTCCGCGGGGAGCCCCTGGCTCCTCAGGTCTTCCTGTGACAGGCTTTGGGAGGTTGGGGAAGGGGAAGGCACACGGGGATGCAGAAGTGGAGATGAACCGACCCTGGAAGCAGGGCAAGTTCAGGGGAGGAAGGGGGATGTCAGGGGAGGCAGGGCCTGACTTTCACTAATTTGGGGACCTCAACTCCGCTAGAACCGGAGGGGGTCCTCTTGCTCCTGGTCACTGTGTGAGTCATGCTGGGGGGCAGAGCCCCCAGCCCAGGGCCATGATCTGCCCAAGGTCTCCCTGTACAGTGAACCCCCACCCCCAGTGGACTTTGTGTGCATCACACAGCTGGCACAGGAAGGCAGGGGTCAGTATCTGCTGCAGGTTCCAGCGTAGCCCCCTGCCCCCAGCCCACTGACTGCGCCCTACAGGCGACCCTCAGGTGGGTGGGGCCCGTCAACGTGTGTGGTCGTGAGCTGGAAGGCCCTGCCCCCAGCCCTCCCATCCCACCAAGACCCGACCTGGACTGCAGACGGGGCACTGGGGTACCGGGCCCTGGTTGGAAGGGAGGCGGCAGGGAGGTACGTGGCCCCTAGGCGGAGCAAAGGTGCCGCCGGCGAGAGCTGTCTCTGCCCGGGACACTCGCACCCTCCCCTGACCATCCCCCGACGCGCGCGGCCCCACCTGGACCAGTGGGTGTCCTCGGCCGCGTCCCTGCGGGTCTCGTCCGGGGAAGGCTGCATCGGGCGTGGACGGCGCGGGCGCAGCGTGTCCGGGGCCGCTCCCACCCGGCCCAGCCACCGGGCAGCGCCGCCCAAGTCCACGTGTCAGTCCCAGCGGCGCTTCCGTCCGGCGCGCTCCCAGGACGTGTCGCCCCCGGACGGCCACCGCTGGGGGCGGGCGAGCAGGGCGGGGCCCGCAACTCGGTACCCGCCCCACTCACATCCGTCGGGGAGGCTTGGCCTGGCGCTCCCGCGGGCGGGGCAAACCCCTGCGCGCCTCGGGCCCTCCTCGCGGCCGCCGCGGACGTCCGGGACAGACGGCGCGGGCGCTTCCCTTGCAGCCGGCCGGAAAGATGGGGCTCTTGAGGGGTTGAGCCGGCGGTGATTCTGGCGGGCAGCCTGCATGCCGTCTACACATGAGGGGCTCCTCACCTCGTAGGGCTGTGCACACCTCAGGTGAGAGTTGGGGCTGGTCTCACCCACTGCAAGGGGAGCAAGACCGGAAGGGAACCAGTTCCAAAATGGGTCTTTGGAGGTGGGATCTGGCCCCGGGACCCTGGAGCCGCAGGGGGAAGCCTGGCAATCCAGAGCCCACGGAGGGGACCAAGTGTTCTGACTCTTGTCAGGTGCCAGGCCCCACTGTCGGATCCCTGGATCCTTGCTCTTGGGGAGATTCAGAAGTCTTCATCCCCAGGGGTGGTGGGCACAGCCAGAGAGAGGCAGCAAGTGGACTTCTGGGCAATTCTGCTTCTCCCAGCTGCTGCCTCTTCACACCCAGAACCCCACCTCCACCCCACCGCCCTGGATCCATCCCCAACATGGCAGCCTGGTGAACCTGGCCAGGTCACACCAGGAGGAGGCCCTCTGAACAAAACCTAAAACGCCCTACCCCTTGGCCTTGGCCTTCCCCCTCCCCCAGCTCCTTCTGTGCAGTGGTGCCCACCGCAGGCCTGGCTTGCCCTCCTCCACACATGTTAGCAGCAGATGGCGCTTCTTACACCCATATGATGCTCAATGGGACAGAAAGACCGTGTGGAGAGAGCAGTGCTCCCCCAAATAACCCAGGACTGAGGAAAGTGTGAGAATCCTTGCTAAATTCTACCTGCCAGCTCACTGCCACCCACTGCCCCAGAAGCTTTGATGGTGATTTTAAAAATTTATTTTTGACTGCATCTGGTCTTTTTTTTTTTTAATTTTTATTTAGTTTAGGCTGTGCTGGGTCTTGGTGGCTACACAGGCTTTTCTCTAGTTGTGATGAGTGGGGGTTACTCGTCGTTGTGGCGTCTCTTGTGACGCACAGGCTCTAGAGCACGCAGGCTTCAGTGGCTGTGGTGCTTGGGCTCAGCAGCCGTGGTTCCCAGGTTCTGGAGCAAAGGCTCAATAGCTGTAGTGCACCCATTTAGTTGCTCCGTGGATCTGTCAGGGATCCAACCTGTGTCTCCTGCACAGGCAGGTGGATTTTGAACCACTGAGTCACCAGGAAGCCCTGCATTGAGACTTAGTTGTGGCATGCAGGATTTCTCACTGCAGTGTGCAGACTTCTCTCTAGTTGTGGCATGGAGGCTCAGCAGTTGCAGCACGTGGACTTACTACTCACCCCACAGCCTGTGGGGTCTTAGTTCCCTGGCCAGGGATCAAACCTGTGTTCCCTGCATTGGAAGTTGGATCCTTAACTACTGGACCACCAGGGAGGTCCCTGATGGTGATTTTATAAGAAAACCTAGAGCTGCACCGTGGGGGACATTTGTTATTTGCTTACCCAAAGCCCCTCTGCTCCTGGAGCTGTGCATGAACAAAACACAGAAAGGAAACCGAGAGGGCAGGGAAGGGTGGCTTCTGCCATGGATGGGCTGGGACATGTCCCTGCAAAGACCTGCACATCAAGTCTGAGAGCACAGAATGAGCAGGGCATGTTGGGGGGAGGGGGGCGGTGGGCAGAGGCCCAGGGCAGCTTCCAGGACCGCAAGGAGCCTGGTGGGCGAGTAAGGGGAGAGGAAGGGGGACAAAGCAGTGGGAAGGGCAGGCTCATGGGTCTTGGTGGTCAGGTAGAGACCAGCCAGGGCTCTGACACTGGAAGCCCCAGAGGGTCACAGGATCACCCTGGCTGCCGTAAGGACCACTCAGGATGGCCAAGGCATAGGCAAGGAAGGACAGGCCACTGCAGTACTCCAGGCCCAAGGTGAGGAGGCTTTGGCTAGTGGAGAACAAGAGGTGGAAGGTTGCTCAGAATGCACAGAGGCCAATGGAGGGCCAGGGGTGAGCATCTGACCCCTTCCTGAGCCTCTGAGCTGGACAGGGCCATCCTCCATGAGACATAAGATCTGGGTGTCAGCTAGGGCCACTAGACCACATGTCCCAACCCGAGAGGAAGCCACACTCACGTTGGCAGCAGCTGGACACACCTCCAGCTTCCAGTAACCTCTGTGAGGGACTTCATATCCAGCCAACCCACTGTTCCTGAGTTTCAAGGTGGAGAGTGATCAGTGGGTCGTGTACAAAGACTAGCCCTGGCTCCCAATGCTGGTGACAGCTGTTCTGGCCGCGTCCACTGGTGTTGGGGCCTTGGCTCTTACTCGTTTGGGGCCTGTGCACCTTGCATGAGTTCTACTTCCAGAGTTGCTCCCTAGATACACCACAGAGGCCTCACTGCTGTGTCGTGACCTCACCTTCCTCAGCCTCCAGACCTGTCCTTACTGCACAGCACAGATGGGCTGCTACACCTGGCACAGCTTCTGGTCAAGTGCAGCCCCGATGGACCATGGCCTGGGTGTCCCCGGGGTCCTCGCCACCTCTGGCCCCTGTGCAGCCCAGTCAGCACTTGGGGAAAGCACAGACGTCACGCTGCTTTAGGAAAGCTGCCCACCACGTGCTTGCTCTGCACGTCTGTCTTCAGGGGGCATCCTGGCTGGACGGCAGAGCCAGCCTTGCAGCCACCAGGCTCACCCTTGGCATTTCAGTCTGCGAAAGGACCCATCCCAACCAACAGCTGCCTTTTCTAGAAGCTGGAAACCTTGATTCAAATAACAAAATACAGTATTTCTCATGTGCCTTGCAATAATCCCTATGCTTCAGAAGAATCCAAACTAGGGGTCATTCCTCATGTGACTTTACAATATCAGGAACACAGAGCATCAAAATATTGTCACGTTTTATTTATTTCAAGGCACTTTCCACCAGAAAGTGTAAAAAAGAAGAAATAAACTACCCTGGTAAAACATCACATTTTAACAAACATGACAGCGAGATCCAAATGAGATGAAGTAGAAAAATCGATATACTTAACGTTCATTACCTTGAAATGCTTGCTGAAAAAAAAAGACTGCAAAAGGAGGAACAGAAAAGTGCAACGCCGCCCCTTTAAAGATTTCCAGCCCATGGGGGAGGAACCACGCTCTCTACACACAGGGAAAGAGCCCAGCAGCACCGCCTGAATTCTCCACATCTCACTGGCACCCAGCTCGTATGGGTCTTCGCACTCACTGGCCAAGCCCCTCCCTGACTAAACGATGAACAAGCCAGCGGCACTTCCCTTAAGCATTCGACACTTCCTACGCGTGACAGGCCCTCCACAGGTCCCCATAGTTTATGGACGATTCTTACCGAATAATATGCATCTCAAACCCATTATTTTGAAAAATGTCAGACTGATTCTATGTTAATGATGCACGTAAATTATCTTATATACACTAATAGTAAAGGATAGGAATATGCTGAATTACTTCGTGCTTTTCGAGAAGTGTAATTTTACCTCGACTTCCCTAATATTTTTCTTCAGCTTCTGCTGTATTAACTTATCACCTGAAGATCAAAGGCCCCTTTCTCCCTACTTTTATTCCCAAATCTTAAGAGGAAATGATCATACAGAAAGGTCACATCTGAGTTGATGACTGAGACAGAGCTGAAGCTCATCACTTCCGGGGGTGAGCAAAGGACCCCTCCCAGTGCTCACAAGGCCCAAAGGACAGCTCTAAGGGCCAGTCTAGGGCCTGATGGTCTCCTGGTGATCTACAAAGACCTCAGTGCTTTTGCCTTTGCTCTGTGACTGGGGAGGGAAAACTCTGCCTGAAGCTGCACCCACTGAAAACCAGTGACCTGCAGCCTCCAAGTGCAGCCGGAAGTGAGTGGGGAGAGGAGCTGAAGCCAGAGACCCTGCGGGACAAACACTGAGTGTGTGGGGATGTGACTGAGACGCCCCACAGCCAGAGCAGACCTGACCTCCCCGAGGACCTACCCAGCCGAGCACCAAGGCCAATGGACTCTCCAGATTCGTCTGCTGATGGCGTGCATCTCTGCGGAGCCCAGGTGCCAGCACAGCCACCCCGTGGAAGGGATCAGGTGAGAACTGAATCCCAGCCATGCAGGTGCTCCCACCAGAGAATGTGTGGAGGTCACCAGCCCCAGGGAGCTTTGCACGCCAGGGCCCTCCACCTCTACCAGCCTCACTGAGGGCTAGCAGCTCTGCACTGGCACCCTGGGCCACCTGCCCCAAACCCCAACACCCGAGCCTGCACTCAGGACTCACTGATGGCAGTGGGCACCAAGCAGGGGACAGACATGAGGGAATAGGAGCTGGACGCCTGCCGGACTGGCTGACAGAGTGAGAGGCAGAAGCGCGGGTCACAGAGCCCACTGCACCACAGCACATGCCTGGCACCGTCACATGTCACCAGAAGCTGCCCCTTTCTGGCTGTAGGTACCAGACAGTGTCACTACAGTCACCCCAGGGAAGATACCCAAAAGCAAAAGTTGGGCTTGAGATGATGAACACTTCTGAGAGACCACTATGGTCATTCTTGAAATTAAGGAGAAACCTTTATTTTCAACAAAAGTGCCCAGGAGAGATGGTTCATTGATCCACTAGGAAAGAGTCTCTCACCACTTACAGCACCAAAATATATATTTAAAAAATTAAAAAACACACAGCCCGCCCCGCATACACACACGCATACACCCATCTCCCCCAAAGCCACACGACCCAGACCAAACAGGAAGACAACCAAACTTAGTGCCCTCGCACAGAAGAAGTCTTTGAATTGGGATTTACAAATTCATATAGTCTTTCCTATGTAAAAACAAGAACAAACCAAAAACCAAAGAGGGAAAGAATACACTTCTACATGAAGGCCAGCCGAGATGGGGGGAGGAGGACATACTGCCCTCCTGGGTGCTGACAGAGCGAGACGGCCGTCAGTGCTGCCCAGTGCTCTGGGCGGGGCCTCGGGTGGGCTAGCGGCCCTAAGATGAGGCGCCTTCACGAGCTCAAGTGCCCAGAACGCTGAGCACAGGCCATGGGGCAGTCCTCGCTGGCCTTCCAGAAGAGACGGTATCTTGCACTGGGAGTTTTCCAGTGCTTAAAAGGGCCACTTTTCCCTTTCAAAATGATGCTGGGTCAAAAACAGAACAAAACACACAAACAGTAAAAGAAGGGAGAAGAGAGTTCTCTGCTGCCATAAAAATCTTCAGTCCCAGGTGGCGCCTGCGGGCCCGGGGCCATGCAGCGGGGCCCCACACAGACTACTTGGGCTCCTCAATCACGCCTTTGCTGAGGTCTGTCATTTTGGGGTATTTTACTTTCTTCTGGTCCAGCTCATTCTGAGCCCAAAGGAGTAATTTCAGCAACTTTGCCAGCTTGGGTGTTGACTCACGATTCTCGTAATCCAGGACAGCTTGGTTCACTTCACTCCACACCTAGAAAACGGACAGCCAATGAAAACCACCTCAAACACAGAGCACCTGCAAAAAGGATCCATCATAAGGTGCATCTTATACGTCTTCAAAACCATTTTTACATGAGAGGCTGGCTACTTATCTAAACACACACGAAGCCTGTGACCGTCGGGCACTGTGGGGATGTAAAACACAGTCCTTGCCCAGAGGGGCACATGGTATGGTCAGCAGATGTCACATCCGGCCTGGGCATGAGGGAACTGGCAGGGAGGAGATATCAGTTCCATCCAACAAGCCCTAGAACGACACCCTCCTTTCAGGGCAGTCAGGGCAGTGGGGAGGAGACTGCGGTTGGGGAGCTGCACTGCTGGTGGGAACACAGAGGCCGTGACAGAGAGTGTATCCAAAGCAAGTGTAGGATTTTCATCAAAAGATACCTAAGAGTCTCCACCCAGTAAGCCAGCTCAGTTAAAAAAAAAAAACAGGCAGAGAGACTTAACTATCGTTTAAGGGTCTCAACACCTTAGGCTCCTAGTATGTCACAAGTAAAGTGTGGGGCCCTCCCAGCAGTGTCCGGTCACACCACACACACCGCCCCATTTCTTTGGAAATCCTGCCCTGAATGTCCGCAGAGGGTGTGGACAGAAGTCCTCTGGAGCCCACCTTCTGCCTCTGCATCATGTTGAGCAGGTCTCCGAAGGGTGAGTCCTCAGGGTTGTCAAAGGCCAGCAGGGCCAGTGTGCGCTCCATCTCGGTCAAACACTCGCGGCTTTCCTCCCCCTGCTCAGCCAGCTGGGTCTGCGCAAACTCCAGCGCCGCCTCTGTCTCCCGCTGGCGGATCAACTCGATCAGGTGTTGTTGCTGGTTGGGGGCCAGGCAGACAGGGTGAAGAACTTGCGCCCAGCCAGCGATACCCCCCACCCCAGGGCTGCACCTGCCTCTTATGAAAAGGGCCTCTCAGAGGACGGAGTTGTTGAGTACTCCAAGCTCCTGACTTTGCATTTTTAAAGCAAGAAACAGCTTCTGAGATACATGGCAGAGCAGCTAACTTAAACCCCTTCCCTTGTCAATTACAGCAATATTCTAATGAAATTAGCCTCATTACCTCTCAATAACAGCAAACAGCCGTCCCCAAGCTTTTTGGAAAAGGGATCAGCTACCCACTCCAGTATTCTTGCCTGGGTAATTCCATGGACAGAGGAGCTTGGCGGGCTACAGTCCACAGGGTCACAAAGAGCTGGACATAACTGAGTGACTAACACGTTCACTTACCAAGGTTTTTGCTACCAAGGACATGTTTTGTGGAAGACAATTTTTCCTCGGACTGGGGTAGGGCAGGGATGGTTTGGGATCACTCAAGCATGTTACGTCTATTGTGTCTTTTATTTCTAATGTAATACTGCCTCTGACCTGATAGGAGATATTGGTCTGTGGCCCGGAAGCTGGGGATGGCTAACATGAAGAACCTTAATTCACCAAGTGTCCACAAGCAACTCACTTGCAGATGGAAGTAGAGATAGCGGTTTGTGTCCAGCAGCTCTGGATGGAGGCTGTTGATGAGCGCAATGGCCTCCTGAATCTGGCCTTTCAGTATCATCTCGCGGATTTTGATTCGCTCGTCAAGTGTTTCTAGATCAACACTGGGTTCAATCCCAGATTCCATTCGAAATTTCTCCGCTGCCTCCTTAAAGCCCTCTGGAAAAGAAAACTACCTTCACTGCTCGGAAAATCAGCAAGATACCAACACCAGGGCTTTTTATCTCTAGAAAGCCCATCCTCTGTGAGTGAAAACCTCTAGTAAGAACTGCACTTTCTTGGGATGTGGGATTAACACCTCTGCGACTTACCAGCTACACTTTCTGTCCTTCCACCTGCCCGCCCCCACTCCCACCCCAACGCCAGCTCCAACTTCCAGTCAGCGGAGGATGGGCGTTGAGGCCCCACACTAGGGTCCAGGCCTATGTGGAGAAGCTGCCAACCTGCTCCAGGGACAGCATGGTGCCTTCCCACTGTGAATGAGTACACAGTTTCTTCATTCTCAGAGACTGATGGGGGCTGAGGCCACTGGGAACTCCAGGAAGGAGACTCACTTTCTGGAGACATGTGGGTTTTCTCACCTCTGCAGAGCGACCCTCTCCTCCACAGGGTCAGGAGGATAGCGTGTTATCACAGAGCACTTGCATTTCTTTCCACAGGCACCGCCCCCCCCACCACTTTCTTCTTTTGACTTGGACACACCTTCTGAAACAGTCTAGTATCATTTACCAAACTGGTCAGAAGAGATTAATTACTTGGACTTTAAATGTACTTTTGCACATTGTTAATGATGTAGATCAACCGCAAACATGTCAAAGGCTAAGAAATAGGTTTTTTCTTTAGGTCTCAGAGACCTGGAGTCATGATCTCATCTCCAGAAGAGGACATCTCTTTAAAATGGTAGTTACAAGTTTGTTACAAGAGCACTGTGTTTCCATGGTGCCTGAACGCAACCTAACTTTCAGGACCCTCTAGTGGTAAAGTCCTGCTTGTGAGCCCAGAAAGGGAGAATGGTGCCCAAGAGGCAGCCACCCGTAGCACAGCCCTCACCTGTGACCAAGTAGTTCATGATGAGACGGTTCATGTCTGCTCGTTGGACATGTAAGTTATTGAGCTTTTCCATCCACTCATCCTTTGTGATTTCATCGGGTTTTTCTGTGTAACTCATTCTGATTTATCTCTACAGGGAAAAAAAAGTAATATAAGAATTGGTGAAAAATTCTCACAATTGTGATCATTTCAGATATAAACACAGCACATGCAGAGGGCCTGAGACTCAAACACAGGCTCAGGGACCAGAGAGAAGGCTGGGGGGTTCAGAAGGCAGGATGAACATGAGGAAGAGCCAGGAGTCTGAGGACCAGGAGGTCAAAAGGTCAGTCCAGGTCAGATGAAGGCCCTCCAGGCCCAGTAGCAATCTATTAATAGATGGACGCTCCTCTAAGCACAGGGTGGCATGGAGAGGTACAAGCTGAAGATTCACCTGCTATGACGAGTGTGCTCCAGACAAGCCATCTCGCACACTCTCCAGGCTGACAGAAATGAAACAGCCTGACAACACCAAGTGCTCACACAGACATGTGCGTGGTCTCTTGAGCCCCTTTACCCTGTGGTCAGAGCGGACTGCACAGCAACACACTCAGCACCACTCTGCAAGGCTGTGCATATGCGTTCTGCTCCTAGCTGACGGCTCTTCTGCTAGCCAGGACCCTGAAAAACAACCTACTGTGTCCCAGACACAGACAAGCCTGTGCTCAGAGTCACTGTTCAGGACAGCAACACTATGGAGACTGCCCACCCAGGAGTTAGTCAACAGCAGCAGGGACAAGCAAATGATGGTTCATAAGACTGTAGTCCCAAAGGACCAAAGCCCTGGGGCAGACCAGTTTCTGACTTCAGAACTGTTCAGGTTGTACAAAGACTATTTGGTACACTTATCACAAGACATCCTCCCAGGGGTCTGCAGCAGCACCCCATGATTGGACATGACTGCTTCAGTGAAACACATGAGGATCACACCCAGTGGAACAGAAGTTACTAAATAGCTTTTGCAGGGTCGGGTTCTGCCATGAAATCAATTAAAAACAAGACCAAAAAGTTTTGGTTTTCAACGTTTTGTGGATTTTAGGGCCACTGACTGTATCAATGGAACAGAATTTACCAAAGCAGTTAAAATACATGAACAGACCCACACAGGGGACTTAGAAACCAGCTGCACGAAGACAGCAAGTTGCGGCAGAGACCCAAGGGCAGGAGTTTTTTAAAGAACAAAAACAAAACAAGTTATACAATTTTTACTTAGTAGTAAATACATTCATAGCAAAAACCATTTGTTATTTTTTCAAGTAAGAGCATGAACCCTGAAACTCAGGAGGAGGTGGTTACCAAGGGAAGGGGGCCCTGGGAGCCCCAGCAGGGGTGTCAGGATGGGTGGTGAGCCTACCCACTGTCCACTTCAGTTTTATCCTTTGTAATTGACATAGATATTGTGGATATTACTTTATATAAAGCAAAACACATGCTCAATTACCTCAATAAATAAAAGCAATTTAAAAGATGGCTCTGGTTTCCCAGTGGACATGGGATGACTGTGGGGTGGTGAGCACGAAAAGCTGGGCGGGAAGACCAGTGAGGAGCCACCCAAACAAGAGGACAGCAGTGGAAGAACCAGGAGCACAGCCCACAAGACTCTGTGGACTGAGCCAATGGGCCTTGCTGCTGGACCCAGGGGAAAGTATAAAAGAAGATTCATGGCCCATGGAGGAGTTTCAAGCTTGAGACCTTGGAGAATGGAGTCCCAAATGAGCAAAGACTGGGAGAAGAACAGGTCTGAGGAGTCGGGTGAGTTTGGGGTGACTATGAGACCCACAGTAGGAGAAGTCAAGCAGGCACCTGGATTACAAGTCCCCAGTTGGGCGATGGAAACATTAATTAGGGCAATGTCCACCACAAAATGACTGAAAGCCAAGAGTTCACCAGAGATCGCCCAGGAGACAGTGTCTGTGGGGAAGCAGAGAGGAGCAAGATAAAGTCCTCGGTCACTTTATGGGCACATGGGATGCCATGCCCAACTCTGATCCGCCTTAGAGAACTTGTCTGAGACAAAACCAAGGGGCCGTCCCTCACAACAAGGTCATTTCTCTAAGCTGCGGCCACTAGCGCAAACTCTCACTCATGGGCGACAGAGCAGTACTGAAAAGTTAACAACTTTGAAGAACCGACCCATTCTGTTTTGTGCAGGAAAAACTGGGCACTTAAACACCCCACAAACAGTACGGACGGCGAGGAACCCTTCGCCCCACGAGCAACGTCCGGTCTCGGCAGCTCAGTGTCTGCTCGAACGCGGTCCTGGTGCAAACAGTTCCCGCCGCAGACCTGGGCGACTTGTGGAGAACTATCACCTCCCAGCAGGCGTCGCCGCCCCTCAAAACACGCTCCATCAACAACAAACACCGAGTCCACGCCCGGACTCCGCCGCCTTAGGAAGAGGAGACAGTTGGACCTGGAAACTCTTGAGGGCGCCGCCTCCCCCGAGAACACGGCCCGAGGACACCTGCTCGGACGTCCGAAACCGGCAGGCCCCCTGCACGTTCGGCCGGCGGGCGCAACCTCGCAGCCCGGTCGGCCTCTTCACCGGCCCGCCTCGATCCCTCCCTGGCCACGACCCCAGTCCGGCCCTCCGCCTCCCGGCCGCCGCACTCCGGCGGGGAAGCTAGGCCCGGCCGCCTGGGCCCTCCGCGGCCATCTTACCGTGCGGATCCCGCCTGCCGCGCTGCGCGGTCTCCGCGGCCGCTCGAAGGGCCGGGCGGGGCCGGGGGGTAGGGAGGGGGAGGTGGCGGCGCAGGGGTCTGGGAGGCGGAGGCGGGGGCCGCGGCGGAGGCGGAGGCGGGGGCGGGGAACGGGAGGGCAGACACACCGGCGGCCGCCCCCTTAGCCACTTCCCGCGAGATCGCGAGATCGCGAGTCGGCAGCCAATCAAGTGCCTTCACGAAGGGGCGGGGTGCGGCGGCCGCCCGGAAACGCGGAATTCCAGCTTCCGTCCTTGCGCAGAGCTCCCTTCACGGCGCCCTCGCTCTACGGATTGGCGCGAGAGTCAAAAGAGATCGGCTGGCTCTGGGTAAGATGGCCGCCGTGGAGGCGTCGTTGTAGGGTAACTTCGCGCCGAGACGGCGACATCTAGACTGAGGCGAAGGTTCCAGCGTCCTTCCCGTCGTTTGTGTAAGCCCGAGGGCATGAGGCGGGGAGGGGGTACAGGCGCCGGTGCTCCGCGCGCGCCCCGAAGAGGGAACCTTCCCAATCCGGTGCCTGCCTTCGCGCAGGCCCAGGAGGAGCCGCCCGAGCGCGGACGGCGGGAGCTCTCGGTTCTGATGGTTGGGGTGGGCTCCGGGGCACGCGACCACGGTGGGGAGCGCACACCAGGCCGCTCCAGAACAAGTCTACAGGGCTAGACCTGCCCTCAGGGAACCTCCCAGGGGCCCGGTGGTCTTTCCCGCCCGTGGTTCAGAATCCGCGCTCAGGTTGGGCGGGGACAGCAGGCCTGTGCAGCTGGGGCTTCGAGGTACTGCGGCCACTGCTCGAGGAGCGGGAGCGTCTTCCTGCCCTGCGGCCGAGGTCGCGGAGGCGCAGAAAGACATTCACGGTGTTATTAGGTTATTACTGTGCGTCCACGGGAGAAGAGTACAGATTACGTCAGAGCAAGGTCTCGTTTTCCAGGTCATTTCAGTTCTGTCGCTCAGTCGTATCCGACTCTGCGACCCCGTGGACTGCAGCACGCCAGGCTTCCCTGTCTATCACCAACTCCCGGAGCTTGCTCAAACTCCTGTCCGTCGAGTCGGTGATGCCATCCAACCATCTCATCCTCTGTCGTTCCCGTTTACCCGTTGCTGGAGATCAATTTAAAAAATTTTAGAATCTTTCGGGAAGGAAATTAAGGGGCAACCCTTTATTCCATCCAATGAACTCCAGTGTCTTCCTGTTAAAATTCAGAGTTAGACGGTTTCGTGTGATTGCGTGGAAATGCAGTGGGACTTGTTGCAGAAAGTAAATGCAGTTTGGTAAACAAATTAGACAAAGACGACTGATTGTGGATATTTCTCGTCAGTGAACTGAGCTAAATCTGCAAGTCCAAAGCTTTGGCCCTAATCTATTTAAAATGCAAATGGAGTGTGTCTGCAATTACATCCTTTTCAAGCCCTTAATCCTCTGAACAACTTTACACACCAGCTTTACAGTGGACGAGGGGTGCAGATTTTTAAAATTCTTCTCAAGGGTGCACAAGCACAAATCCGGTGCCCTAAAGGGCTAGGGTGTTCCAGCCTAAAGAAGGTTCAGCTGCGCCTTCTCTGGGGGTCATAGATTAATGGCCCCTCACCCCCAGAAGTCGTCTTGCTCCGCTTTAATTCTGTCCAGATACTGGCTTCCTGTTGCAACCCATACAGCAGGCAGGGTCATCTCTCTTGTCCCTGGCCCCCTCTTCACACCCATCAGCGACTCCGCAGTTGCCTGTGCAGAGTGAACATAGCTGAAAGCCAGCCTCAGCACCCTGCCCATCCTCTGGGCTCTCAGGAGATGGGTCTGTGTGCAGCACTCCTAGGCCAGTGCCTAGGAATGGGAACACCATCCCAACAAGCAGGGTGTCGTCCTCTGCTTTGTGTTCCCCTGGTCCCTAAACGATCCTTTTGTTGCCTTCAGCACACCGTTCTATGTCACTGATGCCTGATAGTGTCACAGTTGTCCACCAACATGTGACCTTCACAAGAGCTGAAACTTCTAGTACGTGGCAGGGGTTCCATAGATACTTGTTGAGAATGTGGAGGAACATATGAGTGAGTGAGGGTAAAGACCTGTGCTAAAAGCTGTCTCAGCAGAAATGGACAAAGGACGGGAAACAGCGAAAAAAATTATTAATTTCTGGCTTCGTGAGGGTTTTCCCTAGTTGAGGTGTACAGGGTTTTCATTTCAGTGGCTTCTGTTCTTGCAGAGTGCAGGCTCTGTAGTGCACAGGCTTAGTTGCCCTGAGACATGCAGGATCTTCCCAGATCAGGAATCGAACTGGCATCCCCTGCATTTGCAGGCAGATTCTTAGCCTCTGAACCACCAGGGAAATTGAGCAGTTCTTTAAGGAGAGTTGTTAAGGTTTACTAGTTTTAAAGGAGCATGCAAGAATTATTTTAAAATGAAATGTATTTTGAGAATAAAATACACAGTGCCTCCTTTAATCAAATCCTGGACTATTCAGCAACCAGGTGTCAAGCACATTTTACAGAACTGCAGTGTTTTGGAGGGTGTTTCTGTCTTACTCTTAAACCTTCAAAGCATGAAGTCAGACCCCTGAATGCTGGAGCCCTGCTTTCCAGGGAATTTGGCAAATCAAACCTGTTTCTTCAGGGTAAGACATAAGCTGATTGGACATTGCTGCTCAGAATTGTTATGCATTCTTGTTGTTGTTGAGTTGCTAAATCATGTCTGACACTTGTTGACCTCATGGACTGCAGCACACCAGGCTCCTCTGTTCTCCACCATCTCCCAAAGTTTTCTCAAATTCCTGTCCTTTGAGTTGGTGATGCTGTCTAACCAGTAATGGCTAGATGTCCTTACCACTAGTGGGCAGTAAACTCCAAAAGGTCTAGTGCCATAGCCTTTACTTTACTCTGGGTCTTCTGCTCAGATTCATCCTGAAGCTGTTGAAAGGAGTAAGGAAGACTGTTTTTATGCTTTAGTTCTACTGCATGTATCCAGATGAATTAACTGAATGAAGACCCTGTGAAGCATGTGTCATGGGGTCTGAGATGGTCGCCCTCCCCTTCCCTGCTGGACTATATTTCCCTTTCTGGATTATACCACTAAACCAGCAAGCACTGGTTATGTCATAAGTTTCTTTGGATGGGTAGAGTAATATTTTTCTTGAGTTTTTACTTCCTGCAGAGGATGTAACATGAACTGTGTCCAGCATGGTGCTATCTAATACACATGGTTGAAGGCTGGGCTGAACAGTGGGGCACAGGCAGCGAGCTCAAGTGGCACTTTACCTACCCTGTCCAGTCAGTGGGCTGCAGACCATCACTGCTGAAACTCTCCATTCCCTTCCCTCCTGCCTGGAGAGGGCTTTGATAAGTACATTGGTTATAGATACAGACACATGCATGTGTGTATATAAACACCTAATAATGTATATGTGCACAGCTATTGAAAATTTATCTATATATGCTTTAAGGGGTTTCTTGGTTTTGTTTGGTTTTGGTTGTTTTGTTTTTTGCATTAGCCCAGTTCTGATCAGATGTCTGATATGGGAGATAGAACACTGAATAAAGATGAACCATTGTTTCAGTTGATAACTATGTGTTCCTTTTTAAAAACACTTGCCAAATCTTGTTTTTTCTCTTTTTGACTTTAAAATCCTCTTATGCTTACTCTTTAAATGCTCTTACTTTCCATTGGAATGAGAGGAACTTTTGTATGCCTGAAAGAATCCAAAGATTTTTCATTTTTCTGTATAGTTGTAAAAGGCAACATTCTTGGTCTCCTATATTGATTTGTTGAAATTTCAGAATAAAACCTTTTGGGTATCTTTTTGCAGTTTCCTAATAGATTGACTTGTATTATTCTTGTTGAGATTTCCTTCAAATACACTTTTCTCACTTTCACCATTTTGTTTCTGTGAACCAGGCAAGCACAGGAAATTACATGGTTGTTTTTTTTTTTCCTCTTTTGGACAAATCCAAAAAGCCACTGTTAGACCTGACTTTTGTGAATCTTTCACTTTTCAAGTATTTTGATTTTGGAAAAAATAATCTCTTAAAATGTAGCCAGTACAGTTACTTAGGGCTTCCCTGGTGGCTCAAAGGTAAAGAAGCTATCTGCAGCGCAGAAGACCAATTCAATCCCTGGGTCAGGAAGATCCCTTGGAGAAGGAAATGGCAACCAGGTCCAGTAATTCTTGCCTGGAAAATCTCATGGACAGTGGAGCCTGGCGGTCTGCAGTCTCTGGGGTCGCGACAGTCTGTGGGGTCATGTCGGACGCTAAATCGCTGTTATTTGTCGATGCACACTTGCGTCTGAGGACTGGCTGCTGTGGCCCTGCTCTGGGACCTTCTTTGTCTCAGTTGACCATCCCCTCCCACCCTGTGGAGGGAGGTTCCTGTTCCTGCTCACCAGCCGCCTTCGGAATTCGGTTCAGATCTGTGGGCCTGTTTCGCCTTTCTCCTTTGTTACCTGCTCATGTGGTATGATGGATGAGCTTGTGAGGAAATGCAGAATCTAGGCATGGTGTGGTGGAGGCAACACGCCACGTGCTTGTGTCTGCTTTACTCAAACTGCTTTTCTGTCAAAACTGCTTTTCTGTGAAAGGAGTTGATTTTTCTGGCTTTTTTATTTGGTGTGTTCTTTTAGAGACTTGAGATGAAACTACCAGCAAGGAAATAGAGTTCTTATGCCTCATACTTATTAAAATATTTCTTCTGAAGTTAGCTCTTTACTTTTCACTAAATTTATGGGGAAAGTAGTCTTAGTATCAGGAGCCATCCTAAAAGGTAGGAGTAAGCAGCATTGTTCTGAAGTCTGAGCCCTGCAGCCCATGGCACCTGGGGTTAGAGGGCACATGTGTTAGCTATTCAAAAACACCCAATGCTGACCAAGGCCAGGGAGGAGGAGCTAAGGGGGTCCCACCGTGACTTTGGCCCTTGGTTTCCTCTCTTCTCCCGGACGTCTCCCCTCCAGCCCAGGCCTGGGTCTGAATTTGGGTCCAGATTCACTGGGGACCTTGCCCCAGGGCCAGGCAGTGGGCCCCACCATTGACCCCGACTTCCTGACTCCTTCTTGGCCTGCCTGCAGGGTGGGCGCTAGCCTGTTCATATTTGAATTCTGAACAAGAGTAACAGTAAAGCAACTTGGCTGCTTCCCCATCTGGTTTTAAGTTGCCGTTGGAGAGGGTCTTGACAAACTTTACCGTGTCTCTCAGGGTTGCTCTTGGCCACCAGGAGAGCGGGGTGCTTTGCTCAGGACCCTGCTTTCCGCTGGGCTTTAACTCGGGAGGGAGAGAAGGCCGAACATCAGGAAGTGGTCTTCTAAAAGGATTGCTGGCTTTTCCAGTTGTGCTTTTCCTCCTTCATAAATTTCCTCAGAATTGTTCATGGGTGTTGGTGGCAGGACCTGCTGTCCACACATGTTGAGGATGCGTCAGTCGTCCTTTTCCCACACTTTTCCTCAAAGACTGAAACCCCTTGAGGCCCGGAAGCTTGCTTAGCTCTGAACCACTGTTGTCAGTTCCCTGAACTTCAGGATTTTTATTTGTGTATTTGGGGGTATTTGAGACAATTGGAGACTCCTTTTAAACCTGTTTGTTCCTCTGGGTTTAGCTGTTAAAATAAGTTTGTTAGGAGAAGGGATTCCTTAGCTGAAAGTGCAATGAAAGTGAAAGTGTTAGTTGCCCAGTCCTCTGTTTGCGGCCCTGTGGACTGTAGCCTGCCAGGCTCTTCTGTCCATGGGATTCTCCAGACAAGAATACTGAAGTGGGTTGCCATTCCCTTCTCCAGGGGATCTTCCCGACCTAGGGATCAAACCCAGACCTCCTGCATGTCAGGCAGATTCCTTACCATCTGAGTCACCAGGGACGCCCCTTCTTAGCTAGTAGACTTCAACTAAAAGTACCCAAACTGCAGTTCTAGAAATGCCTTTTGCACCAGAGAAGAGCAGCTCCTATGAGGAGTGACAGTAGGTGAACTGAATTACCTGAATAGGTTGTAGAAGGACAAGGGCCTGACTCCTCCCACAGGTGGCAGATGCCTGTGAACCCCGTAGCCCATGGTCACGGCCAGCTCCCACTGGGAGATTAGAAAGGGAGGCCAGTTGCAGGGGTAGGTGGAGAGGTGCAGTTTCCTTTCCTTCACTGTCCGAGTGCCCACCTGAGCTGCCATCCCCAACCCAAGTACTGTAGTGACACAGGTGGGGCTTCCTGTTGGGGTCTCCTTTCTGTCCCTGAGCTTTCTGCCCAGGGCTTCCTCCTGTTCCATCGGCAGCCCGATCTTCGGTGTCATTGACAGGACCCAGTGCCCACCTGAAGCTGCACACAAGTTAAAAAGAGACACAGATGTAAAGAACAGACTTTTGGACTCTGGGAGAAGGCGAGAGTGGGATGATTTGAGAGAATAGCATTGAAATATGTATATTATCATATGTGAAATAGATCGCCAGACCAGATTTGATGCACGAGACAGGTACTCAGGGCTGGTGCACTGGGATGACCCTGAGGGATGGGATGGGGAGGGAGGTGGGAGAGGGGGGTTTAGGATGGGAACACATGTACTTCCATGGTGGATTCATGTCAATGTTTGGCAAAAACCACTACAATATTGTAAAGTAATTAGCCTCCAATTAAAATCATTAATTAAAAAAAAAGAAAGTGAAAAGACAACACAGATTGGAAAAAAAAAATCTCACCTTGTAGAAAGACATTGCTGCTGGGTTTGCTTCATGTAAAGATTTTCAGCCAAAGAGGCTGGGTGGGGTTTCCTCATTCCAGCTCCCATTTAGGGAGCCTTTTGCAGGGAGCTTCCCCTGCACCCCAGCATATGAGTCCCATTCAACAGACAGCTTGCCCAAGATCATACTCCTGGTTCAAGCCAGTTTCAACTTAATCTGTCATGTTTCTGAACTTCTCACTACACTCATCTGGGACAAACCTGAAGACGGTCAAGACGAGTGTGAAGTTAGTCTGTGCAAGATTCCGTGGAAGTGGTTGGTCCTAATGGAATCACACCAACAGAAACAGTCCGTGTTGGAATTCTTTGAAGAAAAGGGGCATTCTCTGAGAGCCTGGCAGGCTGTGTGGTCTTTCCAGATGTTCATTTACAAGCACACCTGCTCCCAGGCCCCTAGTGCTCCCCTACAGAAGCACCTGGCAGTGCTCTGTAGGGTTTTGGGCACAGCTTTACTACATACAGGGCACTTTTTGCCTAGAGGTTCCTGCTTTTAAGGAATGTGGAAGCAGGGAGCTGTAGAGGCAGTGATGCAGACAAAAGGCCTTCAGCCAAGGAGTTACTGTCCTGGGGCCAGCGTCCCAAAGTAGCAGGTGTTTCCCCTCTGAGGTCTGTCTGTTGAGTATTTGCGGAGGGGCAGGTGCTCGGGGCCTTCCTTGGTGGCTCAGACGGTAAAGAATTCGCCTGCAACGCTGGAGACTTGGATTTGATCCCTGGTTTGGGAGGAGCCCCTGGAGGAGAGCATGGCAACTGACTCCAGTATTCTTGACTAGAGAATCCCCATGAACAGAAGAGCCTAGTCCATGCGGTTGCAGAGTCCAACGCGACTAAGTACGCACAGGTACTGGAGTGTTAATTGATACTACTCAGCACTGAGTGAAGAAAATCCAGGTGGAGGGTTATCATTTGTCATATCCCTTTCCTTGCAGCCCCCGTAGGCAGGTGTGCCCGGTTGTGTGCGCTGAGGTTGGAACTGCCCCGGCGCTGAGCAGTTAGGCTCGGTAGGGAGCGGGCTCGAGTCCAGAGAAGCTGGGAACGCAGTCCGGTGGGAAAGGAGTGCGGCGTCTTGCTCCTACGTCCGGGTGCCCACCTTTTCTGCCACAAACTGGGCCCAGGGTGACCGACGGGAGCCGCGCCGCCTACGCTGCCAGCCTTGGCCCTTGGACTCGGCCACCGGTGCGGCTCAGGGCAGGGGCGGGGCCTGGGCCGGGCTCCTCCTTCCGCCCGCCGCGCCGGGGCGCTGCTCTGGGCGAGGCCGGCCCGTCTACCCGCGGCGTCTCGGTGGCCGGCGTCTTCCCTCCACTGGGAGCGCGGGCGGCCCCTCTACCTCACGCGTCTCGGTGGCCGGCGCCAGCCCCGCCCGCTCGCTCTGCGGCGCTCGGAGGAAATGGCTGCGAAACCCTGGAGGCTTGCGGCCCACGGTGAGTGTCGGCTGGGGCGCCGGGCGTAGGGATGGCCGCCCGCGGGACCGCGTGGGACGAGCGGGGATGGCGGGCCCGGAGGCCAGCTAGCCTGGCGCCGCAGGGCCCGCGCCCGGCCGCGCTCCTCCAAGCGGAGAAGATGGCGGCGGCCGCGGGGAGGGGGAAGGGAGGGCCGCGCGGACTGTGGGCTGGAGTGGGGCGGAGGGCGCCGGCCTGCTGGGCAGGGTCCTCTCCGAGGGACCGGGCCCGGTCCGCTCGCTGCGGGCGTGTCCGAGGGGCCGGATCGTGGTCGGAACGGATTGAAGTGCGCCAGCAGGACGCCGCCCGGTGACCCGCAGCGGGGTGACCCTAGAGCGAGGCGATGCTTTTTCCTAGAAGTTCCTGGTCTAACGGCTGGTCCATGGAAATGATTCTGCCTTAATTGTGTAACGTAGGGTTGAATTCCCCCCGCCTTTTTTTTTAAACAGTAGTTTCTCTAGACATCTTAAAGGAGGTGAAGTTTCCCTGTCGGTCTTTTTTTTTTTTTTTCCACCCTAAAGTGTGGTTTTTGTCGCTTTTGTTTCGCTTGTTTCTAGTTGACTACTCTTGTAAAGGATAGCATTAGGATAGTTGTGTGGTATTTGATGCTGTGGGAAGCAAAGAACAACGAAAAGGACTTTCAGAAAATTGGTTTGATTTCATTTTTTGAAAGAGTATGTGCCTAGCCGTAAAATGAAGATTTTTAGCTTTGTATTGCGTCACTTGTCGATTTGATGTAAGATGCAAATTTATGTTGTATTTTAGCCTCTGGTCGATCTCACAATAGAAAGGGATAACTTTGAGCTTCCCGGAGATATGTGCCCCGCCGCGTCTTAGCAGCAGCAGCATCCCCTTTCTGGCTCAGGCCTGTGGGTCCTGATCCCACCCCTCGTTTGCTTTCTCTCTGTTCTTTCTTGGGAGACCCTGGAGGTTCAGGGCAGGTTTTCTGCCCTGAATCCAGCACTCCAATCAATGAGCTTAGAGATGGGACCTTACAACAACAGCATGTGAGTGAAATTGAAGATACTGTTTAATTCATGTGTTGGCCTTAGGTAACGTCCATGTTATTTGTATACTTGATAGAATGAGATTTGAGCCTCATGATCTTGGGCATTTTGCAGGAGGGAAAGGCAGATGTTAAGATCTTTTCAGTGTGTTTATGTGTTCAGGTACCTCATTGTACCTGTTGGTTGGTATGGGGGAGGCTGAGCCTCCATTTGGCAACAGTTCACAGTGGGCAGTCCACCCAGGCTGACCCTATTCTGAGCAGTTTATGTGTGCTCATTCGTTTCAGTGACTGTGATGCTTCTGTACCTGTTCTAACCTCCCAGAAGCTGAGGTACCTGTAAGGAGCTTGCCCAGGATGGAATACTTGGGTTCTAACTGGGCCTTTGGGCCAACCCCAGACAAAAGTTCTTCAATTTCCTCAGAGCTGTGTAGTTCTGGTTTCAGCGTGTTTCCAAGGAAGGTCCTTTAACTGGAGACTTTAAGGAAATAAGATCTGTGACTTTTAGGAAGACTTCTCATTGTATTCAACAAATATTTATTGCATCCTGTGTGCCAAGCACCCTGGCTGTAGCAAAGAGCAGAAGGGTGGCCTTCTCAGGCCTGGAAACTTGTAACAGGGACCTATGACGTTGCCAGCCACGTAACCTGGAGCCTGGGGCCCTTTTTGGCACTTGGGGTTGGCGCATAGATATAACCGTCTGTATGACTGGCCCACTATAATACGGCATAGATGTGTCAAGGGTTACCTGTGGAGACCCAGCCCCAACCCTGTTGTAAAACTCCTTGCCTAACGCACTTCCTAAGCATTGTTTCCTAGTTGGTTGTGTTCTTGCAGGCTTATTTTAGCAATGAGTTTAGGAATAAGGTATATCTTTAACTTAGTTCTGATTTTCCACCAAGAACTGTCCTTTATTAGTATTTGATTATTAAGGCCGTTTCAAGTGAGGTGAATTATGTGCTGATAAGAAAGGGCACAAATTAAAAGTTGTGCATTTGGCCGTTCCCCTTACCGTCTGCTAGTTCCCACAGTGACCTTTGCTTTCTGGCCAGCCATGCCCCTCACAGCACGCCTGCCTGTGTGAACATCACAATGGCTTGTTGAGGAAGTGTGTCGTGGGGCTTGGACATGGTGCCCAGTGCTTCAGGTGGGCCTTCATGAGGGTGGGATTTGTCTTCATGTTGAGGAGGGGATGGATTAGAGTGGGGACTTGGGATCCCATCTTCTTTATGACTGGAGTTGTGGGACCTGCTGTTGACACTAAGTCTTTCTATGACCACAGAGGCCTCAGAGGCTCTGAGCCCCTTCCCGGGCAGCCCACAAGCTGGGTCTCTTTCGTATGTGTTCTCCAGATGTTCCAGGTCCTGGTTTTATATTCCTCTTAACAGGATGTGTTTTTCCTTTTGTACACACTTGTCCCAAGATCCCTGGTGACTTCCACTTGGCTCCTGAGAGCCAGGGTTGAGTTTTTCACAGGCCAGCTCACTTCCTCCTTGGGTCCCTGAAGTTGGCACTGTGTCCGAGAGCAGAGTGATTTCTCACACACGTGGTGGCCTTGAGAATCCTTTAAGAAAACTTCCCTTAAACAGTCCTTTGTGCACTTCTTATTTAGACGGCGGCATCTTTAACAGTGGATACCTAACATGACCCTATTTATGGCCAGCACCAAATAATGTGTGTTAATTCCATTGCAGAATCTCCACTATTAACAGTTAATGGGCACATACTAATTGGGCAGGGATAGGCCAAACAGTCCTCACTTGATGTGACGTGCTCACACTTCCTGGAGTCTCTTGCTCAGGCCTCTTTTTTTTCCTCTAAACTTCTGATTTATCCTCCTACCCAAGCATGCACTTTCCCTCTGGTAACCGTAGCTTTGTTTTCTGTGTCTGTTTTGCTGTTTTGTAAATAGTTTTTCTCTGACTTACTATGATAATCTCTGGGTCCATCCGTGTTGCTGTAAATGGCATTATTTCATTCTTTTACATGGCTGATAATATTCTGTTGTATACATACACCATATCTGCATTATCCATTCATCTGTTGGTGGATATTTAGGTTGTTTCTGTGTCTCAGCTCTTGTGAATAGTGCTGCAGTGAACTTTGGGGTATCTTTTTGAATTAGAATTTTCTCCAGATATATGTCCAGGAGTGGATTACTGTTTTGTATGGCTATAGTCCATGGGGTCGCAAAGACTTGGATACAACTGAGCAACTAAGCACACAGCACAGCATGGCGACTCTTAGTTTTTTCCTCTTTTTGAGTCATATAATTGACCCTTGAACAACACAGGTTTGACCTGTCCAGGTCTACTCGCACAGGGCCTGTTTTTAAGCAGTAAGTACTATGGTACTGCACAGTCTTCATACGCAGAGGCTGAACATAAGTTACATGTGGGTTTTCAGCTGTGGGCAGATTGGGAGCCCAATTTGTAAAGCAGCTGTTTCTCTCACGGGTATCAGGTGCTATGGTCTTGTTTTTCATATGTTGATGCAGATGTGTAAGTGATATTTAATATACTTTTACAATAGGAAGGTAAATGGGGCCTCCCCCAGTATAAAGACAGCTGTACTGTGTTTGGATTGCAAAGAAATTTATATACATAGAAAATTAAGACAATATACAAGAATATAAAGAAAGCAGAAACCCCAGAAAGTAGCAGCCTCTGGAAGCCCAGTTACAGCTGTGGACATGTTTGTGAGCTTAGTTTTGGGAGGTGGGGAGGGCAGGCAGGATGTGCTGGGAACTGAATGTAACCTCCTGCTCCACTCAACGGGCGTGGGGCTTGTTCCAGGGCTGGGGCTCTAGAATTCATCCTACTCTCATTACAGTCTTAGTAGAGAACATCATCACATGGATGTTTCTGAATTTCTTTCAAACCAGTCTCCTGGTGATGGTCATAGGTTTGTGTCCATGCTGGGAGCACCCCATAAACACACCTGCTCTTGCCTAGTTCTCTCTGCCAGGTCGCAGTGAAGCAGCCACCCCTGCGGGGAACAGAGATGCTGCCTGCTCCGTGCGGAGCACTGGGGGGCCCTTGATAAATGTTCACAGACTAGTCACGAGGGCCTGTTTTCCCAGCCACTTACAAGCAGACATTGTCGTTTTCATAAACTTGCCGTTTATCCTACACTGACTGATACTTTTTTTTTTTCCACTGACTGGTACTTGATGCTGTGTCGTTTCAGGTATCCTGTTAGGAAACTGAGGTCATGGTTGTCTTCATATACCTGGGTAGAATGCCTAGCTGTTAGGTTTGCAGCTGGGGTTGAAGTCTGGGACACCCTTGGACTTGGGCATTAACGTGGGAGGGTCATACTGTGGTCATTGAGGGTGGACACTGCTGGCTCCCTTGGTCAGAACCGGGGATGCTCAGCTGCACCAGGGGGAGTGGTCCCCCAAGATGCCCCATTTAGGTTAGTACAGCGCTACCCGTTGGCTCTTTAGGTTGTAATTTCACAGGGTGTTCTAGTAGTAAGATGCCCTCCTCAGCACATCCCCCACCCAGGCACCAGTGGCAGCTGTGGGGAGTTGCCTCAAGTTCAGCTCTGTGTGGATCTGTAAAAATTAGTAGGACAGTCCTGTTGTTTATTTTATAACTGTTTTCTTTAAGCTTAGGCCTTCCCCACTGCCTGCCCCTCTCCCCGCCTGCCCAGACCTAGACGTTGGCCTCTGCTAATCTCAAAGAAAGAGGACAGTTCCAGCTGAAGTGTACAGCATGGGGCTGGACTTTGCATGTCCGCGGTCTCCAAGCATTGTGCTTGCCCCATGGCCTGTGGCATGAGCTGCAGCTGCACTCAGGAAGCAGATGCTTGTGAGAGAGCAAGCTTTGTTTCTCCCGAACCACTTTCTCTTTGGATGTGGGCGGCAGTCCCTCCGAATGCTGCAGTTTCATGATCAGTGCCTCTCCATCGTCCTGGAAAGGTGGAGTCCTGAGCCTCACTGTCATGGCCCTGCAGTCTTACAGCCATCTGACATCACCCTTCATGTCAAGTCTATGCTGTCAGTTCTCAGACTGACCCCTTTATACCTGAAATTAACAAGGACCGAAGGGCTTTTGTTTCTGTTTTATCTATTGATATTTTCCATGGTTGGCATTAAAAATGAGACATTGTTTACTTACTCACTTAGAAATAATAGCAAACACCTGCATATTAACATAAGTAACACTCTGTGGAAACTATGTTCCAAGATAAGAAACAGCTTAAGGAGAAAGGTGGCTTGGGGTTTTAAATGTCTGACTTAAGGCAACAGGTAGCTGGATTCTCCTGCCTGCTTCTACATTCCAGCTATCATCACACCAACATCATTTAGCTTCTGAAAAACTACCCTGCTGCCCCTGAAAGGTCACAGAACACTTCCATGTTATTGTTCAGTCACTTTGCTAAGTAGTGTTGTACAAATAGTTTGACCTTGGAGGCCAGCTGGAAAGTCCAGGGGCCACACTTTGAGAGTCTCTGGCTAGATCGTGATTAGAAATGCTCTTGTTGAGAAATGAAAATTGAAAAAGACAGTTGTCCTGAACTTTAACACCTGGGAAATGGATTACTGTTAAGAAGATAGGCAGTGTCTTTGAAGGCGGGCATCTCAACCCTTTCCTTGTTTTGGGGGAAAAGAGTGGAACACGGCCAGTTTGCTGTCCCCAGTGAGGAGGGTTCAATGCACATGCCTCCCTCGCGACCACCTGGAATGAGAGGCTTGGAGTATGGCCAAGGTGCTTGCAGGGTGAAGAGGTCTCAGGTCTTTTGACCTGAGGGTGTTTTGCCTTTACTGTACGACGTCCTCTCCTCACCCACAGCCTCCCACTGGACCCTAACTAGCAGCTCTTGCCACCATGAGATAGAGTCAGGGCCTGCACTGGGCACTGTGGGTGATGTGGGATCTTGCCCCTGACCTGGGAGTAGCCAACCCAAATGCTCCCGGGACCCAGATGGACCATGGTAGATATAAGCAATAGGGCAGGCAGTGGGGCGCTGGAGGGTCAAGGTTCTGTGTTAGCAGCCATGGGACTTGGAGATGCTGGGGTGCCTGCACGGATGGCTGTTCTGGGAGGTACTTTCCATGCCCAGGTCCCGGCTGTGACCACCTAGTCATTGTTGCCCTCTGTCTTGGTTGGGGAAGGGGAGGTGTGGCGCCCATTTGGGACCCTATCCCAGTACTGTCCTGGGCATTTAGCGGTGGCCAAACTCACCCCATCCTGCAGACTCAGTAAGGATGAGAGCCTATGCAGTTCAGAGGGTCCCTAAGACCCCAGCGACAGTCTTACAAGCACCAGCCCACAGGGTATGGGGTTCAGATTCCCTTGACCAGTGTTTGAAGCCATGTTTTCCTGTTCTCTGGGAGGCAAGAGGGAGCTGCCGTGACAGAGATAGGCTGGGAGGTTTTACACAGTGGACTTGATTTTCCGCAGCTCCAGGGGCGGGAGGCCTGGGGTCAGGGTGCCGGGGCAGTTCGATCCTGGTGGCAGGGCCATGGATGAGCTTTGGGCCTCTTGCCCAGGGCAGTCACCCCATCTGTGAAGGCTCAGGGGGTGCAGATGTGCAGACCACTACAGGAGCTTGTCTGTGGTGGCAGGGCCCTGTGGAGAATGGGGAGGCTTGTTTCCTCTGTAACCTCAACGTGTTCAGGTGACTGATCTGGTCACAAGCCTGTGTTTTCACTAGAGACTGGGGAGAGACACTGGAGTAGCCGCTGCCCACCTGCACACAGGGATCTGGGGGCCTGACCTCACTAGAGCTTGGCCGGGATAGATGTCGGTCCCAGCGAGTTTTTAAGCAAAAACTTTCAGTTTTTGTCTCCACATTACCTGTAAAGCAAAAACACCTCAGAAATGTTAAACAGCAGGGTTGTTCCTAGATTTCTCTCTGGAGTTACCTCTTGAGAAGCTTATTGTGCTGTGGGGACCTTTGCTTCAGAGTAATTTTAGTAACCTCAGGGTTATCCTGATGGGGCTCCTGAAGGACTGAAGTGTCATCTGTACATTCAAGTCAGAATGAGTGTGGGGTCACCCGTGGTCAGAGGACACCAGTGTTTCCTATCATCTGAAATTCCTGGGCAGGCCGTCAGTAGTGACTGCCCTGTTAATAAAAACAGAATAGTGAAAGGGGCTTATTTGGGAAAGCTTGCCTCTTTTTTTCCTGGTAGGTAATTTAAAGAACTTTTAGCATCTTCTCAGTCCCTCTTCATGCACAGCGCAGAATTAGTCAGAGACAGAAGACCCTTAACATGAAATCTCAGTAGCTGTGAACCTTGGCCTCACCTGGCAGAACCGTAAAGTGAGCTAGCACAACCCAGAGTACTGAAGTAATGCTGTAGTTTTGAATATTTCACGGTTCTGAGGTTTTTGAGGACCAGCCTGTTTTGCTGCCAAGTAGGGCAGGGCAGGTGTGTGCTTGCCTGTCGCCTTCTTGAGAAACTCAGCTGTTTGGTTGTTGCACTGTGAACGTAGGGGCTTCATTGCAGTTATACATTATAACTTAAAATGTCTCAGAGAGATGAACCCTCAGTCCATAGACCTGAACGTCTTTAAATGACCAAGATGTGGTTACTTGCATGTTGCAAGTTTGTAGAAGCCGAGCTTTCAGATGTACCTGATTGTAGAGTCCAGTTTCACCCACGTTGTTTGGGGAGCATGTTTTTTGTTCTTAAGAAAATCATTTCTGGCAGTTTATTTTTCAAGGGTTGGACAATCTGAAGGGAAAATTAAGTGGTGGTTTTAGACCAGTTTTGTGGAAGGAAATGTTTGTTCTCTTCCGACCCTAAAATGTGAATACGTGTGACTGCTTGACATGGATCCAGCATGTCATTAAGCAACTAGAAATGTCATGTTACAGATGTAGTTCGTGGTGTGTATCGAAACCCTTTTGGAGGGTAGGCTTGGAAACCCTGTCCAGGCTCACAGCCTTGTGAGCAGGCCCCGCCAGTTGGCATGCACCACTGGCACAGAGGTTCCTGGCAGCGTGCCCCCAAGGGGACAGAGGTGCCCACAGAGCATCGCTGCTGGACTGCATTTTCCGGGTGTGTGGCAGGTGTTTTCTCAAAGATACATAGTGTGAGTCTTGAAGAAAGCAACTGACAGTATTTGTTACTGATGAAAAAATGCCAGCTTAAGTGAAAATTAGAATTTTGAAAAGCTTTTATCTGTCACCATGAGCTTGATTTTCCTAGTAAGGAAAGATATTTCAAGAGATGGACGCTGGCATTAGCAGATGTGTCTCATACTGGCTAATGAGATATGCCAGTCTGTGGACTCTGCATGTGTGCACATGGGCACAAGATGCACTCTGAGTGCCTTACAGTTGTATATAGCTAGGCTGTAAGCCTAGGGAGGTGTGCAGAGTTCACGGATGTGGCTTCAGGTTCCTGTCATAACTGCTTTTTGGGGAAGTGCAATTTGTCAAGGTTTACTGTGGTTTGAGGGAATGTCCGCAATTCTGAAAGTCTCAGGTTTAATTTTGGAAATATACATCCCACATGAGCAAATGCTCTTTGGGATCCTCAAGTTTTAGGGATATCACCGGGCCTTGACAACAAAAAGTCAGAGTAGAGAGCTGCCTGGGAGGTGGGCTTCTGCCTGTCTTCGAGTGCTGATGGGTGCCTTCAGCACCCCCGGGGGGCCTGGGGAACCCACGGTTTCTCGCTGGTATTTGCACATCTACTTGGTAGGAAATGGAGCCGTTTTCAGCCGAGAGGACGTTTGCACTTAGAAACTTTAAGATTGTACATTTCAGTGTCTCCCGTGTTTGCCTCTGGGTTTCTCTTTCCCAGTTTTAGGAGTGCCTACCGTCCTTGGTGACCTGCTGTTGTATGTGGACCTACTTTAAGTTGTGTTAGGAACGTAACAATTTTTCTTTAACTTGCCTGGATCTTAGAGGTTTTGTTTTTCTTCTATCTTGATAGACTTTTTTATTTCATGACCTGAAATTTTATGTTTGAGTTTTGTGAAGAAATCATGAAATTGATTTTGCAAGTATAAAATCAAGAAAAATGAATCAAATTGTCTAAAATTATATTATGTTTTCTGAGTTAAGTATTTCATTCCACGTAACAGAAATAACTGGATTTCCCTTTTTTGATTTTTCAGAACTCAAATCCAAAGGCATGAATTTTTTAGATTAGCATAAATTTTAAAAACATTTTTTCCTGAGAACATCTTAATTTCTTTACTTTTTTCATTGTTGTGAAATATAAAAGTAAGAATTATTTCCAGTGTCTTCTGAGAAGTTTCTCATTTTGAAATGGGTTTCCCATTTGAAAGAGATGCAGTGGCCGTGGTGCTGGGGATGGACTTGGCCAGAGCGAGATGGACTCTGTCCGTTTAAAAGGAGGTGGGATGGAATGTTTGTCCCGAGGTCACTAAGGAGACCACAGTTAGCAGGGGAGGCAGTTGGAGTGAGGCGAGGAAGAGGTGAGGGGTCTTGGATATAGAATGTGAAATGTGTTAAAATGTTAATACTGAGAATTTACCTAGAATCAGAAACGTGTTTGTGGACCATTTAGATATGATGATTGAATGGGGAGACAGGAGGAGAAATGTTCTTTAAATGCATAAATACACAAAGATAAGCTGTACCACAGGGATGTCCAATAATTATTAATCTTCTGAAATCTTTATTAGGTTTTTTAACTAAAATGATGACATAGCTACAGTGTTAAGAATTTCTAAATAATTGCTTTCATGTATAATTTTCTTGTTCATCTTTTCATGTTTTGTTCCTGATTCTCCCTCTGGTTTTTATTGGTCTGGGTCCATCAGAAGTAGGGTTGTAATTAGGAAGCAGCTGATGCCAATGACTGATTTTGGAATCCTCCCGCCCACTGAGGCCTCTGCACTCGACCACCAGCTCCCTCTCCACCAGGGTGCCAACCATGGCCTGTCCCAGCCCCTGCTTTCATCGTGTAGGCAAAGTGTACATCTTCCCTTTTTAAAAAAAGTCCTTGTGGAGGGGGAGGCGTATTTGTGGACTGGGCAAATGTTTCTGTAGGTCACATAATGTAGACTTCAGAGATTGCTTGGAAAGCTTTGTGCCTTTTTTTTCCCTTAAATGTGATTTTAGTTCTGGTTGCTTTAGATCTTTAAACTGTTTTTTTGTTTGTTTGTTTTAGGAGCTTACTCCGTGGACACAGTCTCAAGATAATTTACCTTGTGATCTGTGAACAGTGGCTGACGACAGCAGCACTGGGGGCCTGGCACTTTCCTTGTGCCGCAAGGTTGTAACGGCCCTGTTTGTGCTGGGTTTAGGAAGTCGGGAGAAGTGCCCATGCTTCTGTGTGGGGCAGGTAACAATGGCAGTAGTGTTGACATCTTACTGACCAGAGATGTACTGATGCATCTTTTGTTATCCAAATGTTATTTACCAGAGACATTTCAGTATTCACTTACATAATAAATTATTAGCCACAGATTTGTTTTTGCAAAATTCCCACAGTTGATAATATGTTAAATGCCAACAACACAATTTTTAAGTTTTGATGTCATGTTTTTATTTCAAAAGTGGCATAATATATGTATAAAAACTGGTGTAACATTAATATTTGTTTGAGATATTCTAAACTTTAGCTCGAGACTGTCTAATCAGTCATTAGATTGACTGTTCCTTTAGTTTACAATGACGTGTATTCTTGCTGGTGAGGGCTGTATCTTGTAGAGGAGAGTCCTTCCTGCAGAAAGCCTTGGGTGACCAAGACAGTGGCGTGGCCATTGAGGGCACGATGTCACAGAGTGGGTGCTGATGTCTGGGCCAAGGCCCAGAGTGGGGAGCTGCTGGTCCGGATGGTGGATGGGAGGTGACACCACTTGGTGGGAACCTAACAGAGAGTTCCGTGGTGTGTGACTTTGAATTTTGTGTGTTTTCTGTTTGAAGGTTTTCATTTTGTACGAGTCCTTCCCCTGGGATGGAACGTGGCATAAAATCTGAGTTGTCATTAGCATTTAAATGTAATTGAAGCCTGTACAGCTTGGGAAAAAATTCTTAAGGTATATATTGTATTTTTTCAGGCTTTTTTCGTTTGAAATAAGAACAAAGTCTTCACAAACCGGGGCCTTTAATAATCTCTTTAGAAGAGAGAAGAAATAGACACACGAGGTGCCACCTGGCTCAGTGTCCCTGCTGCAGACCAGAGGGCAGAGGTGACCCCTGTTGTGTCGACACAGTCTCGGCTCTAGGATCTGGGTGGATTCAGTGGGGCTGGGTGTTCAGGGTGCAAACGACCTGTCTCCACCCTTCCCCTGCTGGGTGGTGGACATCTCACACTGCCTGGGGCTCCAGAGTTCTGGGCCCGGAGCAAGCCGGGTGGGAAGTGGGCCCATGTCTCCCTGTGGGGAGCCATAGAGCCCCTGCTGCCCTGTCCTGGCAGCACCACTGCCCAGTTCCTCATTCTCCTTGACTTCGGGTATGTATGCTTGTCCTCAGCAGGCAGGGGACACGTTCATAGAGGTAGTTTGCTTGCTGGGTTTTCCTCCTGAGCATGGGGCTCGTAACTGAATCCTCCCGCACTGTAGAAGCATTTTTGCTTTCTGTAGGTCGGGTTCTCCCGTGTGTGAGGGAGTGCCCCTTTTGCTTGCTTGTAGCTGATTAGTGTCAGGCCCGGACCGTAGCCCTGGCTGATGCCTGACACGGCCTGCTTGTGTTCCCTTGTCAGGTATGGACGACAAGGGTGACCCGAGCAGTGAGGAGGCGCCCAAAGCCATCAAGCCCACCAGCAAGGAGTTCCGGAAGACATGGGGCTTCCGGAGGACCACCATTGCTAAGCGCGAGGGTGCCGGGGATGTGGAGGCGGACACCCTGGAGCCGTCGCCCCGGCAGCAGCAGAGCCCATCCCTGCGGCGCAGTGGGCGGCAGCCGAAGCGCACTGAGCGGGTGGAGGAGTTTCTGACCACTGTGCGGCGCCGTGGCCGTCGGAGCGCCCCCGTGTCCCTGGAGGACTCTGGGGAGCCAGCGTCCTGTCCAGCAACAGACGCGGAAACCGCCTCTGAAGGCAGTGTGGAGAGCGCCTCGGACGGGAAGAGTGGGCCCAGGTCCAGCTCCACGGGTGCTAAGCAGCGGCCGACCTCCTCGGCAAAGGCTAGAGAGGACGAGGACGACACGTCCGACAGCGACAGCGACGGACTGACCTTGAAGGAACTCCAGAACCGCCTGCGGAAGAAGCGTGAGCAGGAGCCCGCAGACCGGCCCGCAAGGGGCATCCAGAACCGCCTGCGGAGGAAGCGGCGGGAGGAGGACCCAGCTGAGACCGTGGACGTCCAGGCGGGTGATGCAATGGAGGGCTCGCTGCCCGCCTCACGGGAGCCTGAGGGCGACCTGGGGCCTGCGGCCCAGGCAGTGAAAGAGGACAGAGAGGGCCGGCCGGATGGGAGAGTGGCCCTGGGAGGGAGAGCCGAGGAAGCCGCAGACTTGGTCCGGCACAAGCCGGAGTGTGAGGTGTACGACCCCAGCGCCCTGTACTGCCTCTGCCGCCAGCCTCACAACAATAGGTGGGTTGTGGGGGAGGGTTGGGGGCGGAGCCAGGGAAACTGCCAGAGCTTCACTGTTCTCTTAAGAGAGTCTTAAGCTGGCCTGAGTGAATGACTGTTGGGAAAGACGAGCAAGTCATTGTCAGAAAGAAACCAGTGGAGTGGGCGGGCACTACCCAGAACCATGCCCTTGCCAGGTGGTGGCTGGTGTGGAATGTTGGCTGCCTGGTCACACCAGCCATGGCAGTGAATAGGTGCGATGGCTTGCACCAGAGTGGGTCTGCCGCCCAAGAGAGCCCTCGAGACGCTGCTCGGACTGGCTGTGACTGGAGCAAAGTGTGGACATTGGGTGGTTGCAGGGGTAAAGGCGTGGCTGCCATTCTGTGGACAGGCATTTGTGGTCCAGGGCAGGATGCCCTCGAAGAAAAGGATGATGTACATTTTGTAATGTACAATGGTAATAGAACTGAGAGAAGGGCACACTGACATTCTTATGCTCCATGTTTCTATAATTTTTTAAAAAAACAGTGTTGGAATTTGACTTACTGATATTTTTAAAATTGAGTTTGTCTCTTCCTTTTCATTCCTGATACCATTGGCTTCCCTGGTGGCTCAGGCAGTAAAGAATTCACCTGCAATGTGGGAAACCTGCGTTCAATCCCTGGGTTGGGAAGATCCCCTGGAGGAGAGAATGGCAACCCACTCCAGTATCCTTGCCTAGGCAATCCCCTGGACAGAGGAGCTTGGCAGACTACAGTCCATGGGGTCGCAAAGAGTTGGACACAACTGAGTGACTAACACTTTGACCGTTGTTTTATTTCAGGTTTATGATTTGCTGTGATCGATGTGAAGAATGGTTTCATGGTGACTGTGTAGGCATTTCTGAGGCTCGAGGGCGGCTCTTGGAGAGGAATGGGGAAGACTACATCTGCCCCAACTGCACGATCCTGCAGGTGCAGGATGAGGCCAGCTCAGAAGCCACAGACATGCAGGACACAAGGTCAGGACCCCTGGGTGCCGACAGCACAGACTTCACCAGTATAGGAACCGTGGAGCAGAAGTCAAGTGAAGACCAGGGAATTAAGGGTAGAATTGAAAAAGCTGCAAACCCAAGTGGCAAGAAGAAACTCAAGATATTCCAGCCCGTAAGTACTTTGTTCCTAAGGCCGACGGTAGAGGTGACTTTAAGCCCTCAACTGCCTTTGGCAGAAACATCAAGATCGGAAGAGTCTGTCTTCTGAGATAAGTTAGGTTTTCCCTGCAATGATTGGCATAGGGCTGGGCTCTGCGGGATCTTGGGTCTGTGCACCTGTTCAGGGCCAGCATGGCCTGTTCTGTTTTTTTGATGTTGTTGTTAACTGTGTCTGTCTCCTGTGCTGTCATTACTGATTTAACGTGTTTCATAATTTTTTTTAAAAATTAGTCTTTAGTGTTCTCACGGCCAGCATCCTGAGCTTAAAGTTTAAGTGTATGTGTTAAGAAAATTACTTTCCAGTCACAGAAGCACATGTGCACCTGTGTCACCTTCCCTGTCTTAAGAAAACCAGTAGTCTTATCCCCACCTCAAGGCAAGATGCCAAGGCCAGCCATGGTGGCTGCACAGCTCCTCAGGGTGACAAGATGGCTGTGCCTGATATGCCCTCTGTGATGGTGTTCCCCACTCACCAGTGTTTGTGCAGCTCTTTTTTTCTCTCCCTTCTCAGCTCTTTTCACACGTGTCTTGTCCAGGGGTCGTGGTTGCAGTGCATCTTGAGAACTGTCTCAAGCAGAGTGTGTATTCACCCCAAGCCTTCCTTGAATTGGGGGCCCACCCCACTACCGTGGCCCATTTCTTGTAGGTGTTGTATACGCGTGGCCATGTCAGCACCCTTGCTATCACCCCCTTGCAGTGAGTTAGCTTTGAGGGCTGGCCCTGTCCTGGAGGTATGAGGAGGCACTGAGTGGAAATATGAGAATAACTGGTAATTAAGGAAAACATAACAGAAATGGAAATGAGCAGGAAGCATCATCTTACTGCTGTGTTTAAGACTGCACATAAGCTTAAGTTTTTTTCTGGGTAAAACTTGGATTCTACGGAGGAAAGTCAGTTAAGTACATTATTAGAAGAAAAAGATTTTGCTCAAGTACATTTCATGTATATGTCACATACATTATTAGTCTCGACCATTCAAATGTGCTTTAGTAATCATGGCCACAAGCAGCTGTGTTCAGCCCTTGTCGTATTCCAGATTCCTGCTGCATAACAGATGACCAAAACTTAGTGACTTAGACAATACACGTCTGTTAACCCAGAAACCCAGGCCTAGCTGGGCCGGGTCCTTGGTTCCGGGTCTTACAAGACTGCTCTCCATGTGTCAATGGGGCTGGGGTCTCATCAGTCTCGGCTGGGGTAAAATCCACTTCCAAAAGCTTTCACATAACTTAGCATATAAAGTATGTTCCTGGCAATTTCTGTGGCATGCTTATACTGGACCTGTTGCTTCTGAGATGCATGTGTAATTGGGTGTTCTGGCTATTCCTGAGGTCCTTGACTGCAGAGCCCAGGCCTGGGCACCCTCCCAGCAGAGCCAGCAATGGAGTGTTCACTCTTTTGGAGGCTCAGTTCCTCTTTGAGGGTTTTTACCTGATAAGTCAAACCTTTGGACTAACTCAGAAGCCTCTTACCTGATATCTTAATTAAATTTGCAAAATTTCCATGCCCATTCGCTCAATGACAGAACCTAACTCGGGTGTGAAATCCCGCTGTGTTGAGAAGTCCTCTCAGAGTTCTGCCCACTGTGCAGGGCATGAAAGGTGCTTGAAAACATGATGCCTTACTCAGGGGAGGTGGGTTTATGTGTTTTGAATAAACACACATTTTTATGCATAATTATTAATAAATGATTAAAGGTATTGATCTCGGTACCATAAATAGTGACCTTGGAGTATGGTGCCTGCCCCAGCGGGTGAGTACATTGAGCCCGTGTCTGGTCTTGCAGGTCATGGAAGCACCTGGTGTTGCCAAGTGCATTGGCCCTGGGTGCTCGAGCGTGGCACAGCCCGACTCGGTCTACTGCAGCAACGACTGCATCCTGAAGCACGCCGCGGCCACCATGCGCTTCCTGAGTGCAGGGAAGGAGCAGAAACCCAAAGCGAAAGAAAAGCTCAAGACAAAGCCAGAAAAAATCGTTCTTCAAAAATGTAGCGTTCAAGTAAGTTGACCAAGAGCAGCCATTTGCATAGTTGAAGCCAAAAGCGCCTGGAGGTGCCAGGCTTGGTGGGCTGATTGAGAGAGAGGAAGGTACACAGGTCCAGAGGTGCCCAGACGCCTGCACACTGCCCTCTGCCTTCCCCACCAGTGATCTGGTCAGAATTACGAAGAGGCACGTGTTCTCATGTTTTCTTCTCCTGCCTCTAGCTGAGGGACTAACAGAAACATGGAAGCCAGTGGCTGCATGGAGTAGCTCCCCCTGCAGATAAGCCCTCCTGGGAGCGAGTGGTCCCTGTTGGAGTCTGTAGGCAGCAGGGTTGGGAAGCGGGCCCTGAGAGTGTCCACATTTTGATTGTCTGGGGTGGGGTGCAGGGGTACGCCTGTCCTCTCCATACGCTGCTATGTCCACAGCTCCTGCCTGGGGAGTGTTGCTTGGGTGCATTTTCACACAGAGGCGCTGCCTGCTATGCTTGCGCTTCGTTTCACTGCTTCACTCCAAAGCCCCTCGTTATCCTGTCAGCCTGGCCCCTCAGCAGGATGCTAGGGCGGTGGCCGATGCAGCTCCTGAGCTGGGGTGACCCAGGAGCTGAGTGTGTCCTGACCCGAACTGCCGAGTAAAATGAGCATAGGCTAACTTCTGATCTCCCTAGTGATTGGGGCTTTACTGATTATCCAGGCAGGCATTAAAATCTCTTCTGTGCACAAGAGACTGGCTTCAGACAAGAAGGAAAACACGGTGAAGAAGGCAGCAGTGGCCCCTCCCAGGAATGAGGTCCTCAGTAAGGAGCCAGTCTGTGAGAGCAGCACGCCGTCCTGGGCCAGCGACCACAATTACAATGCAGTCAAGCCAGAACAGACTGCTGCCCCCTGGCCGCCACTGTTTTATAAATGTATGTATCACCCAGGGGGAGCTCTGGACCCTTCCTGGTCTTTCTGGACGGCCGTGCACTCGGGCCTGTTCAGAGCTAGGAGTTCTAGCCATGTGTGGTGCTGCACCTGCAGAGATCGGAGCCCTTGCCCGAGGCCAGGAGGCCTCCTGAGCCTGGCACCCTTCCTTAGTCTGTCGGGACTTCCTGTCGGTGTTTCCAAAAAGCTGTACCAGCTCATGGCTGAATGTTCACCTCTGACCATTGATGTCTTTAATTGCTTTCTTTATTATTAGGTTCTGGTAAGTATGTGTAGTGTCTTCAGCAGAAACTGATGGTGGGGCACTCAGCCCACCCCCAAGGTCCGCCGGAGTCTGCCATGGTGCCACCACCGCCGGGAGCGCTCCACATGGGGCTGTGCCATGCAGCCTGCTCCCCACACGTCACCGTCTCTTCTCTGTATGTTGTGGGAATCTCTTACTGCACAGTAGTGTTGTAGCTGATTCTCAGCTGAAGTATGATTTTTGGGAGTTTAAATTATTTTTGACCAAACTGGGATTTTTTTCACATCCACTTCACATACTACACATGACATAAATACACATGCCAGTCCTGAAGGCCGTTGGCCCGCTTCCTGTGCTGGAAGGTAAGTGAGCACGACGTCTCTGCTCTGAGCAGCACACAGACCAGGAGTCCCGCCCTTCCCTCCCCCGCTTCCTGGGAACAGGGTTGGATGGGTCAGACAGACTCATGCAGTCCCAGAGGAGACTGTGCAGCTTGACTCTCCTGTTCTTGTTTCTCAGCCTCATTCTCCAAAATTAAAATTTTGGACGCTTAAATTGCTCCAGGGCACATTGTATTCTGTGATTGAGATTATATTGTGCTCAGTTTTAATTTATGCTCTTAAACTCTTGCAACTTTTTTGAAAGTACCAAAAGGTTAAGTGGTCCTAAGTTTCCAGATAACAGGCTAGTGCTGCCTCCCTTAAGCCCAATCTTAAGCCAGTCCCCCAAAGGAGGGCTTCCTGGCTATAATGTGGCTGGAAAACTGCATAAGTAGATGCATTTTGAGAATGTAAATGACCCAAGACCTAAGAAGTTGCAAGTAAACTGCAAAGTGATACTATGTGTATGTATGTATATTTATATATATATATATTTTTTTGGATATTAGGAGTGAGTGGTTAAATATTAACCAGTTGCTGTATTAAAATGAGTTTCAATACACCTCGGATTGTTTGAACTAAGAACTTCATGCTGACAACGTGTCAAATTTCCATCAGATTTTAGCACCTCAACACAGTAGAGGTACACCTCTACACAGTAGCACTTTACAGGGCTTATGATTGGACCTAACTGTAACCATCGCCCAGCCGTGAGCGGGTGGGGAACAGCCTCTCTGGGATCCTGTGCTAACTGCTCTCGGTTGGTTGTAGGCATGTGGCAGAATAAAAGGAAGACCGGGGTGTAGCCACAAACGGGTGATTGGTTTCTCTCCAATTTCCTTCTCTGTCGACCACAATCCCCCAGGCTTTGCGCTAGGAGTCAGCTGTAGGGTGCTCCACAAGTTAGGAAAGTTGACAAACAGGAGGGTTGGGCACTTGTCCCACAACTCTTTATCCTGGGTTTTTGGTGGAAGACTGGGGTGGAGGGGTGGGGAGGTGGGGAGACCGGCCCGCGAGGAGGCAGTGACTGCTCACAGGCAGGGTTTTCTCTTCCCTCTGCCCTGCCTTTTCTTTCTGCACATCAGCTCCTCACTGACTTTCCCAGCACATTTACGGCTCAGAACCACGTGGACGGATAGCCACAGCTTCAAGCCTGCATAAGGCTAGTTGTTGAGCTAGTTGAGCTAGTTGCTTCTGATGATTTTTTGTTATCCCAGAAATGTCATCTTCCCAAAAGATGATTGGGAGGAGCGTAAAAGGGCGCTGGTAAACACCCGACTTCGCCTCGGTGAGTAGCAGCTATGCCTCTGCCTCTTCCCCAAACCACCACCTGACAGGGTGGGGGCTGTGGACCTTCCCCAGGGCCCTGCACACACACTCAGCAGGACCCTTACCTGCCACCTGAGCCTCAGGTGGGTGCAGGTGATGCCAAGACAGTCATCAGGAGGGGGCGTTGTCCACATGGCCCTGGGTCCAGGTCAAGTCTGGGGTAGACGTCGGGTGGTCAGCATGCTGCCCCGGCAGTGCTCTGGACCCTCCTCTCCCAGGCTGGCACCGGCCTGGGGTTGTGGGTGAGGGGCAGCCCTTGGCATTAGGGCTCTGACCTACTGCCCCCGCAGACGTAGAGCCCTTCACATCCTTGGGGTGGTGGGAGTAATATGTACTTGCTCTCTGATACTTATATTGTTTTTCAGAATTTCTGTACAGTTTAGCTTAGGGAAACAATTGCTGTTTTATTTCTCCCCCAAATTATGATGTGTGTTCCTGTGTTCATAATTCTGCAACTTATTTTTCCTCTCCATTTCCTCCTCTTCACTTCTCAGTACTATCCAGGCCAAAAGAGGGCTGAAGTGTTTTTTTCTGAAGTGTCCCTGGTTGTTAGAATCTGAAAGTGGGGCTCTGACAGACTCAGAACATTTCCCCATGCTTTAGGCTCCCTCCATGGCTCCGAGGTGATTTGAACAAACACGGGATTTTAACAAAATTTTGAATGAAAAATGAAATTTCTGCAGTTTCCTTTAGCTTTGAGAATTAAAATGGGAACCCCTGGCAGAAGCTGTGTGCCAGGTCCAGTGATGCTGAGCAGCCTGCTGGGACACAAGCGTGGCCCTCGTGAGCCACGTGTCCAGTCTCCAAGTTGCGGCTCCAGGACTCAGGGACCATGGTTTCACAGGGGTGACACCTGTCACAGGCTGTGAGACGAGAAGAGCTTCCCAAAGCAGAGCAGTCAGTAGCGATAGCCCCCTCGGAGAGACATGTTTTATCAGCTGCATGAGGCATTTTTATCCGTCTCTCCAGGATAGTGGCAAAAAAAAAACTTGGTGACAAACTAGCTTTGCACATCTGCATCTGTCCCGCCACTTGGAGAGTCAGAACCTGTTCTCATACAGGGTTCACCAAGATGGCTGTTTTTTGTTACCCCTACAGCTGGAATGTATTTGGATGTCATTGACATCTGGTATTTCTAAGTATTTTACTTCTCACAAGTGTTTGATTTTTTAATAGCCAGCTGTTCAGAAAGCTAGTGCAGGGAAGGTTTCGCATCCACAGGTGTTTTTCTGACAGACCCTCAGGTGTGCCCAGGCTGCCCCCCGTAGTTCTGGTGTGTCACTGGGGGGATGGGGTAGAAGCTTCCAGCAGGACTGGTCTTGCTCACCATGCCTGCTCCTCTGTGGCCTGCGTGTGGCCTGTGGGGCTCTGCATCCCCTGTGACACATGCAGACAAGCCCTGAGGCAGAGCCCCGCGGTGGCAGCGAGTCCACAGGCCTCTGAAGATGCAGCTCTAGATCCTCTAGTACACGAGGCTCGGGTGTACTTGAACAGTTAACATCCGCGACGTTTGTTGCACACCACTGTGCACATAGTTATAGTCTTTCTTCTGAAAGTTGAAGTTAACCTAAGAAGATAAAGTTTTCCACTTTAAATTTATGTAAACGAAGCTTGGGGCGTTGCCGTGCACCGGGAGGCATCAAAGGACAAACACCAAGGTAACTGCCGCTTAACCCTCGGGGTCAGCAGGTGCCTTGGGCCACAGGCTCCACTGAGCGCCACCCTTGGGGACTAGGGGCCTGCGGGGTGGGGGCAGTAAGCGTCCAACCTGCCCCTGGCCCCATAATGGTTCTTAGAGTTGTAGATGATTTAGTCACAGATGAGTGAAAACTGAACCTCATTAAAGTGGTAGGAGTGCCTGTTGGCAGGGTCGGAGCTCAGGATACGCATCAGCTCGGCTCCTGGTGGGGTCTTGGGGCAGGGGGTCGCCCCCACCACTAGCCATGCAGACAGGACACGGGAACACTGCCTCCCATGGCCTCCGTCCCATGTCATCCTAGTGACGCCTATTGAAGGGGTAGCTTTGACCCTTTCTTTCATACATTACCAGCCTATTGTGAATCATTCAGTATTTTATTTTCAAAATACTGCATGTGAAACTATTAAAACAGGAAGGGTTGTTTGCCTCTGAAAGTGTACTTGGTTTTTTGCAAATTTATTATGGATCATTCTATGCACCTGTCTAGGTGTAAGTTGCTCAAATACTGGATATCAGTAAGAAAAAAGTCCATCTGGACAAGCTTTGGCCCCAAAGCAGGACAGTTAGGCTATGCACGCACATACAGACCCCTGCTGTGAGAGCACAGGGCCAGAGCTCAGGCCTCCTGAGTTTTCTCTGTACCACCACCCCCCCCCCCCATGTAAGCATTACTACTACTGCAGGAGAGATTCACTGAAGAGTACTTAATTAAGCAAAGGTACAGAAGCAAAATGGTGTTTTTCACACCAGGAGTCAAAAAGTTAAAAATGAGAGGCATCCTCATACATGGCCAGGCTGAGCTGAAAATAGAGCTGCTGATAACTGCGGAGTCCATCCCCCAGATGCACTATGGCCTCTGAGCCCTGGCTGGTCCCCTTACCCCATCCTTGGGCAGTAGCTGCCTTGTCTGGGCAGGTTTGTAGCCACGTGGGAATGGGCAAGGGGGAAAAGGGAGGGGGTCCTCTACTGACACCGTGTGGTGAATCTTACTTGGCGCCTGGTCACACCAGAAGCTCTAACTCCTTTGACATTTACAGCCCGTGCTTCCCGAGAAGTGTCCCCCAGCCCATGCTTCCCCTGTACCCCATTTTCACTGTGACTCTAAGCCTCGTATCTAGGGGTTTTTCAGGGTAAATTGGCACCTCGTTTGGGCAGGACGAAAGGCATAAAACCATGGCCGTCTCTCAGGGTTTCTCGCCGGGCCCTGTGAGGAGCCACCCTGCAACAGCCTTGATTGGGCGCGAGCAGCCCGGCGCTGCTGCCTCGTCCTGCTGCAGCTGCACAGCACTGTCTGCCCGAGGAGGGTGGCCCTCCGCGCCTCTGTCCTTCCGTCCCCACCGAGGCCCACCAGTGCCACCCAGTGGCCAGCGAAGCTGTAGCGCCACAGCTGCCTCACCGAGTGACAAGGCCTCCGGTTTCATGCTGATTGGGAAATTAGCCAATTAGAATGTTGCTGGTCCCTGAACGCACTGGCCTGCCTGGTTCCTACCGGGCTTCACCACAAACAACTCATTTCCAGTACAAACCAATGGCCGGACCCAGCAGAAACGACGTCATTTGGGGCAGTGACCAGGCCGCTGGGCAGCTTCTCCTCTAGCTGCTCCCCCAAGAAAACACCTAGCCCAGAACTCAGGCCACTCTTTGCTGCAGGCAGGACCCTAGGATGACCCAGACTGGGCACACACTCCTGGGGGAGGGGACCGTGTTCTTCCAACTTGAAGGCTGGTAGTCTTCCCTGCTTCCTGACAGCACTGGGGAGGGGGGGGTGGTCTGCCGTCTCTGGAGCTACGATGCCCTGGGGGTGCTGCTTTCCTTCCCTTCTGTGAAGGCGCACACACGGTAACAGGAGGAGTTTGTGTGAAGAGTTGGCCGGTACAATTTAAGCTTTACACGGAGATGAGTGTGTCACTGTCGCACTCCAGTGCTGTGTGGTGTCCTGCCATCCCAGCAGCAACCAGCCCACCTGTGACAAGGGGGACAGAGACAACTAGCTGTTGAGGTCCACCACTGCCCACATTTTTACCAATTTCTTAATTTACACTAGTTACACCTACTTACATACTCTTGAGATACAGGGAAGGCTGGATGAAAGGTGATTAAAAAGCCAGAAGCAACTAGTTTTCCAAGAGAGCAGAAGGCTGGTTCAGGAAAGTTGTCCCCTAATTCTCAGGTGATGTTCACTTACTGCACCTGCTCCTGAACAGCAGGTTGCTCACTTCAGTCACCTGGACTGGGAATGGCCCAGAAATAAGCCTCTGGCTTCTGTTTCCAAGTGAGAGCACACTGGTGAGACAGCACAAGCGTGGGTCTTAGGGAGTGAAGGATGTGAAGTTAACAGGAATTGTCATCTGAAACTGTTGGTGCCACGTGGCAGGATTTGAGACCCCATCACAGGTGCCTCATTGAGGATTCTGGAAGCACTTTAGGCTACCATTTTGGAGTTACTTAAAAATGCTATTAGAAATAATCTCAGTGAGGTTTGTAAAAAAGCAGTGGCTGGGCTGGTTTTAGGTCTGGATTTTAATCCTGACAGGCTGGTTCCTTCATCCCCTGCTGGTGGTCACATCTGGGACCGCATCCTGCTACACTCTGCTCCATCCCCTCAAGAAGAGGGCCTCCACCAGTCTCATTTAACCTAAACTCTAGCAGTCCGCACATTAGGTGCTGCAGACCCTCTTAGCCAAGTCTGAGCTGGTGAAGAAAAATTTCCGCATACTGAGGTGTGGCAACTCCCTTAGGGACGTGAACTTGAGCTGATGAAATACGCACAGAAATGTTATTTTTCATTTTAGTAACTGTGAGGTCCCCAGTTTTTACTGTATTAACTGACTTACTGATGGGATGTGGGTATTGGCCAGCGGGGCAGACATAGAGCATGAGTGGGCCCTCCACAGGGAGTAGGTGGTCTTGGGAAAGCCTAGACAGCATCACATGGAGATGCCAGCAGACACAGGACTAGTGGTTGGGACACCGTGGATGAGGGGCATGAATCAGGCTCTGAGATGAAAATGAGAGACTGAAAGTCAAGATTGTTGCTTGATGACAATGAACTGCCTCTAACCCGACTCTTAATTTAAAATGTTGGGTGTGCATAGTAGTCCTGTTTCAAACTTGGTTAAAAAGTAATTTCCCTTAAACTATATGAAGTGGAAAAAACTGCAGCTTTTAGCACCCTGTCTGCCCTGGCATTGCCAGTGTTGGAGGCAGGGCATTTCTGGAGGGCAGCGCTCTGACCCTGTGCCAGGATGGCCCTACGGGATGTTGGCTGTGAATGCTTTGCGGCTGTTGTGGGGTCAAGCCTTAGCTGCAGATAGGGTCTCACTTTCCTCACTGGACTTTCTCTGGGTCTCCCTAGGACAGTTGTAAGAAGCACCAGTGGGTGACAAATTGGTGGCTCTAATCTCTGGGTAAAGTGGGAAGGTTGCTGGAACATCTTGAAGTCTCCCATTTAAGTGCTAGAGGCTCACCATGCTGGGGGTGTTTGAGAAGTCTGCACCTGGGCAGGCAGCCTCTCCATCGATCTCATGTGAGATGACCACCTGGCCCAGGTGGTGTCCCCATGCTGTCCCAGCTTGCACCCTGGACCCGCCTCTTCCCCCATCCTGCCCATTTGGGTCCAACCTTTCTGGGCAGTGGACTGGAGTGGGGCTGTCTGGGAGTGGGCCACAGAACCCAGTATCAGGAGACTAAAAAAAAAGGTCAGTGACAGCTGGTTTTAGGTCTGGACTTTAATCTTGACAGGCTGGTTCTGAGAATGACCTGCCTTGCTTACCTGCAGGTGCAGCTCTCTTGGCCTGATACAGGGTTAGGTATACTCCATGAGCATGAAGTACTGACAGATTTCTGTTTTAGCTTTTGACCGCATCGCATCCCTGTCTGGGTTAAAAGCTCGAACCTACTGTCTTAGCCAGTAACAAGCTGCAGCTGGAGGCATGTGAATGGGACTGTGTTGTGGACCTGCCACCCAGGTCCTGGTTAAAAGTAGCTGGCTTCCCCCGTGTTGCGGTCTTCTCCCAGAATCCTGTGTCTCATTAATCTTACCATGTCCAATTGACTTTCCGAAAGAATGATGAACACCTGTGAGCCCCTTACCCCCGGGATGGACTGTTACTAGTACTTCCAGAGCCTTGCGGTGTCGGCGGCAGGGGGTGGGGGGAGGCAATGAATATGCATTTAAAGAGTGTGTCTGCTGCATTCTGGAAAGGTTTTCTAAGTTCATGTTTACCAAAAATTGCACTGGAGTTCTCCATGAGAGTAGTCTTCAAAATTATACCTTTTCTTGATAAAGTGAAATTTGCCCTTCAATTTTCAAGTTATGTTAGCAGCTTAAATTTAGCTTTTAACAGCTTACTGGCTTACTGGCTTTTTAATTAATAATAATAAAGCATTTGTCCTCAAAGTATATAGTCGCTATCAGAATTGTTGCTGGTAGTCCTTTTCACACCCCATTTGTGAATTCAACAGTTACTTTAAAAGTTCTCTTTTAAAAGTCTGTCTCACGGAGTGATGCCTGGTTAGCTTTGCTGGTTTCTGGTGCACATGCTACGTGGGCCCCCCGCACCCCCAGCTCACTAAGTGGGTCTCTCTCCTTTGCAGCCATGAAGGAGGACAGACGCATGGAGGACAAGATGGCTGTGGTGATGGCGAAGAAGCTGGCTCCTCCAGGCTCCTCGGGGGCCAGCAGACAGCCCCCAGGCAGAGATCTCCTTCCAAAGAAGCCCCCTTCTTTTGCAAACACAGCAGTGGCCAAGCCCACTGTCAGAAAGTCGCCCTCAGGCTTCAAGGGCACCATCCCCAAGAGGCCATGGCTCTCAGCCACCACCTCCCCCTCGGGCAGTGCTCCCCCTGCCAAGCAGGCAGGGCTGGTGACTGCTGCTGCCGCGTCTGCTTCCAGAAAGTTCCCCAGCTCTGCTGCTTCTGTGGGAGCTGTCAGGAAGCCTGGGAGCACCTCGGTACCCCTGGCCTCTCCAGCGCCGGGACGCCTGGGCCCCGTGAGCCCCGCCTCATCGCAGCCAAATTCACAAATTCGGCAGAACATAAGACGCTCCTTGAAGGAGATCTTGTGGAAAAGGTGCGCTGTTTCACTATTTCTTATCTGTTAAAGCGGATGGCTTTCCCCATAAAAGGTGGCAGTTTCATGGTGGCCCCACTGTTCAAAGGAAAAAGTCACACGTGGGACTTCCCTGGTTGTCCAGTACTTAAGACTCCTCACTTCGTCAGAGGAGTTTGGGTTCAATCCCCGATCAGTGAACTAAGATCCCGCATGGCACATGGCACACTTCAGAAAATAAAGTCACTTGTAAATGCAGCAGTTGATGTGAGGCTTTTTTCATTCCTTCTAGAGTCAATGACAGTGATGACTTAATCATGACAGAAAATGAAGTAGGGAAAATTGCACTGCTCATCGAGAAGGAGATGTTTAACTTGTTCCGAGTCACAGACAATCGGTACAAGAGCAAGTACCGCAGCCTCATGTTCAACCTCAAGGACCCCAAAAACCAGGTGTGTGCCTCACTCAGGATTGGGACAGCCCTGGCCAGGTGCTGCCCAGGCCTGCTGTCAGGGCACTCGGTCTCTGCAGTGGCTGTGGGTGAGTGGTGTGCACTGTCCTCATGAGGCCAGGCACTGGCCTGGCCAGGCTCCTGCCTGCCTGCGCTACCTCTTAACTCCGTACCTCCTTCAGTCAACTGTTTCCTGTGAGGTGATCTCTAGCAGGGTTGGTGCAGCAGGCCATCAAATCAGCTGCCCACCTCGGGGCCCCTGTTGTCTGGGCCCTCAACTGGCCTCGGGGAAGGAACTCACCTTGCTGTGGTCTCCACATCCTTTCTAGTGTCTAAGAATCAGACCTGCAGAGGTTTTGAAGGCATGAATGAGACCTCTTTGTTTATAGGGACTTTTCCATCGAGTTCTGCGTGAAGAAATCTCATTGGCAAAACTGGTGAGAATGAAGCCTGAAGAACTGGTCTCCAAAGAGCTCTCTGTGTGGAGAGAGCGAACGACAAAGCCTGTGAGTACTGGCAGGAGCGATGGCTGGAGGCCCATAAGCCTGCCCCCACCTCCATCCTCCCACCCCCCAGAAGTGAACTAATAGCCAGTTGGTGCAGGTGAGTCCTCTTGGGGAAGACGGGCTAAGGCTTTGTGTCTTTCTCATTTTAGGTGATGGAGTCCAGAACGAAATTGCACAATGAGACTAAGAAGCCTGCCATTAAACAGGAAGCCGTTCCTGACATGGAAGACTCTCCACCAGTGTCAGACTCTGACGTAAGCACCCACGCCTTTGGGATTTCCAGATATCGCTGGGTGTTTTGAGTTACTGGGAGGACACTGACCTTAAGCAAGTGTGTGGAGTTCTACAGCTCCTCAAGTTCTTTGTGTCCAGTGGTCCTGTTTTCTTTCTTCAGTGATCCTTAGTCATGTGGGGTGCTTTCTCATGGGTGCTGTTCATTTGGAGATGGGTTGGAAAAGAAGTGACCCCTCTGCCACTTGATGTGTGTTAGGAACAGCAAGAGTCGGTGCGGGCGGCCCCTGAGCGGAGTGCAGCGCCGCTGCCGGGCGTCTTCAGTAGCATGCTGCAGGACACGACCAGCCAGCACCGGGCGCACCTCTTTGACCTGAACTGCAAGATCTGCACGGGTGAGCAGGCCTGGGGACACTGGAGGCCTCTTCCTGACCTTGGGCTCAAGCCAAGTCAGATAGTCAGGGGCTGCAGTGCGCCCTGCCTTCAGAGTGCCACTTCTTAAAGCTGGGGTCGTCCATCTGCTCACAGGCAGACTTTGCCCTCCACCATGTGGGATTTCTCACGCAGGCCTTCCTCTTGTTCTCCAGGTCAGGTTCCATCCTCGGAAGATGAACCAGCTCCGAAAAAACAGAAGTTATCAGCTTCTGTCAAGAAGGAGGAGTCCAAGTCCAAGCGAGACAGCCCCCCACCTGAACCAGTTCTCAGCGAGGCAGATGACGCAGCACCCGAAACCCCACCTGAAAATGCCTCGGAGCCAGACCTGGAAAGTGTGGCTCGCACCCACTTGGAGGGGAAGTACCTCCCAGTGCCTCTGGAGGACAGCCAGCCTGAGCCCCCCGCCCTGGAAGGTCTGCCCTGCCCCACCCCTGGTGGTGGCAGCATGCTCACCACGGTCACGATGTCCGGCCGGGACCCCAGGACTGCACTGGGCGGGCCGAGCACGGCCACAGCTCCTGCAGCAACCCCCCCGGAGGGCACCGCCCCGGCAGAGCCCCGACAAGATGTACCGAAGCCAGTGCCAACCTCCGTGACAGTGCCCAAGTCCATCCTGGCCAAGCCTTCTGCGTCCCCTGAGCCCAGATACCTCCTATCCGTGCCGCCGTCCCCAAGCATCAGGTGTGGCCTCTGCGTCCTTCCTTTCTGATGAACAGGGGGCGCAGTGATGAGTGATTGAGTCATTCAGCTCTGAAATCCACCCAGAAATGCAGCTCTCTTCAGTTTTCTGTCTCATAAAAAGGCATTTTTTAAAGCTTCGGTTTTAGGGTGCCTAGTTATCCTCTTAGAGATACAGATCTTAATAACTAAGTTTAGAGCCATCTGCTTTTGTTGCCTGTACAGTATATATTTCTTTGACCAAAATATGTTTGGTGTCTCAGATGGTAGAGTCTCTGGCTTCCCTGGGGGCTCAGACAGTAAAGAGTCTGCTGCAGTGCGGGAGACTTGGGTTCGATACCTGGGTGGGAAGATCCCCTGGAGAAGGAAACGGCAACCCACTCCAGTAGTCTAGCCTGGAAAATCCCATGGACAGAGGAGCCTGACAGGTTACAGTCCATGGGGGTTGCAAAGAGCCAGACATGACTTTCACACAATTTAAGTAAAGACTGGCAATTTTTTGGGCAGAGAGAGAAGGTTCACTTACTTTCTGTGGTTTTGTTTTGCAGCATCTCAGAGTCCCGGTCCCCTCCTGAAGGAGACACAACCCTCTTCTTGTCTCGACTCAGCACCATTTGGAAAGGATTTATTAACATGCAAAGCGTAGCCAAGTTTGTCACTAAGGCGTATCCTGTCTCTGGATGTTTTGATTATCTCAGTGAGGTTAGAACCGAGAGAGAGAAGTGTGAGAGTGTGTGTGTGTGTGCATGCGTGCATGTACACACCTGTTTTCCAAGGAACTCTGATCCTGTATTGGAGTCAGATGTGAACCAAGAGAGAAGTGTGTGTGTGTGTATGCGTGCGCATGCACGCATGCATGGGTACACACGGGCGTGAGCGTACCTGTTTTCCAAGGAACTCTGATCCTGCATTGGAGTCAGATGTGAACCAAGAGAGAAGTGTGTGTGTGTGTGTGTGCATGCGTGTGTGCGCACGGGCATGAGCATAGTTTTCCAAGGAACTCTGATCCTGCACTGGAGTCAGAAGTGTGACTGTCTTCCTCTTGAGTGTCTGGATGCACAAGCTCCTCTAAAGGCAAACTAGGGGTTGTTTGTGCTGGGCTAAGTCTGAGATTATGCAGTTCACACAGTGGTGAGAATTCAGGCCCTTCATCTTCCCTGAAATACCTGAAGCTCCTCTTCCTCCTCCCTCTGCTCCACTAGAGTTTGTACAGAACCTGGGTGGGTGTATGTGTGCCCAGCCGCATGTGTGTAGGGGCACACACAGCACCGTTTTTCAAAATTAATGAAACAGCACTAGCATTTTAGACTCAGCCAAGTGTTCAGGCACTTCTGAATCATACCTGATTGTTACTCTCTGTTTGTTCTTAAAAGAGAATGTTAAAGTGCTTTGCTGTCACCCTAGTTAGTAGACGATTGTCCTCGTACCATCCTTCGGGTTGGTCATTCATGATCCTGGATGTTAGTTAACTGAGCAGCGTTTGCGTAATTGCTACTTTGTTTGGAATAGTTGTGGTTTTCTTGTGAATCTGGTGTCTGGGCTCTCTCTGTGACCACCAGGGTTTTACTGGCCACTTACTCAGAGTCTATTCTGTTTAGGATCTGCCCGACACAATTCACATTGGCGGGAGGATTGCTCCAAAGACCGTTTGGGATTACATCGGCAAGCTCAAATCCTCGGTGTCCAAGGTACCTGCCTGCAGCCTGGTCGCTGTGCCCGAGAAAGGAGGGGTTTGTTAGTACTTGAAATGTCTCAGTTTGTGAGATGTTTCCAGGTGAATGTTTCAAATGCAGCTGACAGCTGGCTGCCCTGTGAGGGTGTGTTTGGGGAGCATGGCGGTGGAAGCTTTGTGATGTGTGTGCCACTGAGTTGGTCAGAAACACAGGTGCTTTGCTTCCTTACTGCTGAGCTGCTGGAGTAGAGTGGGCAGCGGTGGGGAGCCAGCGGAGATGTGGACTCAGCTATGTATCTGCATGTGTGCTGCTCTTTGGTGGAGGGGCTTTGGTTTTTGTTGAGGCCACAGAGGGTGATGACCTTGGTCCAGTTCAGCCCTTGGGTTTCAGAGCTGTAGACAGCTCATCACAGGCTTCGTAGTTTCTTAGCTCTGTGTTAGATACTGGCCCTACACGCAGATGAACCCTTTGGTTCAAAAATCCCATGAGGTGGGATCTGTGTTGAGATCCTCCTGGGACTATAAATAGAAATAATTTTAAAGAGGCTCCTCTGAGACCAAGATGGAACCCAGCAGTCTTGAGTCTTGGGCCTGTGCTCCTTCACCGCCCTGTTTTTCTCACGTGTTGGGCAGCAGGACTGGGTGCTGCTTCCCTCGCAGCTGCTCCTGAGGCTTAGCAGCTTTTCCGAGCAGCCACAGACCCATGCTCCCGTCCTGTCTGTCCAGGAGCTCTGTCTGATCCGCTTCCACCCCGCGACCGAGGAGGAGGAGGTGGCCTACATCTCACTCTACTCCTACTTCAGCAGCCGCGACCGCTTCGGCGTTGTGGCCAACAACAGCCGGCATGTCAAGGACCTCTACCTGATCCCACTCAGCGCCACTGACCCCATCCCCTCCAAACTGCTGCCCTTTGAGGGGCCAGGTAAGCACCAGCCTTCAGACCCCAAGCATCCCCTCCCGCCGACACCAAGCCTCCCCTAGACCTGCCTCGGCAGTGGAACTTGGAGCAGAGCTGAAGGAGCTTGGGCTTCAGAACTTCCAGGGTACAGGAGGGGGCACTGGAGGTACCCTGTCAAAGCATAAATTGTCTTAAAGAGTTTTGTGCAGAGGGCCAAGCCTGCAGTGTCCACTTAGAGCCTGCCTGGCCCCAGGTAAGCAGGTGTTGACGTGCAGGAGCTGGGGCAGTGCAGGGTGGGCCAAGGTCTGGCCTTTCAGTCCTGCCTCCCTCTGGATATCAGCCGGGCTGTTCCTCCTCATCTTGGGGATTCATTTCAAGGAGTTGCAGGAAATGGCAGTGAGATAGGAAATGGCTCTAGAAATAGGCACTTTGAAACCTGCTGCTTGAGTTTTACCTTCAGCGGGCCTCTTTCTGCTTGCTCCTTCCTTACAAAGTTCTGCGTGAAAACGTGACTTAGACACTGATCTCTTATGGCGGGACCGAGGTGTTTCCAAGGGGGACATGGTCTCTGAGGGCCCTCTAAACCCTGAGAGGTTGATGTGACTTAAGTTTCACAGAAAGACGCCCACGTGGGAGCATCCCCTTGGCCATGAAGCCCCCAAGACTGATAGCCCCTCAGAGATGCCGAGTCCACCACATGTTCAGGGCTCTTGAATTACTTTATTTCAGGGGTGGTGGCTGCACCTGGCATCTTTAGGGGCCCCCTGCACCTGGCATCTCCGTGTCCATGGCCATGCTCCTGCCTTAGCCACATGCACACATGCGTCCACCTGTGCTGGCTGGACCCCTGCAGGGCCGCTCGCCCCTGCTGGGCTCTGCAGCCGTGCCGCCAGTCTTGTCAGTCTCCACAACCACAGGCTTGTGCTCCTAGAACCACACACGGACTGTCTCAATGCCAAACACGTGTCAGAAGCCAAGTGCTTCGGGGGGCTGTTGGCTTTCCTCGTGCTAAAGTGGTGCTGCCTGATGGGTGGCAGGGAGGACTGTGGCCAAAGTTCTTGTCAGGCAGCTCCTGAGGCTCTGGCCAGTCCCCGGACACCGTGTTCTTGATGCTGCAGTGACAGTTGTGAAGCCAGCTACCCAACACCGTGAGGAGCCCCCGGTCAGTCCTGAGGGCGGTAGCCTTTACGGGGCTTAGCGCAAGCATAGACGGGGATAGGCACGTGCTGAGTACTTGTCCAGTGGGGCAAGGAGACCGTTCCAGCCTTGTCGGAGCCCCTCTTATATCTCTACCTGCAGACTCCATGGCTCCGTCCCAGAGCATCTGGTCACATGAGCCAGGGACTTGCCAGGCTTAGGGCCACAGGACAGTCCCCGGGAGAGCAGAGGTGGATGAGTCAGGCATGGGGATGAAGTAGGGAGGAAGTAGCCGGGGGGCCACCAAGGAGACTTCTCCAGTGAAGCCCAGACAGGAGCTGACACACTGTGCCGTGCTGGGTGGGGGCCACACTGGGCATTCCGGGTGACACGGCCACAAGGAAGGCTGGGTGAGAGTGCTTGCCTCAACCACCAAGTGACCACGTTGGGTGACTAACAGGGTGGACATCACTCCTACCCCCACATTCCCGAGGCTGAGACTCCTGAAGGGGCGCCCCACAGCTCCTATGGCAGATTTTCACCCACAGTAGAGAGAAGACGTTTCAAGACTTTTTGATTGAAGGGCTTCTAAGTCTCAGCTTGTTTAACTTGGTATATGTGTTTTTAATTCTCCTGGGATGTTCATCTGACAGTGGTATCTGTGTGTCTTCTGTCCACTTGCACGCTGGCCACACGCCCTGACCTGGCGCCACACTCCTCCCTGATCCGCTTCACACACTTAAATCATGATGCGGTGCAAGTGCTCGCGGGCAGGTCCCAGGCTCGTGGCGTGTGCAGTGTCTGCCAGGTGGGTAGGGTGCTCTGCTGTCTCTGCACCGTTTTGATGGCACAGGCCTAGCCTGAGGGCTGTCATATCCCTCAAAGCAGCCAGCCCAGCTGAGCACTCGCACTGCCTGCCTGGGGGTGTTGCTGCCTGAGGTCACCAGACCAGGGAGTGTGGAGCCAGGGTCTGCCCCGGCCCTGCCTGCCTCCTGAGGCCTCACTGGGGCACAGGGCATTGAGCAGCCTGCAGGCCGGCTGCCAGGGCTGGAGGTGGAGAGTGATCCGCTCAGCATGACTCGGTCCCTGGAAAAAGTTACCGGTGACCCTCCCCACTGAACTTAGGAGCCAGTGGGTTTTCACCGTGTGGCTCACACCCAAGAAGCAGGTGGAGACAAGGCTTTGAACCCATGTCCAGAGCTGGGGAGGCCTGCACCCTCTGCCTGCTCTCAGCATCCTCTCCACCCCGCGCTGTGGATGGTGCACCTGGAGGGGTCTCCACGCAGAGCCCACAGCCCAGGCCCCTGCGCGGCACCCGAGCACACCCCGGGCCTCCTCCACCTCCAGGACCCTCTGTCCTGTGTGCTCTCAGACCCGTCCCAGAGAGGCCAGGCCGTCGTCATGTCACAGGCCGCCCTGCACGTTATTTCGGGGTACAGCTGGGAGGCCTGCGTCCCTCTGACCCAGCTGACAGTACTCTTTACAGTAGAACGTAGCCCAGCTCGCTGCCCCTCATGGTGGGACAAGGCTCCACTGCTGGGACACGGGGTCTCAGCCAGGGCTCCCCAACCACACTGAGCAAAGGACAGGGTCATACCTTCTAAGGTGTGGCAAGGAAAATGCCGTTTTCTTAGCAGATGGGGTCAAAACGTGGTGCCTTCTGTCTTCACTCCTTATTGTCTCCTAAATTAGCTGAAAACGTCCATGACTTACAATGTTGTCAGGTAAGCATGTCTTGAGTGTCTGCGTGTGTGTGTGTGCGCGCGCACCTAGTCACGCGCTTCCGTAGCCGTGCAGAGATACTATTATCAGAGTCACAGTCATGCCATGAGGAATGTGTTTCTCCCTCCTTTGAAATCAATAAAAAATATTTCATGGAAACTGGTCATTGTTTGTCTGAGTTTGAACCGTCTGGTAGGTCTTGGTACCTGTCTAGGTGGACCGTGACCGAGGACTATCTGCCTGCTTTGCCTACGCCGACTCCACGAGCTTCTGGCTGTGTGGGCGGCACTGCACGGGCCCCTGGTCGCGGACGGACGGCACTTTGCTCACTGGGACCACAGGTCTTAGGGACCCAGCGTGGGAGGTCTGCTGGGGAGTGAGCATGCAGGGTCAGGCAGGGCTTCTCCACCCAAACACTGAGGGCGGTAGCTGTTAACACCAACACAATTTCTGTTCCCGCAGGTGTGAACATTTTGTCTTGTCAGACTCAGGCCATAAGAAGGTTTTCACTTTAAATAATGAATAGTGGAGCATGCCAGGTAGACTTAGGGGCAGCATCATGATGATAGGGTTAAGAAGGCTGCTCTCAGGTGGTTTATTGATTAAAGCTAAACCTCACCCTCCAAGTGCCACATCTGAGATATCTGGGGGCACCCCCCACCCCGGGGAGGCGGTTGCTGCTTCTCATCACTTTCCCTGGTCACCCTGTTGCTGACACACCCAGACACAGGCCCCTGTTTGGACCTTGGCCCAGGAAATAATCACCTTTTCAGTGAGTCCACCTTTTCAGTGAGTCCACCTTTTCAGTGAGTCCACTTCTGTCTGTATGAGTAGTCTGGGACTGGCCCTCCCACTGTGAGCCTGAGGCTATGTGCAGCTGAAAGACTTGTTTCACCCCCTTGGAACATTGTGGACCGTTTGCTCTCACAGTTTGGAGAGTCGAGTGGGGTTACCAACATCCTGGTGCTCAGTCTGGTCAACACCCCTTGTCTGGAATCAGTTCAGTGTCCCCCGCACCTACTTCTCATCTACTTTCTCATAAGCTTCACAGCCACCCTCAAAGGGAGGTGGGTACATTAGCACCCTGGCTGGTCACTGTTGCTGGGGCTAGGGGTGCCCCATGCCCTCTTTAGAGCCCCTGTCTCTGCACACTCTTCTCAGGGTGCCTCTCCTTCAGGGCTCACACTCAGCAGTGGTCGTGGCCACATGGGCCCCAGTGGACATCTTTGGGGACAACTGTCTCACCACTGCCTCAGTGGCAGCCTTGCCAGAGTGCAGGGTGGGTGCAGTGGACATGTCCTCGTCTCCATGAGGGTCACTGCCAAGGCCTCATGTAGTACAGAAAGCTGTGGGTCTCCCGTGAGCAAGTCCTTTCCGAGGTGCTGGTGACATTTCAGGTCTTCATGCTCCATAAGCTGATTGTGTGAGTCGGATGAGATCTCACTGCTTCCAGATAGGGGCGTGCATTGTGAGACAACCCAGTTTAGATGTAAGATCCTGGAGAGGATTAGTAGAGAAGTTCAAAACTAACACTCCTCCAACTCCGGAGCATGATGAGGCATGTGCAGATGGGGTAGCTGAGAGCGGAAAGCATTTAACCATAGTCCTGCTGAGGAGATGCCAGGGAGCTTAGTGTTTTCAGAACAAATGTAAATGTGAAGCAGTTCCATCATAACCTTATGTGTGATGGCCGTGACCACAAAGGCAGAGTCTGAAGTGTCTTTGCCGAGTCTGAGGTACACTTTGTTGGTTAGGAAGGATCTGGAACTGGCCACAGTGGGTAGGGTGAGAGCCATGGTGGGAGCAGTGCTGACTGAGGACAGGATATTGACCCCAGAGCTAACGTGGTGACTACAGCCCACACACGGCCACTCTGGCCCGAGCTTGGTTCACACCCTAGGCAGGCCGTAGTGTTGGCCCTTCAGAGGTCTGGCTCTTCAGAGGTGGCACAGCCTGTCTTCAGTGAAAACTGTCATGGGCCCTGCCCTGAAAGGATGGCCCTGGCCAGGGCTCCTGCCCGCCCTGCCTGCCATCGCCAAGCACATCAATCTGCTGCTCACAGGGCCACCGAGGCTCCAGCTTGTGCACAGCACGGGAACCTGTTCTGCCAGCTCTGGGGCCGAGTTGGCGATAGTCAGCCCAGAAGGGCCTTAAGCAGCTGACTACCCTAGTCTGGGTTTTCGTGAGCTATAAATACTCAGTAGAAGGCTGTTAGAGTGAGAGGCATACCAAGTTAAAATAATTCATTTTGATTAGAAAGTGAACTTGATGGGTTACCTTTGACATCTGAGCAGAGCTATTTGGATACGATGCTCGGTGCAGTGGGCCTGGCCCTCCTGTGCCCATGAACCCGTGACCCCCTGTGTCCAGCTCCCCCCCATTCACAGCTGTGTCAGGTCAGACAGGACATTCTGGAAGCCACTCCTCTCATTAGTGGGGTTCTTCATGGGCTCTCAGCCATTGAACATCAACCTGTAAACAGGAGGCCCAGAAGCCATGTGGGGAGGGGCTGGAGGTGCTTCGTGTGGATGCTGGCCTGGCCCAGCTCACTCTGGCAGGCCTGGCCCTCCTCGTCAGCACCTCTCTGCTGGCATTTAGGAATGGCAACAGAAATGCTTGGAACCACGTGATGGTGTCCAGAGACAACTGATTTGTGAGCAACGTAAAATCAACAGAAAGATCAGGAAAAGCAGTCCCAATTTTCTTCTTAGTGAATAAATAGGAAATATGTAGTGTGAATATCTATAAATAGTAGTGATTTATCCATAAATTGAAATTATACAGTTTGATTAATTTTAACTATCTTCTGCTGTGGAAACAGAATTTTTCTCCTGTATTTATCATTTCTTCTTAAATCACTGGTTTGTGACTTGGGTTTTTCTGTTCCCCTGTCAGTATTCTGGATTTATTATGAGTGTTGGGGTAGGGGGGCATTACTGAAACAGTAGCGTTTCTGATATAGAGTACTACAGTTCAGCCTTATTGAAGAAATAGTCATTGTTAAGAACTGTGCTCTTGAGGGCTGGGCCGGGGGCAGGGACGCCGGGGTCCCGGAGCCCCGGGGGCGAAGCGAGCGGACAAGCGTCGCTTTTATTTAAGAAAAAAAAAAAGAACTGTGCTCTTTATGAAATTCTCAGCACGTTTTCCATGTGAACTCCTGTGCACTTTAAGGCCCATGTCCTCTGCTGACAAAGACCTGAGCATTAGGTAACTTTTGATAAGTTACTGGTCATTGAGTTTCTTACTAAACCTGAAAGAATGTTTATTTTAGCCCTTTTGGTCAGCATCATTTTTCCTGTTAATTGTAATTTTTGACACAAGTGAGTGATGAACTTAATGGAATGGTGTGTGCTATATTGATCATTGTAATTGAGTTGTAGAATTGGTCCCTAATTGAATCTTTAGTATAAAATAATTTATATATTGCAGCTTATAAGTTAGAGTCAAAAAAGGGTGCTACTCTCCTGATTTGTAGCAAGAGACAAATGAAAGAACAGAGCTCAGTATTTTAGAAAACATTGTGGGCCATACAGGCTTCATTCCCAATATGTTAATGGTCTGGGGCGGGTGCTCTGTCTCAGCATTGCGTGTAATCGGAAACCTGTAGAATTCCAGCCACTGGGATGAACGTGTCTGTGAATCAGGCCCCTGGTTCATGGATTGTGGAGCGTCAGGCCGGGCAAGTGTGCAGTGCGGTCCTGGTGCAGTCTGCGTCTGTCACAGTAACTCTCCAAACACTTGATTTTATCTTGCCACAGAATCTCCTCCCCCTCCCTGCCCATAGTGAAGCTTACCTCTCAAGGACAAAGGCTGATTTCGATTCTCACATTCTCACAACTCTTGTTTTTTAGGTCTCGAGTCACCACGTCCAAACATAATCCTCGGGTTAGTGATCTGTCAGAAAACAAAGCGGCCCTCAGGTGCTGGTGAGCTAGACAAGACGGAGGAGAAGCGGACTCGCCTGCTGACACAGGACGATGTGGAGCCTGTCCACCCCAAAGTACCTGCTGCCTTGCCACCGGAGAAGAGGCCCCCCAAGTATCAGCTCTGTCCAGGGGATGCGGCTGTCAGCACCACGCCCCCGGGCTCTCCCCCACCCCCACCCCCTCCTCCAGAAGCACCTGGGGCGCCAGGCTCATCTTCCGTGTTGAAAATACTGTCGACCCTCAAACCAGGAGCCACAGCACCATCCGGGACGGCGGCAGCAGCTCCAGCAGCTGCTTCCTCTGTCTCTTCTACTTCAAAGACTGNCCGGGCTCTCCCCCACCCCCACCCCCTCCTCCAGAAGCACCTGGGGCGCCAGGCTCATCTTCCGTGTTGAAAATACTGTCGACCCTCAAACCAGGAGCCACAGCACCATCCGGGACGGCGGCAGCAGCTCCAGCAGCTGCTTCCTCTGTCTCTTCTACTTCAAAGACTGCCTCACCCCTGGAACACATCCTGCAGACTCTCTTTGGGAAGAAGAAGTCCTTTGACCCCCTCTCCAAAGAGCCTGTGGAGTCAGCCCCAGCCCCCCACCAGGACTCCAAAGCCAAGACTGATGGGGGGCTGACAGCAGCACCCCTGCTGGACCCCATCGTCCAGCAGTTTGGTCAGCTCTCCAAAGACAGAGCCCTGGAGGAGGAGGAGGACGATAGGCCGTATGACCCCGAGGAAGAGTATGGTCCTGAGAGAGCCCTGGACACTCCACCCGGTGACCGGACCAGGCACCAGGACGCGGAAGAGGCCCCTGAGGCAGCTGAGCGGGAGGAGGTGGCCTATGACCCCGAGGATGAGACGATCTTAGAGGAAGCCAAAGTGACCATCGATGACCTGCCCAACAGAATGTGTGTAGACGCACGTGGCGGGCCTGGCCTCTCTGCCCCCTCCTTGGTGGAGCAGCAGCAGATGATTGAAGAGCTCAACAAGCAGATCGAGGAGCAGAAGCGGCAGGTGGAGGAGCAGGAAGAGGCGCTCAGGCAGCAGCGGGCCGCTGTCGGGGCCTCCATGGCCCACTTCTCCGTGTCAGACGCACTCATGTCACCGCCTCCAAAGGCCACACTGCCCAAGGCCGAGCTGTTCTCACAGGAACCGCAGGCTGCGGTCAAGCCGGCTCCGGGCCCCACCACCAGCCAGGCCCCCGGCCCTAGCGCTGAGGCGCGGCTGAGCCGGGACCCCCGGCAGGCTCGGCGGTTGGCCGTGGAGAGCAATGAGAGCGAGGCTGCCCTGAGGGCCCCGCCGGCCAGAGAAGCACCCGGAGGGGCCTCCGCCGGCCCGGGGCTGCTGCCGGCCCAGGAGGAACCTGAGTCGGCCCCTCTGCCGTGGACTCCGGGTGAAGAGGCCCCACCGCTGGCCAAACAGGATGGTCCCCCACGTGAGCCCTCAGAAAGCCTCGGGCCAGAGAGCATGGCCGGCCTGGATGCCGTGGCCAGACCTGCCAGGAAGGTACTACTGCCCACACCGCCGGGCGCCTCCTTCCAGCCTCTCTACCCTCCGCAGAGTGAGGGCCAAGCCTTCCCCCCTCCTGGTTTCTCAGGGCCAATGTATGCACCTCAGGAGAACCCAATGGGCTCCTCCCAGTACGATGACCCGAGAAATGCTCAGTTTGCTGAGAAAAGTGATGCCCTGGCCACTGACACTGAAGGAGACAGAGAGCCCCAGGCCAGGCCAGGCGAGGGGGCTGGTGTGTTCCCTTCCTTGGCACAGAAAGGGGGACCTCCACCCCAGTTTCAGGGCCAGAGGGAGCCTACGCCGCGTGCTTTTGGGATGTCGGGCCTTCACGGCCCCAGTTTCCCGGCTCCTCGGGGTCCAGTCCCTCCATTCTCGGAAGAGAACACTAATAACGATGGGCCAAGAGGAGGGCCTCCACCAGCCAGATTCGGGCCTCAGAAGGGGCCCATCCCTTCCCTGTTCTCAGGGCCACATGGGCCACCACCCTATGGGGACGGCAGGGGCCCCTCCCCATCCCACCTGGGCGGACCCAGGGGAGCAGGGCCGCCTCCGTTGGAAGAGCGCAAGGACGCACACGGGGAGAAGAGAGAGTACCCGGACGCCCTGTACGGCGAGGCCTCGGGTGGCCCTGCCCAGTGCGAGGGACCTGAGCAGGCCCCATTCCCAGGAGGCCGGGGTGCCACGCCATTCCAGTTTGGGGGCCAGAGGAGGCCTCTGCTGTCGCAGTTTAAGGGACCCCGAGGCGGCCCTCCTCCCTCTCAGTTCGGAGGTCAGCGAGGACCCCCACCTGGCCACTTTGTGGGCCCAAGGGGGCCGCACCCTGGGCAGTTTGAAGGCCCCAGAGGCCAAGCACCTGGCTTCGTGCCTGGACCCAGGGGGATGCAGCCTCAGCAGTTTGAAGAGCAGCGGGTCCACTCGCCGCCCCGGTTCTCCGGCCAGAGGGCACCTGCACCCATGCCCTTCGGGGGGCCCCGGGGGGGCGCCCCATTCCCAGAGAAGAATGAGCCGGTACCTCCTCGCTTCCACTTCCAGGGCCCAGCTCCTCCAGGCCCCAAGCCAACGCCCAGGCCACTGCTGGAGCTGCCCAGCCACCCTCCTGCACCGTCCGCCACGCCGGCCCAGGGCCCAGAGGCCGACTTCCGCGAGGGGGGCCGGGGCCACGAGTACAGAGGCCCGGCCTTTGAGGGGCGGCCCCGCGACAAAGCCCCAGAGGAGCCCGAGGCCCCGCCGCCTGACAGCCGCTCAGGCCGGGCCCTGGATGACCGGCGGCGCGAGAGGGAGCGTGGGAAGCCCTGGGAGCGGGAGCGCGGCCGGACCTGGAGCCGCGAGCGGGACTGGGACCGCGGCCGAGACTGGGACCGCCACCGTGACAAGGACGCTGGCCGCGACTGGGACAGGAGCCGCGAGCGGAACGGGGCCAGGGACAAGGGACGTGAGTGGGACCGGGGCCGAGAGCGGAGCCGCAACCGGGACCGTGACCGCAGGCGCGACCGGGAGAGGTCCCGCAGCAGGGACCGCGACCGTGACAAGGCCCGTGAGCGGGAGCGCCGGCGGGACCGCAGCCGGAGCCCGGAGCGGCCCCGGGACCCCAAGACCGAGGCTCCTCGGGCTGCTGCCCCCACTGCCCAGACCTAGGGCCCTGTGGGAGCCACATTCCCTGCTGAGCAGATGGTCTTGCAAAGAACTGGCGGTTCATGCGCAAATAGAACCTTATGGACTTGAAATGTTACTGTAATTTTGTGTATAATGGTTTCTTACAAAATTTCACACCTTTACAATTCCGATGCTTTTTTAGAAACAAAAAACTAAGAACTCTTAACATTTCCATTTAAATGTCCTGAAATGGGAACGTACCTACAAAAGCATATTGCTTTTTCAGATTATAAAGTTATCTTTTCTAATAACTTGACTGTTGTAAATTCTGGGGGAGTTTAGTGGCTGTTAGAGCCATACCTTTCCTGACATCTCACCTGTGTCTGTTTCCAGAGTCTGTTTTCACAGCGTTCGGACCTGGTGGCCATGGGTTTCTGTGCATGGCTGTCAGCTAACCTCTGGATGGTTGAGAAATGCCAAACTTAACAGATGCATCCTTCTCTCGTCACAAAGAAATTTGAATTACAAATTTCAACCAGGAAACAAAACATTTCTTAGTTTTGCTCAGTTTTTATGTATTGCCTTACACTTTTTCTTTCCCCAAAAGCAACATCTGAATAGAAACTGTTGAATTTTAAATAACATTTAGTTTAAAAGATTTAAATTTTACCTGTCTAATTTTACCTGGCTTCCCTGGTGGCTCAGAGGTTAAAGCATCTGCCTCCAATGCGGGAGACCTGGGTTCGATCCCTGGGTCGGGAAGATCCCCTGGAGAAGGAAATGGCAATCCACTCCAGTATTCTTGCCTGGAGAATCCCATGGATGGAGAAGCCTAGTAGGTTACAGTCCACGGGGTCGCAAAGAGTCGGACACGACTGAGCGACTTCACCTCACCTCAAAGAAAGGAAATAAATCAATTAAGTGTAATTTAAAAGGTGGGGTTGGGGGGGAGGGTGGCGTTCTTTGACTTGAATAATCAGGAACAGAGTTTGGTTGGACTTTACCGCCTGAGCAGCTCGTACTTGTCCCAGGAAAAGTGCACTAGCTCCACAGCTGTCCTTGTCAGGTGATAAATCTCAGCATTTGTCTTTGAAATGGAACAATATTTGTATAAAGCCTGAGGTGAAAATAGCGCGATTAGCTCAAAAACTGCAAATTAGAATCGTTTCACCGTGAAGCACAGTAAGCTGCTTCTCGTCGTGTGTTTCCAAGTATTTCTGAAGTGGAAAGTAGAGGAAAACTTGCTAATTTATTTGACTGTATAAATATACTTTGATAATTTTTTAAATATTTTCATAAACTTAATTTTGCAAATGTAAAGTTAGAGAATTTCCTTTTTTCTTTGGAGTCTATTCCATCGTACATCACTACAGATTCTTCCCTTTCTAGCACAAACGTTTAAGCTGCGAGAACGTTGAGAACTTAGCAGTTTGGGTGATTTGTGGGTGTTACAGACCCTATCAGTAGGTTAAGTTACATTAAAGTGGTGACGAGTTCCAACATCTAATGTGATGTGAAGGTTTTTTTTTTTTTTTTTACATGTAAAACAAAAATTTCTAATTTAAATACAACCAAATGTAAAAAAATCAAGTGTGTTTCTTTAGGTTTACTTGATAGAAATTTCTGTAAATTGTATTTTATATTGCAAAGTATTATATCACTGTACATTTAAACATGGAACTTCATAGCTTTGTTACATGAAGTAGAATAAACATCTACACAAAGTTTTTCTGTCTTGTGTGGCATTGCATTGGAAAGTCGAGTCTGGACAGGACATCTTGGCTCCCTACTTCCTGCAGGTCAGCATGCTGTGGGCAGGGGGTGCCCTTGGCCTGAAGACCCCTCCCAGATGCACCCCCTTTAGGGGACAGTTCCAATGCGGGTCCCCACATCCAGCAGGAAGTCCAAGGCCACAAAGAGGAAGACAGAAGCATAATCAGGGATGACAGGGATGTCGGGTCTGGGGACAGGCAGTCGACGCAGGTCCCTTGCAGGACGGGCAGGCACCCAGAGTCCCAGTTGCTGACTTGGGGCTTAAAGGTGCATTGGGCTGGCTGGCAGGTTAGTAGGGAGCATGTGGTGAGGCAGAGCAGGTGGGCCATGTGCCATGCAGGGTGGAGTAAATGGCCGGGGGTGATGGAGGCGGCGGGGGGGGCCTTGTGGTGCTTTCAGGTCAGGAGAACAGCCTCCACTGGGAGGAGAGGATGAAGCTGTGGGTCTTGCCCTTGAACTTGAGCTGCATGACTAGCCCCAACCTTGTGACCCTGGCACCAGCATTTGGCTTCTTAACAAAGTTTGTGCACCCATCATCCTGCTGTGAGCCAAGACACCCAGAAAATGTCCCTTGGGCAGGACAGACTCCACCCCATGGGCTGAAGAGTCAGTAACTGACCATCAGTTAGCCAGCTGAACACGCTAGAAACCAGGGGTGAGTGCAGAGACCCAAGCCTGGGGCCACTGCCACCACTGGCATCCTGGAAACACATCAGGCCTGCTGACACACAATGGCCCGGGAAGGAGGCTGCTCATCTCTGGAGAACCCGTGGTGCTAACCTGACCTTGGCGAGTCCTGCCAGAGAGAAGAGCCCAAGTGCTGCAGGACAGACGCTAGGCAGGGCTGGGGGAAGCAGGTGCCCCGGGGTACGAGCCCCACCTGCAACCCGGGTGCCTCAAGGTGAGGATCGAGCTCCAGGTTTCGAATGATTGTGAAGGCTGCTTCCCATCAGACACTTAAGAAAGGGGACACCCACTGAGACCACCCATACCTTCCCACCCAACAGGTCATCGGCTGTGTGCCTTTTCCCTTAATCTCTTTTCCCTCCATTTTTCTTTTACACAATTGGGATTCTATACATTCTTGTATCTTTTTTCACTTATAACCTGGGTGATTCCCAAAGACATCAAGTATTCATCAAAAGCCTCATTTTCATTTTTTCACATGTTCAAAAGATTTCAAGCTTCTCCTTCCCAGAGAATGTGTGCTCCCTGGAAATATGTGGGGTCCCACATGTTCATGGAATGGGGGCAATGCGAGGTGTCCCAGGGCAACCAAAATTCCCCAGGTGCCACCATCCAGAGGCACGTGTTCCTTGCAGTGTCTCTGGCCTCCTTTTCCCGTACCCATGCTGCTGGTGTTCAGGCAGGGATCACCAAGGAGGTACAGAGATTTTTGCATCTTTGACCAACACATGAAGGTGGGGGACAGGCAGCCCTGGCAGGTGGACTGACTTATGACATCACTGAGGGTCCCCCACACTGCCATCCACTGCTCATGACTCTCGTCCTCCTGTTTGCAAGAAGGCTGCCTTTGGAACCATCACATCATCCCTTCACTATTGTAAGAGGAAGCCAGCGTCACCCCTTTAAAATGTCTGGTTTGACCTCATTGGCCAGGTGGGCACACAGCCACCCCTGGCTGCAACAGAGCAATCAGGGTATCAGTAAAAAGAAGAGGAATTTAGCTGCCATGGACACCACCCCAGGAAAGTTACACAGCGTGAGTCTAGAAAGCTGATAGTGGCAAGTGCTGGCAAGGATGCAGGACAGTGTAGAGGAAAGGCAGCACCCCCAGAGAAGAGCTGCCAGTTTCCAATCAATGACTTGTCACTGAAGTCCATGGAAACCAGCCATGCCCCTCTACATTCACCCCAAAGCATGTGCTCCCAGGGGAGCAAGGGTGCGAGAACCTGAATATTTTTAGTGATACATATTCATGATCGCCCAAACCAGAAAACCACCCAGGTGCCCTTTAGCCAACGTAAGGGTGGATTGAGGCCCAACTGCCAGGGGGAGCCACGTGTGTCCAGTGAGAGAATGGCCCCAGGCCAAGGCCATCAGCTGTAGGACTCTGCTCAGGACACGCCAGAGGGGACAGGAGGCAGACAGGGCAGAGTGGTGGGCATGACAGCAGGGTGGAGGCATTCAGGGGACAAGGGGTCCTGTCCCATGGCAGCTCTGGAGGCTGTTCTCATGACCTTGGCTGTGAGTGACACCCAGATGCACAGGGAGACTGTGCTGGGCTGGCAACTGCTGGATGAGACCCAGCTCCTGCCCGTACACACATGCACATGGACACACACACACACACACACACACACACACACATACACACATTGCATGTCAGGAACAAAAAGAAAGCAGCTCAAGCCTGAAAGGCAGCTCGGCCGAGGTCACACCTCTCCCCTGGACCACGGGCATCCTTTCATCTGTGATGATGGACTGGCTACCCATAGACATCTGTCATCATGTAAGTAATAAAGGAACACTTTCCTTTTGTTTAAAGAACACAGAGTGGGAAGGAGGAGGGGGTGGGAGCGAGCGAGAGAAGGCTTGGGTCCCTTTGCGGCTTCCTTCTCTTCACCACGTGGTCAACCGGGTCAGGACACCCCAGCATGGCCACGGCTCTGACATCCTGCTCCGTTGAAACTTTTCCAGACCATTCTGAAATCTCTCCACTGAGCCCTGGACATCCAGGGTCAATTCTCTCCAGCGCGGGTCCACCTCAGGCTGTTTTTAACGTGCTGTGACTTGGCAGGTTTTAACTAGAGCCTCCCTGGTGGCTTCACTCTTGCTTTGCTGGTGGCTCAGATAATAAAGCGTCTGCCTGCAATGCAGGAGACCTGTGTTCAATCCCTGGGTTGGGAAGATCCCCTGGAGAAGGAAATGGCAACCCACTCCAGTGCTCTTGCCTGGAAAATCCCATGGACAGGGGAACCTGGTAGGCTACAGTCCATGGGGTCACAGAGTCAGACACGACTGAGCGACTTCACTTTACTTTTTAACTNGGGAAGATCCCCTGGAGAAGGAAATGGCAACCCACTCCAGTGCTCTTGCCTGGAAAATCCCATGGACAGGGGAACCTGGTAGGCTACAGTCCATGGGGTCACAGAGTCAGACACGACTGAGCGACTTCACTTTACTTTTTAACTATAGCCTCAGCCCTCTCCCTGCTTCTGCTGGTCTGACTCCTGCAGGCCACCTGCCCATTGTCATGGAACTGTTGGTCTCTTGACCTGGCAGGCTGACACATTCATTTCCTTCGAAGTTCAAGTTAGTGGCTTTAAATTTTCCTTTGGTTTTTCTTTCCTTGTGTGTGTAATTTATTGATATTTTAACAGATGAGGAACCTTCGAGAAAGACAGAGGGAAACTTGTATTTTGTTCCATGTCCTATTTCTTACTCCTATCAATCTATTAAAACAGTATTTTTAGAAATATTTAAAGATAGTATCAAACACTTAAACACAAAATTAAATACTTAACAATTAATTTTTGCAAATATTTAGTAATTGGTCACAAAAATATTTAATCAGTTTCTCCCAAGTTGCTTCAAGGAACACACATCACAGGCCCAGGTCATGTGACAACAAATACTACTCAGGGCTCTGCGCTGTGCTAGTTGCTCAGTCTTATCAGACTGCAAATTCTCCTAAGCAGCTGATTAAAATCACATCTCTAACAAAGATTTCTCTGATCATCTTACTCCTCAAGGAGTCAGTGAAACCCACAAGTCACAGCAACAAGACGCACAGCACACAACATGCAGACGTGGAGCTGTGGGTTTCACTGTCGCTTCGTTATCCGGGTCAAGGGGAGACAGGGAGGGAGAGAGGGACAGACAGACAGACAGGGACAGGGAGACACATCCAGGCTTGGTCTGCAGGCTTAGCTTGGCTGTGGGAGCTGGATAGATGACCAGCTGAGGGAAGGGTGTGGAGAACGGGTGAGGACAGGTCAGGTTCCCTGAGGAAGGACCGGCCTCTCTCCTATGTTTCTCTGCACCCTCAGCCTTGATGGTCCAGCCTGAGAAGCTGGGCACTGTGTTGTAAGGCTCAGAGGCACACTGGGCTTGAGAGAGGCTGTGTGGGCCCCTAGGAGGTGGAACAGCGGGTGGAGCGGCTGTCCCCAAGAGGGATCGCCACACGTGTGGCCCCTCTGAGTAGAAAAATCTGTGAGGCTGTAGCTCCTCTTCTGGCCTCCAGATCTCATGCAGAAGTGTCTCTGCTGACCTCCTGACCATGAACACACAGGAGAGAGACTGCTAGGAACGTGGCCTGGCTGGCCATGCGGGTCTCCCCTACAGGACAGCCTGGCCACAGGGCGGCCTCTCCTGGCCTCAAAAGGCAGTCTTTTGCACCGCTCCACGATGCTTTTTTTTTTTTTCTTGGCATGTTTGGGACAGGGGCCTACTTTTGGCTCAAGGGAGCCAAGTGTTGGGGGTGGGCTTTGTCCCGCCCTGACCTGCTTCCCCGGGCTCCTGCCTGACTCCTCAGCTAAGAAGGGATGCCCTGGAGGGCTAGACCAGAACTGTTGGGAGCTACATTTAGAGTCTGAAGAAAGCATGTTTGATATTTTCTTCACATTTGATTTATAAAATAAGCTTCACTAAAGCCAGATCATTCTCGTGTTTCATATCTAAATAAAAGAAGGCTTGGAAACTGCTATTTGCAAGGAACCCATGCAAATTAAGAAACACAAAAAACATTGTAGGTGCCAGTGATCTTTATTTCTGGTAAATGAAAAGCCAAATTGAATATAATCTTTATTTTCTCTTTTAAACACTGTAAATTTCTGCGTACTCTGTGATTCTGCTACTCAGAGTGGGGTCCACTGATCAGAAGCACACACATCAGCTCGGGGCTCCCTAGAAAGGGGGCATTCTGGGACCTACCCAGGCCTGCTGAATTAGAATCTGCTTTTAAACAAAATCGCCAGGGCAAGTCTGTGCACATTATGGTCTGTGTTGGTGTCATGCTTAGAATCGTCTCAAATATTTTATTTATATCATCCTGTATACTTATTGGTTATATAATTATGTATTTCAATGTTCTGAAACTAATTATTATGCTGGTGTGAGGGAAAGCATTCATAATTTTTTCTCTATATGATTAATCAGATGTCCTGATATCTTTTATTGAGCAAGTGGTTCATCATTTCCCTACTGGGGACATACCAAGTGGGGAAAAAAAAAGCAAACTATCAAAGCAAATGAATAGGACAATCTTATACTGTCTGAGGGGAAGGCAATGGCACCCCACCCCAGTACTCTTGCCTGGAAAATCCAATGGATGGTAGTAGCCTGGTGGNCCTATGGACACTTTATCTTTGATAATGGAGGCAAGAATATACAATGGAGAAAAGACAGTCTCTTTAATAAGCGATGCTGGGAAAACTGGTCCACCACTTGTAAAATAGTGAAACTAGAACCTTTTCTAATACCATACACAAAAATAAATTCAAAATGGATTAAAGATCTAAATGGAAGACCATAAACTTTAAAACTCCTAGAGGAAAACATCGGGGAAGGCAATGGCACCCCACCCCAGTACTCTTGCCTGGAAAATCCAATGGATGGTAGTAGCCTGGTGGGCTGCAGTCCATGGGGTCGCTAACAGTCGGACAGACTGAGCGACTTCACTTTCACTTTTCTCTTTCATGCATTGGAGAAGGAAATGGCAACCCACTCCAGTATTCTTGCCTGGAGAATCCCAGGGACGGGGGAGCCTGGTGGGCTGCCGTCTATGGGGTCACACAGAGTCGGACACGACTNCACACACATATGGACACCTTATCTTTGACAAAGGAGGCAAGAATATACAATGGAGTAAAGACAATCTCTTTAACAGGCGATGCTGGGAAAACTGGTCCACCACTTGTAAAATAGTGAAACTAGAACCCTTTCTAACACCATACACAAAAATAAATTCAAAATGGATTAAAGATCTAAATGGGAGACCATAAACTTTAAAACTCCTAGAGAAAAACATAGGCAAAACACTCTCTGACATAAATCACAGCAGAATCGTCTATGACCCACCTCCCAGAGTAATGGAAATAAAAGCAAAAATAAGCAAATAGGACCTAATTAAACCTAAAAGCTTTTGCACAACAAAGGAAACTATAAGCAAGGTGAAAATACAACTTTCAGAATGGGAGAAAATAATAGCAAGTGAAGCAACTGACAGATAATTAATCTCAAAAATATATAAGCAACTACTGTAGCTCAATNAGAATACTGGAAATAAAAGCAAAAATAAGCAAATAGGACCTAATTAAACCTAAAAGCTTTTGCACAACAAAGGAAACTATAAGCAAGGTGAAAATACAACTTTCAGAATGGGAGAAAATAATAGCAAGTGAAGCAACTGACAGATAATTAATCTCAAAAATATATAAGCAACTACTGTAGCTCAATTCCAGAAAAATAAATGACCCAATCAAAAAATGGGCTAAAGAAATAAACAGACCTTTCTCCAAACAAGACATGCAGATGGCTAACAAACACATGAAAAGATGCTGAACATCACTCATTATCAGAGAAATGCAAATCAAAACCACAATG
>SJYX01005216.1:432841-444365 GCA_006410675.1 Oreotragus oreotragus
ACATTTCTCCAAAGAAGACATACGGATGGCTAACAAACACATGAAAAGATGCTCAACGTCACTCATTATCAGAGAAATGCAAATCAAGACCACAATGAGATACCACTTCACACCAGTCAGAATGGCTGCGATCCAAAAGTCTGCAAGCAATAAATGCTGGAGAGGGTGTGGAGAAAAGGGAACCCTCTTACACTGTTGGTGGGAATGCAAACTAGTACAGCCACTATGGAGAATAGTGTGGATATTCCTTAAAAAACTGGAAATAGAACTGCCTTATGACCCAGCAATCTCACTGCTGGGCATACACACTGAGGAAACCAGAATTGAAGGAGACACATGTACTCAAGTGTTCATCTCAACACTGTTTATAATAGCCAGGACATGGAAGCAACCTAGATGTCCATCGGCAGAAGAATGCATAAGAAAGCAGTGGAAAATATACACAATGGAGTATTACTTAGCCTTTAAAAAGAATACATTTGAATCAGTCCTAACGATGTGGATAAAACTGAAGCCCATTATACATAGTGAAGTAAGCCAGAAAGAAAAACACCAATACAGTGTATTAACACATATATATGAAATTTAGAAAATGATAATGATAACCCTACATGCGAGGGAGCAAAGAGACACAGATATATAGAACATTCTTTTGGACTGTGTGAGAGAAGGTGAGGGTAGGATGATTTGAGAGAATAGCTTTGAAATATGTGTATTATCATACATGAAACAGATCACCAGTCCAGGTTCAAAGCATGAGACAGGGTGCTCAGGGCTGGTGAACTGGGATGACCTAGAGGGATGGGATGGGGAGGGAGGAGGGAGAGGGGTTCAGGATGTGGAGCACATGTACACTCATGGCTGATTCATGTCAACGTGTGGCAAAACCACTACAATATTGTAAAGTATTTAGCCTCCAATTAAAATAAATAAATTTTAAAAATAAATTAATTATTATATTCTAAAAAGATAAGAAAGGAAATGAGACAACATATCTAGGGACAAGAGAGTTTTTATACTTTTAAAAAAATTTTATAATTAATTTTTATTGGAGTATGAATGATTCAAAGAAGTAAAGGAAAACAAAGGAATGGGAAAGACTAGAGATCTCTTTGGGAAAATTGGAGATATCAAGGAAATATTTCAAGCAAGGATAGAAATTATAAAGGACAGAATTGCAAGGACATAACAGAGGCAGAAGAGATGAAGAGGAGGTGGCAAGAATACACAAAATAACTCTACAAAAAAGGGCTTATGACTGGGATGACCACAATGATGTTGTCACTCACTTAGAGTCAGACATCAGGGAGTATGAAATCAAATGGGATGTAGGAAGCATTACTATGAACAAAGCTAGTGGAGGTGATAGAATTTCAGCTGAGCTGGAAAATCCTTAAATCCTAAAAGATGATGCTGTTAAAGTGCTGAACTCAATATGCCAGCAAATTTGGAAAGCTCAGTAGTGGCCACAGGACTGGAGAAGGTCAGTTTTCATTGAAATCCCAAAGAAGGACAATGCCAAAGAATGTTGGAACTATCGCACAATTGCATATATTTCATATACTACCAAGGTAATGCTCAAAATCGTCTAAGCTAGGCTTCAGCAGTACATGAACTGAGAACTTCCAGATGTAAAAGCTGGATTTAGAAAAGGCAGAGGAACCAGAGATCAAATAGCCGACATCTGTTGGAGCATAGAAAAACCAAGAAAATTCCAGAAAAATGTCTACTTCTGTTTCATTGACTACACAAAAACCACTGACTGTGTGGATCACAACGAACTGTGGAAAATTTTTTAAGAGATGGAATACGAGACCACATTACCTGCCTCCCGAGAAACCTATGTGTAGGTCAAGAAGCAACAGTTAGAGACNAGAATTGTGACCTCAAAGGGATGCATCCTAGGGTAGGTGAACTATAAGGAAAGCAACTCTGCTTTGTTATCTGGGTGGACTAGAAAAGTCTCTAACCCTGGAATTAGAATAAGGTGGTTTTAGGTAACTGTGACCATCAGGCACCAGGCAGAAGCAAATGAAAATTTTCTCTGGAGGAAGAAAATGTCATTTTACCTACTCTGTGGATACTTTTTCAAATACAATGTCCATCATATACTCAGACATACTCAGATATGCAAAAACAATACATGAACAAGAATTGGTACAAGCATCAGACAAGAGAAAAATATTGAGAGATACTCCTAAATTGCCAGGCATAGGTTCATTAAACTAGTATAATTTAAAAAGAAAAGAAAACAATAGTGAGATACCACTGCACACCTATTAGAATGGTTAAAATCCAAGAAATTGACAACATCAGTTCCTGCTGAGGATGCTCCCATTTGTTGCTGATGGTTTGCAAAATGGTGTAGGCACTTTAAAAACATTTGGACAGTTTCTCATACAGCTAAATGTGGTCTTACCATATGATCCAGCAATCACACTCCTAGGTGTTTAACTGACTTATAAAGATACACTACCCTTGACATGCAGTATAAAACCCTCCACTCCTTCAGTCTCATCAGCACATAGTGACTTCCTCCCTTGACACACACTACCTCCACCAGGTGAAAGTCGGTATCAGCAGTGATAAGTCATAGTGAGAGTACGTACCCTTCCTATGATGTGCTGAAAACGGCACTTGACCTCTGTGATCTTCCTCCCCCAAATCTCTAACTTCACTCTAGTCATGACTTCTCCAGTCACACAAATCTAGGCAGATGGGAGTTTTTACAAAATACCGGACCAGTAGTACTCCTCAAAACTCTCAAGTTCGTCAAAAACAGGCTGAAAAACAGTCACGCACAGGAGGAGCTAAGGAGCCATGATGTAATGTAGTATCCTAGAAAAGAAAAGCTACATCAGATAAAAACTAACAAATTCCGAATAAGGCATGGGCTCTAGTCATTCAGTTCAGTGGAATGCTCATTAATTACATGTGCAGTAAGTTCCTCCCCTCTGCTGGCTCTATGTCAACGGCATTCCTTTTCATCAGTTGCTGGACATTGTCGATGGATGCTCCGATTTTCTTGTTTTTCCTCTCCTTTTGTTCATGTCTGAGTTTTTGTTCTCTAAGAAACATTTGAAATGTTTCTCTAAGAAAACATTTTGAGCTTATCTTCTAAATTCCTGTTGAATTTTTATTTTGGCTATCATTTTTTAGTTTCGCAGAGCATTTTGTAGTACCTTCCTGTTTTCATGACTTTGAAATTATGTATGCCATTTTTGAAATTATGTATGCAGTCTTCCTACATTGGAAGATACATAATTTGCTTTTTAAAGGTCATAGAAAATATATTAATGTTGAATTTTTATTTTGTAACAGATGACTTATTAAAGTCCTTTAGGCCCTAATAATTTTGTAGTTGATTTTTCCTGGATTTTCTAGATAAGGGAGCTTTTCGTCACAAATAATGATAATTTCATTTCTCACCTTTTAGCTAACTTGATCTTGAAGCCAGTAATCATTAATAGTGAATAGTAGCAGGTATTCTTGTTTATTTTAATGAAAATGCCTATAGATAACAATGTTGGCATTTGATATAAGGTAGGTATTTTTAACAATAAAAAAATCCTGTTCCATTTGACAATTTTTTTTTAATTGGCAGTAGGTGTTGAATTTTATCAAATGCCTTTTGCTACCAGTGTTGGTCAAGGGGGGCTAACTGCTGTCACAAACAATCCTCAAAATTTTAGTAGCTCATACATAGAAAATAGGTAACTTAATAAGGACCTGCTTACAGCACAGGGAACTCTTACTCAATACTCTCAATACTCTGTAATGGCCTGTGTGGGAAAAGAATCTAAAAAGTGAGTGCTGAGTCACTTCAGTCGTGTGATCTTCCTCCTGTGACTTTCCTTCCTTCCTGTGACTTTTTGTGACCCTATGGACTGTAGCCCACCAGGCTCCTCTGTCCGTGGGGAGTGGATATATGTATAAATGATCCACTTGGCTGTACACCTGAAACCAACACAACACTGTAAATCAACTATACTCCAATGATTTTTCTTTAAAGTTTAGTATTCTAAAATCTGCTTCCACGCTTCCCTGGTGGCTCAGATGGCAAAGTGTCTGCCTGCAATGCGGGAGACCAAGGTTTGACTTCTGGGCTGGGAAGATCCCCTGGAGAAGGAGGTGGCAACCCACTCCAGTATTCTTGCCTGGAGAATCCCATGAATAGAGGAGCCTGGTAGGCTACAGTCCATGGGGTCACAAAGAGCTGGACAAGACCGAGCGACTTCATTACTTCATCGCCACTCAGGACAAATGCAGATGTTCTTGAGGTAGCCTGCCAAGTGAGTCCTCAAGCACCCATCACTTCTGTCTGGTGACTCTGCTGTCTGTCAGGGCTTCAGATTCTCCTCCAGATCTCTGCACCCCGCCAGTAGGTGGAGGCGGAGAGAGAAAGACCAACCACCTGCACACAGGGAAATACGGCTTGAGCGGGGGATTGGCTTGCTTCACTTTGAGCTACATTCCGTTTGACAGAACTCAGGCACAGATCCATACCTAACTCCAGAGGGGGCTGGGAAATGTGGTCTAGGTGTGCATCCAAGAGGGTGGAGGAACAGGCTCGATGAGCAGCTCAACAGCAGTGCTTTAGTCCACAATCGTGATATCATCAGCACTTTTCCTAATATAAGATATCCTTTCATGTTTTGGGCTTCCCTTGTAGCTCAGACGGTACAGCGTCTGCCTACAATGCGGGAGACCCAGGTTCGATCCCTGGGTCAGGAAGTTCCCCTGGAGAAGGAAATGGCAACCCACTCCAGTATTCTTACCTGGAAAATCCCATGGACGGAGGAGCCTGGTTGGCTACAGTCCACGGGGTTGCAAAGAGTCGGACACGACTGAGCAACTTCACTTCACTTTCATGCTTTGAATAACTAATTGATCTTAAGCACTGTCTATATCCACCTATGTTCTAAATGATGTCTCAACCATGGGCATAATGTTTGTAATCAGTAAGCTTGAATTTTTTTAAGTATTTATTTTTAATAACAAACTTTAAAACCATCTTCTTAATTCAGAAGAAAAAAGCAGTTTCTCTTTTTCATGGGACCAGTGTTTCCGATGCAAAAAGAGCCTGCTATTTCAGAGTTAGCGACATAAATTTTTTTAAATCTTTATTGAATTTGTTATAATATTGCTTCTGTTTCATGTTTTGGATTTTTTGGCCAGGAGTCATATGGGATCTTAGCTCCCCAACCCAGGGATCAAACCCACACCCCCTGCCTTGGAAGGCGAAGTCTTAACCATTGGACCACCAGGGCAGTCCCAGTGATGTTAATTTTTATAAGAATTTACATAACCTTTTTTAACCAAGAAAGTTGACCTAAATTACATACTCTATTTACATTTATAATAATGACGTTGGCATGAGCCATGTGCAGCTAAATTCAACTGCAGTCAAGATATGATAAAGCAGCATTTATCACTATGAAAATCAGCCACAAAACCTCAACAGAACTTGGTGGAATGCCATCTTTCAAAAAGACAGTACCCCATTGGGATCCATCGTGGCTTTCATGGTACTGAAAGAATCTTCCCTAGACTTTCCTCGAAAAACTAGACCAAAACCAGCTTGTAATTGCCACCCATCATCAAAATCACAGTTTTAGGGCCTCTTTACTTCTCAGAAGCGTACCACTGGTGGGTGTTTCCCACCAGTACTGCTGGAAAGTTTAAACATTGCCAAGGCAGTTAAACACTGGTACTCTCAGGAAATGAAAGATGTAATTTTTTAATAACCACAGGAGCCCTGCTGTTACTTTTCTGCCTGAATATTATCATCTTTAATACCTTACTGGTCACACATCAAAGACTTAAAATTCCAGATGCTAAAGGTTTTAACAATGGCCACTGGGACTTAGCACGTGCAGAAGAATCACATTTTCGTTAACTCACAGTGGCAATGAATCAACAAAGAGAAAAGAAGAAAAGATTAAAGGGCTAATATAAAGAAAGATTCCTCAAAGTCCCTTGCACAGCAAGAAGATCAAACCAGTTCATCCTAAAGGAAATCAACCCTGAAAATGCATCGGAAGAACTGATGCTGACGCTGAAACTACAATACTTTGGCCATCTGATGTGAAGAGCTGACTTATTGGGAAAGACACTGATGCTGGGAAAGATTGAGGGCAGGAGGAGAAGGGGGTGACAGAGGATGTGATGGTTGGATGGCATCACTGATTCAATGGACATGAGTCTGAGTAAACTCCAGGAGACAGTGAAGGACAGGGGAGTCTGGCGTGCTGCAGTCCATGGGTTGCAGAGTCAGACTGATTTAGAAACAGAAAAACAATAAACAGCTCATACAGCTCAGCATCAGGAAAATAAACAGAAAAATAAAATCAAAAAATGGGCAAAAGACTTAGACATTTCTCCAAAGAAGACATACAGAAGAGTAGCTTTGAAACATATACACCACCATATGTAAAATAATTAGCCAGGGGGAATTTGCTTTATGACACAGGGAGCTCAAATCTGGTGCTCTGTGACAACACGGGGGTGGGAGTGATGATGGGGTGGGAGGTGGGAGGGAAGTTCAGGAAGGAGGAAACATATGTATACCAACAGCTGATTCATGCCGATGTATGGCAGAAACCAACAAAACATTGTAAAACAATTATCCTCCAATTAAAATAAAAAGAAAAGTTTAAAGGGCTAATCCCAAAGTTCAGAAGACACTGGGACCCAGAGCTAAACAGTAATGAAAATGGCATAGTAAGTTTGTCATGAAGATAACCAAAGGAGCAGAAACCAACCCAAACGATATGAAAGAAAGATTATAAAAGAAAAGGAAGGCAGAGGAACTTCCCTGGCAGTCCAGTAGTTAGGTAAGACCTCGCCTTCCAATGCAGGGGGTTCAGGTTTTATCTGTGATCAGGGAACTAAGATCCCATATGCCTTGGGCCAAAAAAACAAAACATAAAATGAAAACAATACTGTGACATATTCAATAAAGACATAAAAAATATCTTTTTAAAGAAGATACAAAAAGAAGGCAGACTGGAACTGGTAAACACCAGTTAGAAATGAAAATAAAAGAAAAAGTAATTACTAGATGAATACATTTAGCAGCCAAATCTGAGGTTTTTATTTTCCATCCCAAGAAGAAAAAAAGGGAAAATTAGAAAAATGTTCTAAGAATACATTTTCTAATTCTCCATCACAAAAGGAGGAGATGAGGGGGGATGAAGCTGAATTATTCCCTTGGGGGCCTATTCTAGGATCGAATTAGTTTCACTGTCAGGAAATGTATGAATCTGAATATATAGAGACTCTGGGAAGTTACCAACAAAGTCCTAGCTCCCCTGGTGGTTCCAGTCTTTCTGAACAGCCAGTCCAGTGCCCAAATGCAAACGTTCGTAAAACAGAAGCTCCAGAGCCTGTAAACCAGGCTGACCACTGGCAAAACCCCTTGCTGGCGTTTTTAGCCTCTCAGCTGCCACCTCTGTCAGTGCAGAGTCCAAGTGAAAAAGAATAACATGCTGTGTTTCTAGAGCTGACCTTGTTGGCAGGCTGCGAGCAAATAAAAAGTACAGTAAAACAAAACAGGAGGACTGTGTTTCCTCGACTGACAGTCATCACTGCCTCTTTGTCACTGGTTCTGAGACTCCAGGTAGGGCTTTCCAGGCTGGCCTTGCAGACGCTGAAAAGTCCACAGGTTTTCTTTAGGAAAGCCAAGATCAGGAGAGGTGCATGCAGCACATCCCAAACCGAGGAGTTACCGGTCAGGGTTCTCGGAGTCCTTAATCAATAGAAATGGCTAAGAGGCAAGAGGAGAAGTTCTGACAAGCCTTTATCAAGACACTCCGTGTAGCACCAGCGAGGGGAAAGCAAGCAACAGGTGCTCCTGCTTGCTCCCTGAGTGGGGTGAGAGTGGGGGTGGATTGGGTTGGCCCGAAGGAGTGGCTTAGGTGGTGCTGTGTGCAGAGATCACAGTGCGGTCCTCTGCTTTTGCTCCCAACAGCTCAGATGCAGCAGCTGAATTTTGATGCTTTGTATTTTATTGTTCATTATTTGCCCCATCTGCGCATGCACCGGGCTTCCCTGGAGGCTCAGTGGTAAAGAATCTGCCTGCAATGCAGGAGATGTGGGTTCAATCCCTGGGTCGGGAAGATCCCCTGGAAAAGGAAATGGCAACCCACTCTGGTATTCTTGCCTGGAAAATCCCACGGACAGAGGAGCCTACAGGTGACTGGGAGCGGCAGTCTATCCAGGTCCCAAGGAGCTGGACACAACTTAGTGACTGACCGACCACCATGTGCATGCACGTGGTCATTTGTAGTCCAGTATAGCTTCTTTGTGGGGCTTCCCAGGTGGCTCAGTGGCTAAAGAACCTGCCTGCAGTGCAGGAGACACAGGAGATATGGGTTCGATTCCTAGGTGGGGAAGATCCCCTGGAGGAGGGCACAGCAACCCACTCCAGTATTCTTGCCTGAAGAATCACGTGGACCGAGGAGCCTGGAGGGCTATAGCTCATGCGAGTGCAAAGAGTTGGAGACGACTGAAGTGACTGTGCACGCAGACATAGCTTCTTCGTAATCCGTTGCTCAAGGAGACATTCCTTCCGGTGCAAGCATTGCAGCAAAGGGTCCCAGGTTTCAGCCTGTCTCGGGGTGGGGGGAGGTGTACCTCAGGGACTGTGGAGGCAGGGCCCAGCCTGGCTACCCTGAACACCCTGAAGAGACTGAAGATGAAGCAAGCTCCTGTCCTCTGATTCAGCAAGTATACAGCCTGGCGGAAGAGGCTGACTCTGCACAGCCAAGAGGTAAGAACATTTAAAGAATTAGCAGTTAGTTACAGGCATGAAATCTAAATACATTGACATGGAAGTCTTCCAATATGTTGCTCAACACACAAAAGCAAGTGGCAAAACTATACTTCCAGGATATCACCATGTATGTAAACAATGGTCACCCCACAGGACAGTTTATGTTTCTTCTTGTTATGCTGACATGTATCTAAATGCATAAGGGTACCATGCATGTGAACAAACCTCACCTGACAGAATGAGGCTGTATGTTTTCTACAGTTACATAATCAGGGACTCTGGAAAATGTGATAATATTTTCTATGGAGGGGATCAGCATCACAGGTGATGATCAAAGCAGACTTTAACCTGATCCATAATGTTTAAGGGCTTCCCAGGTGGTGCTAGTGGTAAAAAGAACCCACTTGCCAATGCAGGAGATGTAAGAGACCTGGGTTCGATCCCTTGGTTGGGAAGATTCTCCTGGAGAAGGTAAAAGCAATCCACCCCAGTATTATTGCCTGGAGAATCCCATGGACAGAGGAGCCTGGGGGCTACGATCCATAGGATCACAAGGATGTGACTGAAGTGACTTAGCACGCGTGTAATGTTTACATTTTTACAAGGAATACCTATTAATAGATCACCTCGTATAAGCATTAATTTTTTAATAAAAGATCTACCAAGCACGTGTCTAGCTAATGGTGATACAGTGGGTCCAGCCACATCTGGCTGCAACGGTCTTCGTGTCACTGATGTGCATGCCTGGGGGCAGGGGAGGGGCAGCCCACAGCACCGAGACCTGGAAAGGCCACCAGCTCATGTGGTTCAGACTCCATTTGCTTCCTCCGTCCTGTGCTTCTCTGTGTCCCCGAAACAGCCTTCTCGTTGGCTGGCAGTCAGTGCAGGGGCTCTGAGAGCGTCCGTGCCTCAGTCCTTTCTCTAGACCCTGCTTGCATCCCCACACATAAAGCTTAGGCCTGCTGACTTGACCCAGCACTGGGAGATGGAGCATGTCCAAGGACCAGCCACCCAGGATGTGATACGGGGAACACGAGCAGAGGAGGAGAGGCTGCCATAGGCTGGATTCAGCTGAACGACCACAGAGGCAAATGCTTTCTCTCCACCTCCCCTCCACCCCTCACCCCTGTACACAGGTCCCCCTCCTCGAGTGCCCCAGCAGAGGGTAGTTCCACGTACCGTTTGTTTCTGTATTCATGAATTTCAGGTTGAAAAGCGGGTCAGTAGTGAAAGCTAAAGTCTGGGATCTGAAGGTCCGGGCGAATCTGAGGTGTATGTGACTTTCTGATGACGGCAGACCCCTGCTTTTCTCTAGCGACTCCGCCCTGTGTGTTCACCCACCCCTTAGAGCCTGGCATGCTGCAGTCCATGGGGTTGCAAAGAGGCGTGATTTAGCGACTGAATAACAACACAGAGCCACGCAGTCGGCCCAGGCTCCTGAGGCAGAAAAGTGTTCAAAGCGGCCAAGCGAGGGAAAGAGGTAGGGAGAGGGCCAGAGGTGGCCACCTCCCCCACAGTTCCCTAGGCTCTGTTGCCTCATGGAAGGATCTGGAAATGTCAAGAGCTCCTAGTAATAACAGCAGATAATATTCACTGTCCTGGGTGCTAGTGATATAATAAGAAACAAGAGAAAAGCCCCTGCTCCATATCCCAGGGGGGTGTAAGGCTACACGCAAGTAACCGAATAAACAAGGTAAATTCAGACAGGGATAAGCTTTACACTAGAATATTAGTCAATGGTGTTAACTGAAGCATCTTTTATAACAGAAGGCTTCCCTCATAGCTCAGTTGGTAAAGAATCCGCCTGCAATGCAGGAGACCCCAGTTCGACTCCTGGGTCGGGAAGATCCACTGGAGAAGGGAAAGGCTGCCCACTCCAATATTCCATTCCAATATTCCCTTGTGGCTCAGCTGGTAAAGAATCCACCTGCAATGCGGATACCTGGGTTCGATCCCTGGGTTGGGAAGATCCCCTGGGGCAGGGAAAGGATACCCAATCCAGTATTCTAGCCTGGAGAATCCCATGGACTGTATAGTACATGGGGTCGCAAAGAGTCGGACACGACTGAGCAACTTTCACTTTCACTTCATTTATAACAGAAACTTCAGTTCAGTTCAGTCGCTCAGTTGTGTCCGACTCTTTGCAACCCCATGAATCGCAGCACGCCAAGCCTCCCTATCCATCACCATCTCCTGGAGTTCACTCAGACTCACGTCCATCGAGTCCGTGATGCCATCCAGCCATCTCATCCTCTGTCACTCCCTTCTCCTCCTGCCCCCAATCCCTCCCAGCATCAGAGTCTTTTCCAATAAGTCAACTCTTTGCATGAGGTGGCCAAAGTACTGGAGTTTCAGCTTTAGCATCATTCCTTCCAAAGAAATCCCAGGGCTGATCTTCAGAATGGACTGGTTGGATCTCCTTGCAGTCCAAGGGACTCTCAAGAGTCTTCTCCAACACCACAGTTCAAAAGCATCGATTCTTCGGCGCTCAGCTTTCTTCACAATCCAACTTTCACATCCATTCATGACCACAGGAAAAACCATAGCCTTGACTAGGAGGACCTTAGTCGGCAAAGTAATGTCTCTGCTTTTGAATATACCATCTAGGTTGGTCATAACTTTTCTTCCAAGGAGTAAGCGTCTTCTAATTTCATGGCTACAGTCACCATCTGCAGTGATTTTGGAGCCCAAAAAAATAAAGTCTGACACTGTTTCCACTGTTTCCCCATCTATTTCCCATGAAGTGAT
>SJYX01005216.1:457562-510437 GCA_006410675.1 Oreotragus oreotragus
TTGGCCACGTCATGCAAAGAGCTGACTCATTCAAAAGACCCCGATGCTGGGAGGGATTGGGGGCAGGAGGAGAAGGGGACGACAGAGGGTGAGATGGCTGGAAGGCATCACCGACTCGATGGACATGAGTTTGAGTGAACTCTGGGAGTTGGTGATGGACAGGGAGGCCTGGTGTGCTGCGATTCATGGGGTCACAAAGAGTTGGACACGACTGAGTGACTGAACTGAACTGATACTAGAAAAATTACCAGTTCCAGAAAAGGGTAGGTAGCATGTATTAATATGTATGAATGGAACTTGGTGATGCATCCTTTGAACGTAAGGGCTTACTCACTCTGGTGTTTTGTCCTGAGACTGCGCTTGCACTGCAGCGGGCACAGGTTTGACCCCTGGCCAGGAAACTAGGATGCCACGTGCTCTGCGGTGACAAAAAAGACAAGATAAAAACAAACAAGCAAAACCCTGTAACCCAGGAACTCCCATTTCCAAAAGACATCCAGAAAGGAAATGACTGACAGCAGGTTGGATAAGTAAACCAAGGACTTTCCAAAGGCTGACAGGAAGGGGGAAATAGTAACTGCGAAGATTTTATTTTATCTTATTTTGTGGCAGATACTCTCAGGTCTACCCAACAGTCAACCAACTATGCCTGCCACTCACCCTTCTTCCTTACTAATAGAATACAAATGTTGTTCCTTGTCCTCCAAGAAGCCATATTCTTTAGGGGAGGCACAGTCTCTTTCTCACCCCAAGGAGTTAATGTCTCTTGCCAAAGAGATTTGTTTTAGATAACATGCATGTGAGACAGTCCTGGCCAATGAGACTGGAAGGAAGTCTACAGGCAGGAGTCCAGAAAGCATGTTGTTACCCTTGAAAGGGAACACGTAACGGTCATTCCACATTTTTGCTTCTGGAAGAATGCTAATCTGTATTTGGTTATTCAACTGATAGATCTTCATTGCACAGCATGTGTCCTGAAATCTAAAGTCTATCTGTCCTTGAACTGGAAGGGACCAGCTTTTAAAATGTAGGTGAGTTTCAAAAACACAGTCTAATAAAGTCATCATGTACTTTAGAAATAGAGCGGGAATGTAAAGGAAATAGCAGATCAGAAGTAAGGGCTGGGTCTCCAGTTAGACAGTTCTGAAAGCCTAGTTCGGTGGAGAGGTTGGAGGCAGGGGAATTTCTATTTCTGGAATGCAGTCTTGGTCTTCCATATCAACTGCAATTGCCCTATGTGGACCAACCCCAGAAAGAAGGTCTCACAGAGGTACCACTGCACCTTCTATCAGCACCTCTGCTCCTGCCTACTTACAGCCAGGACACCCTGATGTCTCTTGCAATGCAAGCATCATCCTCAGTGATCACTTCCACTCTTCGCATTTCCTGGAACTTACTCTCAAGGAAGTTTACACCACCCTCTTAGTACAATAGACCAAGGTTCTTCTCTCCCTTTTGTGACAGCCCTTCGTATTTTTGCATCTTGTCTGCTCTTAACCACAAAGCTCTGATTTTCAACTGTTCCTTATTTGAGGTGGTTTCTAAATCCCCTTACAATCATGCTCACACTGTATAGAAACATTCCTGTGCTGTATTTGCCAATGTTCCTCTAAAAATTCTGGGTTGGTCTAAAAGTTAGTTTGCGTTTTTGCATAACATCTTAGGAAAAACTGAACCAACCTTTTGGCCAGCCCAATATGTTGCCTAGAAGAGAATGCAGTGCTCCAGCAAGTCTTTCACCACGCAGGACACATGTATCTGCCAATGAATTTGTTTCTTATAGTCATTATAATGCCACTAAGTTTAGCTCACCTGGTAAAGAATCCGCTTGCAATGTAGGAGACCACAGTTCGATTCCTGGGTTGTGAAGATGCCCTGGAGAAGGGATAGGCTACTGATTGCAGTATTCTTGGGCTTCTCTGGTGGCTCAGCGGGTAAAGAATCTGCCTATAGTGAGGGAGACCTGGGTTCAATCCCTGACTTGGGCAGATCCCCTGGAGAAGGCAACAACTACCCATTCCAGTATTCTGGCCTGGAGAATTCCATGGACAGAGGAGCCTGGCAGGCTACAGTCCGTGGAGTCAGACACAACTGAGTGACTTTTACTTTCACTGAACCTGCCTGCACTGCAGGAGACCCATGTTCAACCCCTGGGTTGGGAATATCCCCTGGAGAATCAAATGGAAACCCACTCCAGTATTCTTGCCTGGAAAAATCCCATGGACGGAGGAGCCTGGGAGGCTATAGTCTATGGTGTCACAAGTGTTGGATATGACTTAGCGACTAAACTACCACCATAGTAGCCATATCATCCTGGCCTTGGATAATTGTGAGATATGAAGCCATATAATTGTAATCAGAACAGAAACTCAGGACATCACCTTTGCCTGCATGCATGAATATGAGCTGGGGAAGCAAGGGAACTAGGAGATCGCCAGGAATCTAATATTCCAAACACAACTTTGACATGTCATCAGACACTTAATAAAGGATTACCCAGAACCAGATGCAGAGATGTGACCTGGCTCTCAGAAGAAGTCTACCTAAACAAAAGGAGTAGAAAGGACTAGGGTACTCGTACCAATTTCCTGAGATACTCAGGGAGCAATCACTTAAAAATTAAGGTCCATGCCAAAGACCCCAGTTACCTAATGAAGAGATTTCACAGTGAAACCCTGAGAAGGGTCAAGCTTCTAGGCATTTCTTATCACTCCTGGTATGGGGGTCACACACAGCTAGTGGCAGCATATAATTGGTGGATTTAAGATCCAAAAGAAGGGATCAATAGATGTTTCTGTTTAGAGTAAGTGAGACTTTTCTTTGGCCACGTCACATGGCATGCAGGCTCTCACTTCCCCAACCAGGGATCAAACCCTCATCCCCTGCAGTAGAAGCACAGAGTCTTAACCACTGGACCATTAGAAGAGTCCCTAAGTGAGACTTTTTATTTTCTCTTACTGTTCAGTATCGGATGTACAGTTCTGTACAGTGTTGGTTTTCATTTAGTGTTAGTCGCTCAGTCTTGTCCGACTCTTTGCAACCCCATGGACTGTAGCCTGCCAGGCTCCTCTGCCCGTGGAATTCTCCAAGCAAGAATACTGGAGTGGGTAGCCATTCCCTTTTGCAGGGGATCTTCCCCACTCTGGGGTCAAATCTGGGTCTCCTGCACTGCAGGCAGGTTCTTTACCGTGTGACCCACCAGGGTAGGTACAAACATCTACCCTGCTCCCCTCACCCCTAGACCTAATCTCCCTGTTCTTTTTCTCAGAAACTGCCTCAAGTCAGATCTTTCCCATCTGGCTTTAGTGCAAGCAGCTTCAGCTATCTTTTCTAGCTTTGGGTCATCTACACATTTCAAACAGAATCCATGAATAAATGGGGAGGGCAGTGTCCATAAAAATAGGAATCATTAATCTACCTAAGAGTTAAAAGGAAGGAAACGTGGTTAAGAGGATATTCTTGACAATAGTGAGAATTCTGTAGTTGTGATTTTGCTAATACTGCCAAAGATTATCAGTGTTGCCAAAGGGTTATTTTCAAATCATGGTAAGAAGCCTGGGGAGAAAGTTTGCCTAGACTTAATTTTAAATTCTACACAGTGAGTAGCAAGTCATAACCACTAACTTCTATTAAATATGTCATAACTGACAATGAATTATTCCAATTTTTGTTTTTTCTTTGGACATTTGTGCTTTGTATCCAAACTTCTTGATCTCTTTCTCTCTCCTGTCACCAGTCCATTTATATTTTATCACTGTTTAACATCCTCTATTGGCAACTTTGGGGACAGGTCAAACTGTATTCAGCTTGCTTTGTCATTTGATAAAAACTCTGAAAGTTAAGGAAAGAGATGAATATTAATGGCTTATTTCAATTTAATTACCAGCTATGGTCTGACTTTATATCAACAAAGCAGTTATATCTGTAGTTGTCAGGAGACTGGAGAAAAAACAAAACAAAACAGAAACCACATTTTAGCTGATGGAGTTTGAGATCTATGGAGGGAGACAGGAGACCTGGATGTATTTTGTAAACCTAAATGTTTAAGATGTAATTCCAAATATCTTGCTTACTTTGGCTTTCGTTTATCATAAAACAGGCAGTTCTTTGTGCCTTGAAAGAGACACAGACTGCAAAGAGTCATCTGAACTGCCCAGAAATGTCTTTAATCTTGACCATTTTCAAACACAGATCTCCACGGTGAAGAATTTTCTGAGGAATTCGTACAATGCAGAGTCTGTTCGGAGAATGCTGATTTCAAAACCTCTATACACAGGGCATAATGAAGAGGAAAAGAAAACACATAACTTCCGGTAACTTAAGAAAAAGGAAGAAAATTGGACAGGAATGAAAGACTACTCAAGTAGAAGGCATGTGGCAGGCTCTGACTCAAAATAAATGAAATGTTAACTTGAAACGTAATTTAACCTCGTCTGGTCTAACACAGAGCAGTGCTTGCCCTCAAGCAGTGCAGAGGATGCCAGCTTCTAGTCATATACACTTGCACAAATGAAACAGGGGGCATGTAAAATGCACTTGCCATGATCGCAAGCAAGGGACTCTTATTCATCTTTCATCAGTGACTTTTAGGTTCTATAATTTTCCATCAACTTTTATTCTTTTAGAACTATAGAAATTCCAGTCATTCATGAGCTGGTAAAGGAAGTGTGTATTTAATGTCTTTCAGTGCAAGATGTGGGTAGATTAACCATTTAATACTGATCTGAACAGTTTGGTAATGGAGGGATTTAGGAATGCAGATGAAGTCACTGCATTGCTGGATTTTTTGCTGTGTTTGCACATGTGAACTTGAGCCAGTGGAGGGAGGAATTTAGAACCTGTTTCAAGACATCACTGCTGTTTGCCCTCTCTACGACTTTTCGTGCTTCCCCTGCCCTGGTCTATATCCCAGGAGGGTGGCCTCTGCAGGACGTTTCCAGGCTCCTCTCTGCTTTCCAGATAGCATTAATATCACTACTTATCGAGAAATTTCTCTTTCTTCCTTCCTTATCCCTTCCTTCCTTCCCTACCGTTCTCCCTTTTTCTTCCTTCCTTCCTTCTTTCCTTTCTTTTTTCCTCTAGCTGCATTTAGTCCACCAGAGACTGGAGGATGGCAAGACGGGAGAAGCCAGGTACTGGTCTTCTTTCCTCTCTGGTACTGGCTTTGTCTCTTTCTTGGCTCAAGCTTCCAATGGACAGCCCAGTATAATTCCAGCTTTGACTGGGCACCTACATCTCTCCAGCTTAGGGGTGGTAGCAGCTTACAGCTATAGCCAGTTTGGGCTTGCTTCACTGTCCCCTGTTGAATTTCTAGACTTTGTGGTCAGCTTCCTACATTAAATTGCTTTTCTTTCAAATACCGAGAGTGGTTTCTGTTTCCTAATTGGATCCTGAGTGGTAGAACTATTTTGTACATTGTGTAATCTATTAAATCATGGTTTCCTTTAATTTTATACAGAATCTCCTTTTTTCAAAAGATTTAAGTATTTACCTAATGGTTGTGCTGGGTCTTCCTTGCTGCATTCAGGCTTTCTCTAGTGTGGGTGCGTGGGCTTCTCTCGGCGGCGGCTTCTCTTGTCGGGCAGCACCGGCTCTGGGCGCAGGCTTCAGCGGCTGCAGCCCGCGAGCCCTAAAGCACTGGCTCAGTAGTTGCGGCACACTGGCTTCCTTGCTCCGCGGCCCGTGGGATCCTCCCGGACCAGAAATCGAACCCGTGTCCCTTGAACTGCAAGGCAGATTCTTAACCACTCAACTACCAGGGAAGCCCCCAAATCTCCTGCTGCTGCTGCTGCTAAGTCACTTCAGTCGTGTCCGACTCTGTGCGACCCCATAGACGGCAGCCCACCAGGCTCCCCCGTCCCTGGGATTCTCCAGGCAAGAACACTGGAGTGGGTTGCCATTTCCTTCTCCAATGCATGAAAGAGAAAAGTGAAAGTGAAGTCGCGCAGTTGTGTCTGACCCTCAGCGACCCCATGGACTGCAGCCTTCCAGGCTCCTCCGTCCAGGGGTTTTCCAGGCAAGAGTACTGGAGTGGGGTGCCATTGCCGTCTCCGCCAAATCTCCTACTTTTATGGTAAAATAATAAGAGCTAATGTGGGAGAAGGAAATGGCAACCCACTCCAGTATCTTGCCTGGGAAATCCCATGGACAGAGAAGACTGGCGGCGTTGGGCAGGACTTAACGGCTAAACAACAATGGCAGTTCTAGTCAATACCTAAGATAAAAAGGTTGCAAGGAATTGGGAACTGGGACTGAAACAAAAATCCTATTGTTTACAGATGTGATTGTCTATTTAGAAAAAAACAAAATAAACTGCAGGCGAATATTTAAAGAAAGATAATAGCTAAAGTGTACTGAGCACCTTATAAGTACCAGGTGAAAGTACCTAGTAAGGAACTCAGCAGAGGATAGCTACAGTTTTAGCCTCCAGCTTCCCCTGACCGTGCTACACTCCCTCAGAGGTACTAGCACCAGTTACCCATGACCTCCTTGATGGTCCAAATGCTATGAACTAGGTGTTCCAACCAGAAGTCTAAGAACCAGCTGTGCACCCCTGAGATGGGGTTGCCACTTCCTCCAAACTCTAGCTTCTAGGCCCTCCCCCAGAGCTTCCTGTTTTGGATTCCAGCCCTAGGGCTGGTAGCTGCTTCCTTCAGTCTGGTTTACCTCCACAGCCTGGCTTTCCAACATCTAGGTGACCCATCTCCTGTACTAAACCTCCCCTGGTTGAAATATTTAGTATGGTTTATGCTGTCCTGACCAGACCTTGACTGATAACTAAGTTCTTCTACCTCAATTCCAGTAAATGTCCCACTGATTCTAAAAAATTGGCACTTTTAGACCATTTATTTCTATATTTATTTCAACTATACTGTTCATGAGCACTTATTAATATCACTACTTTTCTTTTGTTCTGCTCTTTAGAAGAAAATACCAAAAAAAAAAAAAAAAAGGCAAATAATTGCACAAATACTGTTACAAAGATAGAAATGCTGCTGAAATGAAAAACTTGACCGGCAAGGAGTGATCATGTCATACTTTGAAATGCTTATCATCAACTGATGCATCAGAGATACACCTGGCATGCAAAGGGTGATGGAGAGATGTGTGAATGCTTAACCAGTTTAAAAGCTGAGAATTGCTTGTATTTGTTTTCCTACAAAAGAAACATAGAACTCTGTTGGCTGACTTCAACCTCTAGTGTGATTAGAATACTTTTTTTTTTTTAAGATTTTTTTGTTGTGGACCATTTTTAGTCTTTTTTGACATTTTTGCAACATTGCTTCTGTTTTATGTTTTGGTTTATTGGCCATGAGGCATGTGGGATCCCAGCTCCCTGACCATGGACTGAACCCTCACCCCGTGCATTGGAAGGAAAGTCCCAACCACTGGTGCACCAGGGAAGTGCCTGGAATACTTTCATTGGCCTTTCTGACCTTGCCATCCTCCAGGCTGGTTGCTTTCTATAAGTGTAACTGAACAGGACCCTATCGGGCTTTCCCCTTCTCCCATATCCTCTGCTCTAGCTCCTCTCTGAAATATCCAGATAATAATATCTGATGCATATTTCCAGCGTTTTTCAGATGCTAAAAACCACCACCAAATAGAAGAAATTAACTACTTGATGATTACAAGTACATAGCCCCCAGAACTACTGGCACCTAAGAACTGATAATGTTCATTAACCACTCTGTTACCTAAACATCAACCAATCAGAGAATTGTGCATGAGCTGACCACATACCCTGGAAAGCCCCTCTTCACCTGGCCTTTATAAAGGCTTTGCTGAAACCCTTCAGGGAGTTCAGGGAAGTTGGGGTTATGAGATACCCTTCTCCTTGCTTAGCCCTATAATAAACCTTTCTTCTCTCCAAACTCCACATTTCAGTATTGTCTGGCCTCATTGTGCATCAGGCACAAGAACTTGCTTTTGGTAGCATAAGGAGGCAAGTGATAAAAATCAAAAGCTTCCAGCTATAGCCAGTTGATACATGTGGTAGAAAGAAATCTGAAATGACCACCAAGATTTCTGTCCTATGGTATATATCCCCTCTCCTTGAGTATGAGCTAAACTGTGAATATGATGGATTTCACTCCCTTGTTACATTATATGGTAGAAGGGATTTTGCAGGTGGAATTAAGTTCCCTAATCATTTTACTTTGACTTACTCAAAAGGGAGATTATCCTGGGCAGTTATGACTTAATTGTGTGAGCCCTTAAAAAAGACTGTACCCTTCCTGAAGTCAGAGATTCAAAGTGTGACAGAGGATTTGTGAAAGGGGGCCATATGGCATAGACACGACAGTGGCCTCTAGATGCTGAGAATGATCCCCAGATAACAGACAAGAGGAAGCAGGAACCTCAGTCCTATAACCACAAGGAAATAAATTCTGCCAACAGCTTAAGGAAGCTTGGATGTGTATCTCTCCCCAGCCAAGCTTCCAGATAAGGATTCACTCAGCTGACACCTTGACTTCAGCTTTGTACGATGCTAACTTGTGCTAGACTCCTAACCCACAAAAATGGGAGGTAATAAAATTCGTGTTAAGTCACTAAGATTGTGGCAATTTGTTACATGGTAATGTAACAATAATATAATCAGTGTGGAGGTGTAGATTCCCTTTGCAACAGCAGCAAAATACATAACAGCCAGAATGAAGAATATATAAGATCTATATAAAGAAAAATTTTACCTATGCATAAATGAGGATTTGGGAAAACAGGGAGCTATATTATGACAGGGAGGCCTGGTGTGCTGCGATTCATGGGGTCACAAAGAGTCGGACACGACTGAGTGACTGAACTGAACTGAACTGATATTATGTCTCTAAATGGGAAGATTANCAGCAGCAAAATACATAACAGCCAGAATGAAGAATATATAAGATCTATATAAAGAAAAATTTTACCTATGCATAAATGAGGATTTGGGAAAACAGGGAGCTATATTATGACAGGGAGGCCTGGTGTGCTGCGATTCATGGGGTCACAAAGAGTCGGACACGACTGAGTGACTGAACTGAACTGAACTGATATTATGTCTCTAAATGGGAAGATTAAACATTTTAAAGATGTCACTCTTAAAGGAGTTTTTATGACAGTTAAAAAATGCATTAATAGTTCAATAGAAAAATATTTGAACAGAAAATATGTAGACATTTGGAAATCTTTGGGAAGAATCACTCTGGAAATAGCACCTAGGACTCTGAACTAATCCATAATCCCCAACTGGAACTAAAACCTATTAAGTTAGAGTGGGTCTAAGTTTTAAACCAAGAAAACTCAAATTTCAGAGGTAGTAAGATAAATGACTTTGCAAACCCATGGAGATATAGGATCTGGGAGATCAGATATGTGAGAGCCCTTTGTATGCTGTAAGGCACTTATACATTATTATATATTATCTTTGAAAAATAGACAATGATATCTGGTTAGTTGTCCTACAGTGTAACTTAATTAGCTATGTGAATGTGTAGATTAAGAAAGCATAGATGTTGGGACTTCCCTGGTGGTCCAGCGGTTGCGACTTCACCTTCCAGTGCAAGGGGTGTGGGTTTGGTCCCTAGTCAGGAAGCTAAGATCCACATGCCTCATGGCCAAAAAAACCAGAACATAAAATAGAAGCAATATTGTAAGAAGTTCAATAAAGACTTTAAAAATGATCCACATCCCAAAAAAATCTTTAGAAAAAAAATGCATGGATGTTAATACAGTATTAGCTAATTGCTGAAACCCCAATCTTGACCTCAGATTTACACAGAGAGGGGCCATCTGAAGTCACTGGGTGGTAGTAACAGCAGCAAGAATTGTGCTTGAATAGAAGACAGATCCTCTGGTGTTGCCCGCCTCTCCTCTCCAGCCTGTGGACTGCTGCCACCACACTGGTTTGGCTACATAAGGGCATCAGCTTTACACAGGGCTGGTTTCATGGGTAAACAACCCATGTGATTGCATTGAGAAGGATCCCATGCCTAGTGGATTGCTCTGTTACCACTATCTCGAAATTCTCAATGATTTTTTCACAAAGGGCCCTGCATTTTTAGTTCGTACTGGGCCCCACATAGGCAGCCAGTCCTGGCTTTAGAACCCATTTGGATGTTTGCTTCTTCCGACAAACAGGAATGGAACTTATCTGAGATTAGTCACTGGCCCAAGATGAGCAATCCTAGAACTGCCCTGAACTGCTCCTCTGCTAGACTGTTCCTTCTCGTTAATATCCATCTGTTGAGCCCACCATAACTTCCCAGAATCTGGCTGGGTATATAAAGAGAGAACCCTGCTGCCGAATCTGACCTCAGTAGCATCACCATCCTGTTGGAAACTTCCACATTATTATTGGTATAGCAACACTTCTGTCCTGCCTAACTCCAGCCAGAGGGGAGGAAAGTTGCTCATACTCCAGCCTGACCCTAGCTGGTAGGTGACCAGGGTATCTGGGGATGCTTTCTTCCAGAATCCACAAAGGAGGATAGAAGAGGTTAGAAAAAGATAATTATCAATGAGAAGTCAACAGTGACTTCTACCACTGAATGTTGCTTAGCCTCCTGAACCTCAGTTTTCTCATCTGTGAATGGAGCAAGCAGTTGTTGTTGTTCTGTTGCCAAGTTGTGTCCAACACTTCATGACCTCAAGGACTGCAGCACACCAGGCTTCTCTGTCCCTCACCATTTCCCTGAGCTTGCCCAAGTTCATGTCCGTTGAATCAGTGATGCCATCCAACCATCTCATCCTCTGTCACCCTCTTCTCCTGCCTTCAATCTTTCCCAGCAGCAGCGTCTTTCCATTTCCACAGGATTGCCAAGAGGACAGACAGTGTGTGTGAAAGACTAATTGATTCCTGGAGTTTTGCAAGTTTTACTGCTCATTATGAAGCTGCTGCTGCTGCTGCTAAGTCACTTCAGTCGTGTCCGACTCTGTGTGACCCGGTAGACGGCAGCCCACCAGCCTCCCCCGTCCCTGGGATTCTCCAGGCAAGAACACTGGAGTGGGTTGCCATTTCCTTCTCCAATCATTATGAAGCAGGGGTTCTCAATTTTTGAGTCATGGGTCCCTGGAATGATGTATTCAGAGGTGGTAGGATAAATGCTTTGCATCCGATGATACCTATGATTCCTTCGCATCTCCCTTATTCCCCCACCCCCGCTCCAAAATGTCATCTCCTAAAAAAGAACTTGTCCACGGTGCCAGAGTTTGATCCAGGTGTTCCTGGACCCAATGTTTCTACAATGTTCAGTTAAGCCGTGCCATCTCCACGCTGTCCTCAAAGCCTCCACCTGTGTGGTTCGCCGACCTCGGCAACACCGCCCCCGACCCCCACCTCCCCCGGCTGCGGCAGCGACTGATCCACGCGGTCTGCACAGCCCCGCGAGGGTCCCGGCGGGCGGGGCGGCCGCAGGACGGGGCGGGCTCGGCTGTCGGCCCGCCCCACTTCGGGATCGGGGTGGGGGCTCCGACCTATTACTGGATGGAAACTCTGGTGTCCGGAGGGGCGGGAGGGAGAGGGGGGAGAGGGAAGCGTGCGAGTGAAAGGCGCATTCATGCAACCGGCGGCGGTGGCCTCGGAGCGCGGCGGGGCCAGACTGTGATCACGTCGTCCGGGCTCCCGGGTCTCTTCTCTCCAGCTCCGTGCGTCCCGGGGCCGCCGTGCGCCATGCGCCCCCAGGGCCCCGCAGCCTCCCCGCGGCGGCTCCTCGGCCTCCTGCTGCTCCTGCTGCTGCAGCTGCGGGCGCCGTCGAGCGCCTCCGAGACCCCCAAAGGGAAGCAAAAGGCTCTGCTCCGGCAGAGGGAGGTGGTGGACCTGGTGAGTCGGGTGGGGGGGACAGAGCCGCGGAGCAGGGCCAGGAGGGGGTGGGGGTCTTGCGCTCCTGGGGGTCCCGCTTTGTCTGAGTCTGCGGGTAAGAAGGGACCTGGGCTCTGCGGATGGTGGAGTCCTGGGACTCGCAAGGGAGACTGATCTGAGAGGGCCATCGTGGACCACAGATGCGCCGTGGGTTGGGTGGGACGCCGGGAGTACAAGGAGTCGCCCAATAATTTCTGACCTCTGCGCCGCCCCCCCTCGTCCCCCGCCCCCAGGGACTGAGAGGGTTTGGGCTGCAATGAGAGTAGAATAAGGAGCTTGGGAGGTTAGACGTAGGCCAAGGAGCTGTCAGCGAGACCCTGGATTCGCTAATCCCCTGGGTGGGCCTGGGCCAGGGACTTGCAACGTGTCCTTTGTTGGGGCTGGTGGCCACGTCTGCCAGCGGGATAGAATAACAACCTTCGCCCAGTATCGGTCCAACTCTTTGTAACTTGATGACAGTGAGTCATGTCGGGTCATCTTCCTAGGGAGTATGTGCTGCAGTTTACTTTGTCACAGCTGGGCCAGGAATAGCTCAGAGGGTTTATGAGAAGGGAAGAGAAGATGAAGGGGCCCAGCACTAGCCCTCCAAGGACCCATTTCGTTTTTGTATTTAGGCAGATGGGCAGTCAGTCCTTCCAGACAAGCTGGGTCTTCAGCCTGTGCCACCAAGTAGGAGCATGAAAACTGCACGGAAGGATCGGACAGTTTCCAGGAGAGCAATAAATAGCCCAATTCTTTCTTTCTTTGGTGGCCTCCGTGGCATGCAGTATCTTAGTTCCCTTACCAAGGATGAACTCATGTACCGTGCATTGGAAGTGGGGAATCTTAACCACTGGACTGCCAGGGACGTCACCCAAGCGATTTCTGAGGGGCTGATCTATGGGCAGGTCTGTTTGCTTAAGGCTCTTTCCTTCTTAAAGTCAGCAAACCCATTGGAGGGCAGAGTGGTTTTCTGCCCTTGTAGCAAGACGGATCCTTTCAAAACTATCACATTCCTTGGCATATAATAAACTTCAGTCATTGAGCAAATATGGGTTATACAATCATTGCAGGACATAAAAGGGGCATTTTTAAAAATTTTTAAAATGAAAACAAACTTTTGAATTTTTTAAGCTGCCGTTGTAAACTGAGCTAATAAACCAAGCTCACTGGCAGCTAGCTCTATGCCAGATGCAAAAGCTCAGGAAAAAAATCCCTGCCATTCCACACTGCACTTTTTGGTGATGTACTATGTAATTTTCCTCCACAAAGCAGACTATGTGTTCAGGGCTATAGTTCTATTTTGAGTGTCTAAATTGTTTTAAACTGTACCAAATGAATGTGGTTCATGTGCAGTCTGCATTTTACGAGTCTGTAGTTATGATACACAAAATACCCTTTTTCCCTATAAAGCTAGCAATTTTTTTCCTTTCCCTCCAAGGATTTACAGAACCTGAGGTTTCCCACAACTCTAGCCCAACTTGGAAAAGTTTATTGTGCAGCCAGGCTCAGGTGCATCCTGTAGATTGGATTTGGTTTTGCTGGGGGAAAAGAATCCTCGCAGTCATTAAGGTTTCAACAGATTCTATAAAGCAGCTTCTTTGTACAGGGTCTTTCAAAGCCTTCCTTTCAAGCGTCCAGCAAGCTCTGCCCCCTGGTGGCCAGTGAAAGAAACAGGGATTCATTCCGCAAACTTTAGTGGAAGCCCGGCCTGGTACCGATCATGTGCTGGGTTAGCATTTCAAAATGAAAGAAGACAGATTAACACCTGTGGAACCAAATTCGGTAAAATTATGCGGTCTCTCAATGCAGTTTTTTAGATAAAAAAGGTGAATAAAAATTCTCAACCATAGCACAGTTGACATTTGGAGCCAGGTGATTCTTTGTTGTGGGGACAGTGCTGTGCATCTGGCATGCTTAGCAACATCCCTACCATCTTGGGCTTCCCTGAAAGCTCAGTTGGTAAAGAATCCTCCTGCAATGCAGGAGAAGCCGGTTCGATTCCTGGGTCAGGAAGATCCCCTGGAGAAGGGATAGGCTACCCACTCCAGTATTCTTGAGCTTCCCTGGTGGCTCAGCTGGTAAAGAATCCTCCTGCATTGCAGGACAGCTAGGTTCGATCCCTGGGTTGGAAAGATCCCCTGGAGAAGGGAAAAACCACCNTGGAGAAGGGATAGGCTACCCACTCCAGTATTCTTGAGCTTCCCTGGTGGCTCAGCTGGTAAAGAATCCTCCTGCATTGCAGGACAGCTAGGTTCGATCCCTGGGTTGGAAAGATCCCCTGGAGAAGGGAAAAACCACCCACTTCAGTATTCTGGCCTGAAGAATTCCATGCACTGTATAATTCATGGAGTCGAAAAGAGTCCAACACAACTGAGCGACTTTCACTACCATCTACCAAGTGCCAACAGCAATCCCTCCTTCCCAAGACGTGACAACCAAAAATGTCTTCAGACATTGCCAGGTAGCCTTTGTTATCCAGGTATCCAATTTTGTCCCCTGTTGAGAATTTATATATAGAAAAATAAGATGTGTAACATCTTGCTCTCAGGGAAATAATAGTGAAAAAAAAAATTTTTTAATACCAGAAATGTTATTATTTCTCCCTTCCCATTTGAAATCTGTGTCTGAATATTGCATATATCTGCTACTGAAAGTAACATATCTACTAAATGAATATTAAAGTATATCTACTAAATTAATCTACAAAATAACATTAAAGTATATCTACGAAAAAAATGAAAATTAAGCATAAAATAAAGCAAACCATAATGTTTTGTACTTTGACATGTCTTCAGATACTTTTGCAATTTTGTTAAATACATTTTTATTTTTCTGGCACCAAATACATAGAAGTATCTCTCTCTCTCTCTCTCTTTTTTTTTTTTTGCTTAAAGTCAGGAAAATATCAGTGATTGAAGTCACAAAAATCACTTAGCAAAGTAAAATTCAAATTGGTGATGTGAGGAGATTAATCAACAAACATTAGATAATAAGGATCTTTTCCAGGTAGTATCATTACTGACTTTTAAAAAACATATTTATTTATTTGGCTCTACTGGGTCTTAGTTGCCATATACGGGATCTTCCATCTTTGTTTTGGCATACGAGATCTTTCGTTTCGGCATACGGGAGCTAGTTCTCTGACCAGGAATCAAACCCCGGCTCCCTGCATTGGGAGCTCCAGGGAAGTGCCTGAATTTTATAATATGACCATATCCAATCCTGGATGCTAAAATTCAAAAATAAGATTTGAAGTTATTTAATATGTAAGGAATCTTGGTATTTTTGTTGTTGTTCTCACTGGACAATAGATTTACACAGAATGATAGTATCAGATCATTTATACAAATAGGGATTGTTAAAGTAAAATTTTAAATAAATAGGGTTTGGGGCTTGAAGGGTCTAATAAATGAACCAATTCAGGGATAGGCATGGGAATTAGGCAGATGGAGATCCAGTTTTACCACTGATGCAACTGTTTTGCTGTGTGTGGCTTATGGCTTATGTGTGTTAGCTGGCAAGTTTGCTAATGCTCTCTTCCCCAGGTCTGGTGCCCTGGGCAACTGCCTCACACAGTCTTGGGGGAATAATAAGAAAAATCATGGCTGAAAAATATAATATTCACTGTGTTCCCAGGCACTGCTCTAGCACATTTTATGCATCATCTCACTTAAATCTCCTACAAGGAAGAATCTTTATTATTTTTCCCCGCATTTTAGATAAGGAAACAGGCGTTAAAGTGTTGAATGACTTGTACTACCTCACATAGCTTGTAAGTGGTGGAGCCAAGATTAAAATCCAGAGAATATGACTCTAGAATCCATCGCTCAACCTCTACATCATATTATTGCACCACTCCCCAAGAGAAAGAGAGAGAATCATAGCACTTAAAAGTTTGATAGGGGCTTCCCTGGTGGTTCAGTGGTAAAGAATCCGCCTGCCAATGCAGGAGACACAGGTTCGATCCCTGATCAGAGAAGATGCCACATGCCGCGGAGCAACTAAGCCTGTGCACAACTGTTGAGTCTGTGCTCCCGAGCCTGGAAACTGCAACTACGAGCCTATGAGCCGCACATACTGAAGCCTGTGCGCCTAGAGCCATGCTCTGCAACAAGAGAAGCCACGGCGATGAGAAACCTGGACGCCGTAACTAGAGAGTGGTCCCCACTCGCTGCGCTAGAGCAAAGCTTGCACAGCAGTGAAGACCCAACACAACCATACATAAATAAATCAAGTTACAAATTTTTTTTTTTTNATGGGGTCGCAAAGAGTCGGACACGACTGAGCGACTGAACTGAGACTAAACTGATAGATGATGTTAACACTGATTACTTGGTTTAGGTGGCAACTGCTGGATTTCTCTCCTATAAACTATCTTTTCCTTTGTAATCAATAAGTATCTTGGGGGTAGGAGAGTACTTTGAGACTACCCCATTTATTAGTTGGAATTCTGCTATGAAAAAATGATTCTTTCTCCCTGATCCCTGATGTTTTTATTCTCTCTGCCCCTACGTAATAATAATTCTCAAATATCTAACTTTGCTCAGTTTTCCATGTGTGGTATATCATGATTATTACTTAATTGTCTCTCAATTGCTAGTCATTATGTACTCAACATAAGGTACTCAATTCCAAACAACACTGCAATGAATGTACTTGTATTGATGGTGACCCCCTTCTGGGAGTGTTTTTGGAGGCTATCATCCTAAAATACAAAGTCTGAGGTCAGAAGTGTGAGCATTAGACATTGCCAAATTGTCCCTCAAAGAGACTGTTACAGGTAGCAATACCGTCCATAGTGTATGAGCATCATTCGCTAGGTTGTGCATTCCAATGGCGTGCCGTTGATCAGGCTGTGCAGAGGGTGCATGGTGGAGACACGGTGTCCCTCTGCAGCCCTCCAGGGCCTTCACAGTCTTAGCACTCTCTTCCTGGTCTCTTTATTTTCTTTCCCATCTCATCTTCTTTAGCATAAATAGATTCCATAATGTTTTAGAACAGTGTTGCTTTTTCTGATAATGAATTTATATAAAATTCACTCTTTTAAAGCATACAGTTTTGTGGGGTTTTAGTATATGTATAAGGTTGTGCAACCATCACCCTTATTTTGTTCTACAATATTTTCAGCATCCCACAAAGAAACCCCAACACCACTAACCTTCACTGCTCATGACCCCCTGCCTCTAGACCATGGCCAACATTCATCTGTTTTCTGCCTCTGTGATTTTGCCCATTCTAGACATTTCACATAAATGGAATCATGCAGTGTGTGGGTTCTTTCATTTGGCATATATGTTTTCAGGGTTCATCCATACTGTAGTGTGAATCAGTATTTCACGCCTCGTTCTCTTGGGTATATACCTAAGAGTAAAAATTCTGCATTGTATGGTGACTTTATATTTAACTTTTTGAGGAAATGCCCAACTGTTTTCCAAAGTGGCTGCATCATTTTACATTCCCACCAGCAACGTACGAGGCTTCCAATTTCCCTGTGTCCTTGTCAACACTTGTCACTGTCTGTCTTTTTGATGATAGCCATCCTAGTGGGTGTGAAGTGGTGTCTCACTGTGGTTTTGATTTGCCTTTTCCTGATGACTAATCCTGTGTATGTGTGTGTGCTAAGTTGCTTCAGTTGTGTCTGACTCTTTGTGACCCCATGGGCTGTAGCCCGCCAGGTTCCTTTGTCCCTGGGATTCTCCAGGCAAGAATACTGGAGGGGGTTGCCACGACCCCCCACCAGGGGGATCTTCTCAATCCAGGGATCAAAGCCTGCCTCTCTTCCGTCTTGCGGCAGGGGCAGGCAGGGTCTTTACCATTAGCTACCTGGGAAGCCTGATAAGGGTGGACGTCTTTTCACAGCCTGGCTGGCTCTTTGAATATCTTCTCTGGAAAAATGTCTGTGGAGACTTTCCCCCTTTTTAAAGTTGGATTATCATTTTTACTGTTGAGTTGTAAAGTTTTTTTTATATACTCTGCACAACAGGCCTTTGTTAGCTATGATTTGTAATTATTTTCTTCCATTCTGAGGGCTGTCTTTTCGCTTTCTTAATAATGCCCTCTGAAGCACAAAAGTTTTAAGTTGATGAAGTCCAGTTTATTTTTTTCTTTTGTCGCTTGTGTTTTTTGTCATGTCCAAAGAAACCATCACGTCATATAAGGTCATGAGGATTTACAACTATGTGTGGAACAGTGTATGTCTTTCTTTCTTTCTTTTTTTTTTGGTGGCTATATCGTGTGGCTTGTGGGATTCTACTTCTCCAACCAGGTCCTTTGTTAGCTATGATTTGTAATTATTTTCTTCCATTCTGAGGGCTGTCTTTTCGCTTTCTTAATAATGCCCTCTGAAGCACAAAAGTTTTAAGTTGATGAAGTCCAGTTTATTTTTTTCTTTTGTCGCTTGTGTTTTTTGTCATGTCCAAAGAAACCATCACGTCATATAAGGTCATGAGGATTTACAACTATGTGTGGAACAGTGTATGTCTTTCTTTCTTTCTTTTTTTTTTGGTGGCTATATCGTGTGGCTTGTGGGATTCTACTTCTCCAACCAGGGATCGAACCCCAGGTCGCTGGCAGGGAGGTTGCCAAGTCCTAACCATTGTACTGCCAGGGAATTCCCACAGAGCAGTGTGGGTTGTTTTTTTTTTTTAATATTAAAAAAAATTTTTTTTGAGCAGTGTGTTTTTTAAATAAAAAAATTTCTTTGACCACTCATGGGAGAAAAATATTATGAATTGTGACCCAACATTCCCATGCTGCTGCTGCTAAGTCACTTCAGTCGTGTCCAACTCTGTGTGACCCCATAGACGGCAGCCCACCAGGCTCCCCCGTCCGTGGGATTCTCCAGGCAAGAATACTGGAGTGGGTTGCCATTTCCTTCTCCAATGCATGAAAGAGAAAAGTGAAAGTGAAGTCGCTCAGTCTGTCCGACTGTTAGCGACCGCATGGACTGCAGCCCACCAGGCTACTCCGTCCATTGGATTTTCCAGGCAAGAGTACTGGGGTGGGGTGCCATTGCCTTCCCTGCAACATTCCCATACGTGCATATATTCCCATATATGTCTTTATGTTCCATGAAGTTCTATAAGACAATAGTCTTCCTATTGTTTATTCTATTTCACTAAAAATAGAATGGGTCAAGACCCATTACAAAATTTGTTTTTTTTTTTTTCTTCAATATTTGGTTGTGCTGGGTCTGTAGTTGCGGCAGGTAGCATCTTCAATCTCCATTGCAGCACGTGGGATCTAGTTCCCTGACCAGGAATCAAATCTGGACCCCCTACCCTGGGAGTGCAGAGTGTTAGCCACGGGACCCCCAGGGAAGTCCCAAAACCCATTAAATTGATCCTGTGACCCATTTATTGACTGGGACCTGCAGGTTGAAAACCCACTGCTTATGTGCTGACAAAGACGTTTTTGTGTGCCTGACCTTATTAGGGTCTCCCCAAGGCAAACGTGTGAAGCGGTCAACATGCTGTCTCTCTTAAAGGTGAGAGACTGAGGCTTAGAGAGGTTGTGACTTCCGGTCACACGGCTGGTCCGCACGGGACTCATCTATGCCTGTACATTTCCATCTTTGCACCCAGTCCCCCTGCTATGGATTCCACACATTCGTGTGCGTGAGAATTCCCTGGGGTGGCTTGTTAAAAATGCTGATTTCTAACCTGAGACCGCAGAGATTCTGACTGTAATTTAAGACGCAGCTCCTGGATCAGAGGACAGCAAATAGCATCTTTAAAATGGATAACCGGCAAGGACCTACTGTATAGCGCAGGGAACTCTGCCCAATATTATTGGCAGCCTGGATGGGAGGGGAGCTTGGGGGGAAATGGATAACTGTGTATGTAGGGCTGAGTCCCTCGCTGTTCACCGGAAACTACTAACGTTGTTAATTGGCTATACTCTAATACAAAATAAAAAGTGAAAAAGAAAAAAAGGCAGTGAGTAGCTGTGAGTTTGTGGAAGGGGCTCTGAACTAGGAATCAGGAGGCCCGGCTCTCTGCTTGCTAGCTCTGGGATGGGCTTCAAGGATGTTCTCCATGACTGACTGAGCGCCTCCTGCTCCGGCCTGAGAGGTGGCAGGGGACAGGGACGTGGCCAGCCCTGGAGCTCAGGAACTCTGACTTCACCGAGCACACTTCTGAGGTGACAGGACTTTTTTGCGGTTGTAGACCTGTCTCTTATACACATCTAGATGTGTATAAGAGACAGCCATAATGTTTTGTACTTTGACATGTCTTCAGATACTTTTGCAATTTTGTTAAATACATTTTTATTTTTCTGGCACCAAATACATAGAAGTATCTCTCTCTCTCTCTCTCTTTTTTTTTTTTTGCTTAAAGTCAGGAAAATATCAGTGATTGAAGTCACAAAAATCACTTAGCAAAGTAAAATTCAAATTGGTGATGTGAGGAGATTAATCAACAAACATTAGATAATAAGGATCTTTTCCAGGTAGTATCATTACTGACTTTTAAAAAACATATTTATTTATTTGGCTCTACTGGGTCTTAGTTGCCATATACGGGATCTTCCATCTTTGTTTTGGCATACGAGATCTTTCGTTTCGGCATACGGGAGCTAGTTCTCTGACCAGGAATCAAACCCCGGCTCCCTGCATTGGGAGCTCCAGGGAAGTGCCTGAATTTTATAATATGACCATATCCAATCCTGGATGCTAAAATTCAAAAATAAGATTTGAAGTTATTTAATATGTAAGGAATCTTGGTATTTTTGTTGTTGTTCTCACTGGACAATAGATTTACACAGAATGATAGTATCAGATCATTTATACAAATAGGGATTGTTAAAGTAAAATTTTAAATAAATAGGGTTTGGGGCTTGAAGGGTCTAATAAATGAACCAATTCAGGGATAGGCATGGGAATTAGGCAGATGGAGATCCAGTTTTACCACTGATGCAACTGTTTTGCTGTGTGTGGCTTATGGCTTATGTGTGTTAGCTGGCAAGTTTGCTAATGCTCTCTTCCCCAGGTCTGGTGCCCTGGGCAACTGCCTCACACAGTCTTGGGGGAATAATAAGAAAAATCATGGCTGAAAAATATAATATTCACTGTGTTCCCAGGCACTGCTCTAGCACATTTTATGCATCATCTCACTTAAATCTCCTACAAGGAAGAATCTTTATTATTTTTCCCCGCATTTTAGATAAGGAAACAGGCGTTAAAGTGTTGAATGACTTGTACTACCTCACATAGCTTGTAAGTGGTGGAGCCAAGATTAAAATCCAGAGAATATGACTCTAGAATCCATCGCTCAACCTCTACATCATATTATTGCACCACTCCCCAAGAGAAAGAGAGAGAATCATAGCACTTAAAAGTTTGATAGGGGCTTCCCTGGTGGTTCAGTGGTAAAGAATCCGCCTGCCAATGCAGGAGACACAGGTTCGATCCCTGATCAGAGAAGATGCCACATGCCGCGGAGCAACTAAGCCTGTGCACAACTGTTGAGTCTGTGCTCCCGAGCCTGGAAACTGCAACTACGAGCCTATGAGCCGCACATACTGAAGCCTGTGCGCCTAGAGCCATGCTCTGCAACAAGAGAAGCCACGGCGATGAGAAACCTGGACGCCGTAACTAGAGAGTGGTCCCCACTCGCTGCGCTAGAGCAAAGCTTGCACAGCAGTGAAGACCCAACACAACCATACATAAATAAATCAAGTTACAAATTTTTTTTTTTTATAGATTACTGTTCCCCTCTTAAAGACTAGGGGACACTTGCAATGAGGTCACTTACCCCTACTCCTTGGCAGGGTGGGCTGGGTGGATTGGGAGGCCAGAAGTGTTCCCCTAGTGACACTTCCTCCACATGAAAATAAGAGGAGAAGAAGGCTTGCTTATCCAGCTTAGAGACATTGCCAGTGTGAAATAAGTATTGCTGCTGCTGCTGCTAAGTCGCTTCGGTCGTGTCCGACTCTGTGCAGCCCCATAGACGGCAGCCCACCAGGCTCCGCCATCCCCGGGATTCTCCAGGCAAGAACACTGGAGTGGGTTGCCATTTCCTTCTCCAATGCATGAGAGTGAAAGTGAAGTTGCTCAGTCGTGTCCGACTCTTCGCAACCCCATGGACTGCAGCCTACCAGGCTCCTCCATCCATGGGATTTTCCAGGCAAGAGTACTGGAGTGGGGTGCCATCACCTTCTCCGGAAATAAGTATTGAGTTAAGATATTATTTTATAATTATATCTCTAAGAATTTATCTTAGGGAAATAATTCCAAAAAAAAAAAAGAATAAAGCTATGTAGATAAAGATTTTCATTATGATAGAACAAATAGAAATAGCAATCCCAAACTAGTGCAATGTTTGTATAAAACTTTAGTTCCGAAATCTAAGTCCCTTTACAATATNAAGAATTTATCTTAGGGAAATAATTCCAAAAAAAAAAAAAGAATAAAGCTATGTAGATAAAGATTTTCATTATGATAGAACAAATAGAAATAGCAATCCCAAACTAGTGCAATGTTTGTATAAAACTTTAGTTCCGAAATCTAAGTCCCTTTACAATATATAGTGTTAGAAGAATAAGTGTTATATCAAATTATGTTCACTTTGGAATACAGCCATTTAAAAATTATGTATACTTTTAATGAGCAGTTGGAGAAGGAAATGGTAACCCGATCCAGTATTCTTGCCTGGGAAATCCCATGGCCTAGTAGGGTACAGTCCATGGGGTCACAAAACAGTTGGCCACAACTTAGCGACTAAAACAATGACAATGAGCAGTAGGAAAAAGCAGACAAATGAAAACATTTTCTCTTCTTTTTTGTTCGGTGTGTGTGTGTGTGTGTGTGTAAAGTCTGTGCAAAAAAAAAAAAAAAGAATAGGAAAGAAATTCCATTATTTTAGGAATAACTTTAAAAATCAGTTCTTTATGTATATGGGACTTCCCTGGTGGTCCTATGGTTAAGACTCTGAGCTTCCAATGCTACAGGTGCAGGTGTGATCCCTGATCAGGGAACTAAGACCCTATACATATTGATTTATCTGGAACACTGGCAACTGGTTCCCATTGAAGGGATTCTTGACTCCTAGGGCTCAAAATAAATGCAGTTCTAATGAGACTGAGTCTTTGAATCCTAGGTGGTGAGAGATCCCCCCCCCTTTTTTTTTTTCTGCTGCAGTACAATGGCATGTGCTTACAAGGGCCCGCGGGGGTGCCTGGGCGAGACGGGAGCCCCGGGGCCAATGGCATCCCTGGTACCCCTGGGATCCCAGGTCGAGATGGATTCAAAGGAGAAAAGGGGGAATGCCTGAGGGAAGTCTTCGAGGAGTCCTGGACGCCTAACTACAAGCAGTGTTCATGGAGTTCCCTGAATTATGGCATAGATCTTGGAAAAATTGCTGTAAGTCTAGTCTGAATTATTTTAAAGTTGAAATAAAACTTAAAGGTTTTCACAATTGAGTGATCATTTTAGGTGAGATTTTATTTTATTTTTCCTAAAAGACAAAAAATATTAAGGAATGGGTACCATGTCACTTTCAACTTAGAATTAATGAAAAAATTGATAACTTCAGAATTAATTGTATGAAAGTATTTCTGAGACAAATACATCACTGAGTTATTTCATCCCTAAGAACACTTAAAATAACTTATTCTTTTTTTTTTTTTTTTAATGGAAACTGTGTTGGACAGTAAGTTACTTTCCAATCTTGTCCTAAAGTGAATTTAAATTAATTCAAGACATTCTGCTGTGGTTCCAGACATAAAGGTGGAAAGAAATCTCCAAGAAATTCCTGCATGATTGGAATTATCTAGAGGTGGGAAGTCCAGTGGTATTTGTCCTTATTCTGGGTAGCAGACGCAGCTTAAAATTCTTTGGCCTAATGGGAGTAGAATGGGCCAGAGATGTACTACAGTGGTCATTTAAAATTATTCAGCAATATCTAGGGAGAAAAATTACTTTGTTTAGTGTTTGCTTCCAAATAACTGGCAAGTCCCTTGGATGGTGTAGAGTTGAACCTGGTGCCATTTTAAGCCTCTTTCTTCTTTTGTTGATCAATTCTATACATGGTTCCATATCCACAATATATTATTCCTTGATATTAACCACTACGACCACCAGGCAAACAGAAGAAGTTTTATTTTCCAGAAACTCTCAGATTCTAAGTAGCAACCTGTATATTATCCTTGCTCCTCATCTCACCTCTTTAATGTCTGCTCTGTTACTTATAAAAATGTTTGAAATGGTCTCGATTGGATTTCTGTGTGATAGAATACCCGTTTAGTTTTCGACCAGTTATACTTTTATATATGATTTCTTAGAAAGCATTTTGTTAAAGTGTTACCTACTTCTTTAAACACTTGACATTATAGATTGGTTGCTTTTTATAGTTCATAAAAATTAAAAACTTTCCCTATGAACTCTGAATTATTAATATGTTTCCAGTTTCCTTTTGGTGGTCAGAATGGGTTTGGGAGCCTTTTGCAAGTGAAAGACAGTAGCACCATGAGTCAGTAGCAAATTTTGCAAAGACTAGTTAGAGGAAAAAACCCTGGGTCTTATCATTGTGTCATAGAGTTAAAGACTGAAAACTCTGCCTGCACTTTACTCCTGATACTGTTTTCTGGTGCTTGAAAAGAAACAGGTCAGAGTAATATATTTGGGCAGTGCTAGTCTAGAATGTAAGGGAGAAGGCAATGGCAACCCACTCCAGTGTTCTTGCCTGGAGAATCCCAGGGACAGGGGAGGCTGGTGGGCTACCGTCTATGGGGTCGCACAGAGTCGGACACGACCAAAGCGACTAGCAGCAGCAGCAGTCTAGAATGTAAGTTACATGATGGCAAGGATTCCATTTTGTTTACTCCTGTAATCTGTAGCACCCAAAGCATAGGAAATAATTTTGGAAGAAAAAGGAATATAGATTGGTTTAGTCTAAAATTCTGAAAACTGGCTTTTTTTTGTTAAACTGAGAGGTACCCTCAATGGTGTGAATAATTCTAGTTCAGTTCAGTTCAGTCGCTCAGTCGTGTCCGACTCTTTGCGACCCCATGAATCGCAGCACGCCAGGCCTCCCTGTTCATCACCATCTCCTGGAGTTCTAAGAAAGCCATAATTCAATTTTCTTAGAGTTTCTACTATCAGTGTCTCTTACCATCTTGCAAAGAACTGGTTTCCCTCTGTAAAAGCTAAGCTTTTTAAATGTACATTGGGGAAAAGAGTAGTTGAATAAAATTCACGATACAGTTTGAAAGCATCTTTTAAATTAAAAATGAAAATGCTAATTAAACCCTATTTCTGTGTCTGTGATAGGAATGTACATTCACAAAGATGCGTTCGAACAGTGCCCTACGAGTTTTGTTCAGTGGCTCACTTCGGTTAAAATGCAGAAGTGCATGCTGTCAGCGTTGGTATTTCACGTTCAATGGAGCTGAGTGTTCAGGACCTCTTCCTATTGAAGCCATAATTTATTTGGACCAAGGAAGCCCTGAATTGAATTCAACAATTAATATTCACCGCACTTCTTCTGGTACGTAGAATAGTGACGTTGCACAATGTGCCTCAGATCTTTAGAGAGCAAAGATTAGTTTTGAGTCCACTATGATGATAGGTCATCACAGTTTTCTGTGTAGAGTTCTCCACCCTGGTTGCACTTCAGAATTTCCTGTAGCTCTTTTTTAAAAATATGTGGATGCCTGAATCCCATCTCTGATCAACTGCATCAGAATCTCATGGTTAGAACCCAGCCACTGTATTTTTTCTAAAAAGATCACAAGTTGAAAATCACTGAGTTAGATGAAATGGCAAATAGCCAGTATTGCCATAGAGCGGTGGTTTTCACCCTTGTCTCTACCTTGTGTTCAGCTGGGGAACTTTGAACAATCGCTGAGCCTGGGTACCACTCTTCCATGGAGTCTTACTTAATAGGTCTGGTTGCGTCCTAGGTGGCGGAACTTCCCAAGTCTCTCCTGGTTATCCTAATGTCCTCCAAGGTTGAGAACCACTAGCATAGATTGATAAAGAGGCTGATTTCTGTGCCTTTTTCTTTAAAATAGTAGGTACAGTCCGTTGCATTTGTAAGAGAGAACTTTTCTATATTGTTTCTGTATTCTCTGCTTGCTTCTACTGGTATGAGAGAAGGGACATTCAATTAAACCAGTGATTACTTAGGCTGTTAAAGAAAAAAACCTGTACTTTGCTGGTGGTCCAGAGGTTAAAATGCCATGCTTCCTCTCTGCAGAGGGCACAACTTCCATCCTTGGTCAGGAAGATCCCATATGCCTCTCGGCACAACCAAAAAAACCAAACAGATAAATAAGAAAAATGTAAAACTGTTGGGGTTTTTATGTTTTTTGGGGGAGAGGGTTGATTTGTTTCATTGTATTTTAAGGTTCATTGATAGAGTTTAGAAGCCAGGAAAAAGTAGAAGGGGATAAAAACTACCTGTTAGGTTGGTGCAAACGTAATTGCAGTTTTGGATTGTGAATTTTAAATCATTATAACTAGGCTCAAACACATCTTTATTAATCAAAATAGGGACCGTTATAATCAACACAATTTTGCCAATGAGAAACAAGTTTGCTTATCCCTTTAGTGTAAAAATCTGTGCTTTGAGATTTGATGAACTCTTGAAAAGCATTTTTTTCGCCTCTTGCTGGTTGTGGAAGTGTTTACTCTGCAAAAATTCTAGATGCTTGAAGAAGCGGTAGTCGATTGGCAAGAGGTCAGGTAAATATGGCAGATGAGGCAAAACTTTGTAGCCCAGTTCATTCAGCTTTTGAAGCGGTGGTTGTGCAATGTACAAGCAGGCATTGTGACCCATTTATTGACTGGGACCTGCAGGTTGAAAACCCACTGCTTATGTGCTGACAAAGACGTTTTTGTGTGCCTGACCTTATTAGGGTCTCCCCAAGGCAAACGTGTGAAGCGGTCAACATGCTGTCTCTCTTAAAGGTGAGAGACTGAGGCTTAGAGAGGTTGTGACTTCCGGTCACACGGCTGGTCCGCACGGGACTCATCTATGCCTGTACATTTCCATCTTTGCACCCAGTCCCCCTGCTATGGATTCCACACATTCGTGTGCGTGAGAATTCCCTGGGGTGGCTTGTTAAAAATGCTGATTTCTAACCTGAGACCGCAGAGATTCTGACTGTAATTTAAGACGCAGCTCCTGGATCAGAGGACAGCAAATAGCATCTTTAAAATGGATAACCGGCAAGGACCTACTGTATAGCGCAGGGAACTCTGCCCAATATTATTGGCAGCCTGGATGGGAGGGGAGCTTGGGGGGAAATGGATAACTGTGTATGTAGGGCTGAGTCCCTCGCTGTTCACCGGAAACTACTAACGTTGTTAATTGGCTATACTCTAATACAAAATAAAAAGTGAAAAAGAAAAAAAGGCAGTGAGTAGCTGTGAGTTTGTGGAAGGGGCTCTGAACTAGGAATCAGGAGGCCCGGCTCTCTGCTTGCTAGCTCTGGGATGGGCTTCAAGGATGTTCTCCATGACTGACTGAGCGCCTCCTGCTCCGGCCTGAGAGGTGGCAGGGGACAGGGACGTGGCCAGCCCTGGAGCTCAGGAACTCTGACTTCACCGAGCACACTTCTGAGGTGACAGGACTTTTTTGCGGTTGTAGACTGGTGAGTGGGCTGCAGCCAAGAAGTGATTCTTGCTTGCCTCAACAGTATCTGTTCATTCTCTTAAACACTGGGCCAACCTAAACAGATAGGGGAGATTTCGTGTAATAGTCTGATTTTAACATTTCTTGAAAAGTCAGAAGATCTGGTGGCCTGGGCTTTGTTGCTGCATGTTCGGGGCGGGCTGAGCTGGAGTCGGGCCTGCCGCAGTGGGGTGGACCACAGTCCCCACCACTCCCTATCGTCTCCCTGCCCACTGACTCCTGTATAGGTTGCCTCGTCCCTGCGGGCATGTATGAGAGTTTGTCCCCCTGCCACGACTCCAAGGCCCAGAGGCCCTCCCGGCCCTGGCACTGAAGGGGTGGATTTCCCCAGTGGTGGGCTGATCCACGTGCAGACACCTGCAGCTTTCTCTCTGTCCTCTTCTCTGCGTTCTCTCTGTTCCCTTTCCCTGGTCTGCGTGCTTTGCTCAAAGAGATGACTCTGGTGATATGGAAAGCCCATGGGCTTTGGAGTTAGGCAGTGCTGGGCTTCAATGCCAATCCTCTAGTTTCCTTACTCATGGACCTTGGGGAAGCTACATTACTTCCCAGTTTTCACACCTATAAAATAAGGGGAACACTGCTCACTTGCTGCTGCTGTGTCCTTCCACGAGGAGGGAGCATCCACTCGAGGAACATTCTTGGCTCCCCATCCCAGTCTTCCCGGCGGGGGGGGGGGGATTTGTAAATGGTGACCTTGGGACAGTGTGCAGCCCAGGCTGTTCCCTGCTTCTCTTTGGGGGATCTGCCCACCTGCAGAGGGCATACATCCTCTCCATGCTGTTCTGTTCAGAATTAGGAAACCACAAGACCTGAGGCATATTTGTCCTGAATCAGCTCTGTGCGCGTGTGTGTTCATGCACGAGAGCCGTGCTCAGTCGAGTCCAACTCTTTGTGGCCCCATGGACTGTAGCCCACCAGGCTCCTCTGCCCGTTGAAATTTCCAGGCGAGAATCCTGGAGTGGGTTGCCATTTCCTATGCCATGGATCTTCCTGACCCAGGGACCGAACATGCAGCTCTTGCATCTCCTGCGTTGGCAGGCAGATTCTTCACCACTGAGCCACCGGGGAAGCCCCTGAATTAGCTTTACCGACATTAAAGAGGCCCTTTGAAATCTTCTGCCTGAGTCAGCCTCTCTGGTGGCTCTGAAGAGGAGCTGGGAAGGGGCTTCTCTTCCCTGGGTCCCCTCTGCTGTTGCTGCTGCTGCTGAGTCACTTCAGTCATGTCCAACTCTGTGCGACCCCATAGACGGCAGCCCACCAGGCTCCCCCGTCCCTGGGATTCTCCAGGCAAGAACACTGGAATGGGTTGCCATTTCCTTCTCCAATGCATGAAAGCAGAAAGTGAAAGTGAAGTCGCTTAGTCGTGTCCGACTCTTCGAGACCCCATGGACTGCAGCCCACCAGGCGCCTCTGTCCATGGGATTATCCAGGCAAGAGTACTGGAGTGGGGTGCCATCGCCTTCTCCGTGGGTCCCCTCAGACCTCCTCAAATGGCGATTCTCTGGGAGTAATTGTAAAGGGCAGTGCCCGTCACATAACAGGTACTCAGTAAATGGCAATCGTCATTTAAAAATAAATATTCCTTCTCTTGTTTAGTTATCATTTAGAAGTAGGAAAGCAGGGAGCAGGGCCCGAGGGTGGGTTCAAAGCAGCTGGAAGAAACAGAGAGATAAGGAGGGGAAAGCAGCCTTGAGAATACTTCACTGGAAAGCTGCCTGGCAGGGCCTTATGAGTGTATGCAAATCACATGCAAATCTTGTGCATATTGATGAGCAGCCCTCCTCGGGAAGCCTGAGTGAATGCGGCCCTGGGGAAAATCTGGGTGGAGGTCCCTGAATTCCAGGGACTGCAAACTTGTGCTCAGAACTAGGGAAGCCTTTGCCTGGGAATGGGGTGCAGAGGGTGGCCCGGGGCGGGTGGTGGTGGTAGGCAGCAATGACTGGGGTGAATAGTGTGGAGCTGGAGGTCGAGAGGTCTGTGAGGGTGGAGACGGGCTCCTAGGGCAGGGGAGAGACCAAGCTCAAAGGCCACCTTGCAGTTCTGCACTGGCACCCTGGACCTGCACCCCCATGCCCCTACCCCTCACTCCTCATCAGCCAGATGTTGGGGCTCCTCCAGGGCCCCAGGTCCACGCCTTCACCGCCCCTACAAGCTTAGAAGGACAGTGTGGGACAACAGAAGAGTCCCCGAGGCTTCGGCGTCCGACAGAACCCAGTGCCCTCCAGCGATGTGATTTCTGGGCCAGTTACGGGGCCTCGGTTTCCGCCTCTGGGAAATGGGTTCGCAATAGTCTCTCTCTCATAGAGTTCACATGAGGCTCGCTTCAGTGAGGGCCTGGAGAAGATGACTGCAGGCATACCTTGTTCGGGCTGCCCCATACCCACCCCGCCCCCACAGCCCGCGTAGAGATCCACGCTCTGCATGCCTTCTCTCATTTCATCCCAGCATTATTATACCCATTTTACCTATGAGGATGCCAGAGTCCAGTGAGGTCAAGAGCCAGGACAGAGCCAGCTCAGCAGTCAGGCCCACGCTGTTTCTCCTGATGCTCTCTTGCCTTCCCCCAGAGACAGGCAACTTCTTCATTCTAGAAGTGAAATGAAGCCCAGAGAGGTTGACTGACTTGCCCAAGGTCACACAGCCAGTTAAGAGGCAGAGCTGGAGCTAGACCCTAGCCTCCTGACTGCAGTCACGTTCTCTGTCTGGCCATCACACAAGACCTTCCCTCCTGGGCAGCCCAGCCCAGCCCAGCATCTAAGTGGGCTCTGGTTCCCCCTCCTCTGGGCATGGGAGGCCCTTGGCCCCGACACCTCACGGCCTCCTTGATCAGCACAGGTGAGTGCTGGGTGCCTTTAGGGCCGCGGTCTCGTCTCTCCAGGAAAGCTTACAGGTTGCTACTGGCCCAGCTGGGTTGAGGGGTAAGGTGGGGTCCTGTGTGAATTCTTACCTCCTACTCACCTCCTCCTTGCCTCCCCTTTGGTCCCTCTGTCCCTGCTTGTCAGCTGCCCCTTCCCCTTGCCTACCTCCAAGGCTGTCACTGTTTGGGGGAGATTACGCAGTGTTGACATTGGAATATGAATTAGGTGAAAGCAGCAGCCAAATATTGGAATTAGGGAAGGCAGGAGCCCAGGCTGGAATCCAAGAGTGGCTGGAACATCTGTGACTTGGCTCTTCCAGATGCCTGACCTGGGCCGCCCACCCGAGGATGCCTGGTCCCAGAGCTGCAGACGTCCTGCCACAGCCAGCATTCTGACCCTCCCCTTGCCTGCTGAGGGTGCAGGTCGGAATCCTGCAGACCTCAGCCTCATCCACTCTCTCTGTTCCGAGGCCTGGGAGGAAGGAGAGGCTTCTGCTGTGACTTGAGGGACTGAGGGAAGACTCTGCCCAAGGATTTATCTTTTTTTGAAGGTTCTGCAATCCCACCTTAGAGTTCTGCTGCTATTGGTCAGATCCACAGTTGTCAGAGTGCTTCAGGGAGCCCAGGTTCTGCAGACGATAAAAGGCCATGAAAGTGTGTTAGTGAAAGTGTAAGTTGTTCATTCATGTCTGACTTTTTGTCACCCATGGACTGTAGGCCGCCAGGCTCCTCTGTCCATGGGATTCTCCAGGCAAGAACACTGGAGTGGGTTTCCATTCCCTCCTCCAGCGGATCTTCCCGAACTAGGGATCGAACCCAGGTCTCCTGCACTGCAGGCAGCTTCTTTACTGTCCGAGTCACCAGGGAAGCCGTATGTTAGGGAAACGCTATGTTCAACAGCGTGGACTACAGGGCTTCCAAGAGCCTTTGATGACTTAAGAGGCACTGTGATTCCCTTAAAGAAGGAAAAAATTTGTAGCATTTCCCAAACTTGTTTAAGGGGAGAATGTTTCCTCATGCAGAACTTTTTGGGCCAGTGGTAACAGATCTGAATCTAGTCTAGCAGCTGCTGGGACTGCCGTTCAAAGGTTGGCATGAGGCTGGTGGGGTCTGAATCAGAACTCATCTCCTGCATCTGTGAAATGGAATAGCTGCACCCGCCCTGGGTGTTTACTTCTTTTCTAAATGAGCGGACGTTGTGTGCAGAGGCTCGCCGCCTACTGTGAGCTTGTGCACAGCTCAGGGAGGGCAATGATCACCACCCGTCCTTCTCGCTGATCTGCTAAACGGGGCCGCACTGGCAGCTTGGCAACAGGGATCCCTTGGGGGCTTTCCCCTTCTGCTGTCCAGGAGGAGGGCCGCCTTCACTGCAGCATTTCTCAGAGTGAGTCTTGAGCTTCTGTCAGTTTTTCCACGTGGGATTATTACATGGCAGGTTCAAGGCCAGCTTACCCAGTGGGCAGGACAGGAAGGCGCTAGATGTCAGGGGTGGACTCCAGAGCCCCATGCTCTGTCTGGGCCACCACAGTGCCTGTCCTCTGGCACGTGGCAGGGCGCCAGAGAGGCAGGTGACAGGGACATTTCCTGCCAGCTCTTGGGGGCAGCGTGCTCACCACCTGCCATCCTTCCCAGGGCCCCCGCCCAGCCCAGGCTCCCTGCAGGCCAGCCATGTCCAAGTCTGATGCCCGGAACACTTCCCCTCTAGGAGGCCTGGATCTCGAGCGGGACCCTTGCCATCTAGACATCAGAGTTGTCATCTTTCTCCCTGTCTTCTTCCCACAGAGCTGCTTGGGCAGCAGGCCTCCCTTGGTCCATCCCATCTCTGTTCGGGATTGTCTGAATCAGATGTTAAAAGAGGCCAGGTCCTCGAAGGACTGAGCCGCCTCCTCCAAGTGGCCCAGGAGAAACTGTCATAAAAGCAAGGACTACCTCATTTCTCCTCTCTGGGCCTCCGTTTCCCCACATTCAGAGAGACTAAGATCATGGCATCTGGTCCCATCACTTCATGTCAAATAGATGGGGAAACAATGAAACCAGTGACAGACTTTATTTTTTTGGGCTCCGAAATCACTGCAGATGGTGACTGCAGCCATGAAATTAAAAGACGCTTGCTCCTTGGAAGAAAAGTTATGACCAACCTAGACAGCATATTAAAAAGCAGAGATATTACTTTGCCCACAAAGGTCCATCTAGTCAAAGCTATGGTTTTTTCAGTAGTCATGTATGGATGTGAGGGTTGGACTATAATGAAAGCTGAGCACTGAAGAATTGATGCTTTTGAAGTGTAGTGTTGGAGAAGACTCTTGAGAGTCCCTTGGACAGCAAGGAGATCCAGTCAGTCCATCCTAAAGGAAATCAATCCTGAATAGTCATTGGAAGGACTGATGCTGAAGCTGAAACTCCAATACTTTGACCACCTGATGTGAAGAACTGATTCATTAGAAAAAACCCTGATGCTGGGAAAGATTGAAGGCAGGAGGAGAAGGGGATGACAGGNGGAACACTTCCCCTCTAGGAGGCCTGGATCTCGAGCGGGACCCTTGCCATCTAGACATCAGAGTTGTCATCTTTCTCCCTGTCTTCTTCCCACAGAGCTGCTTGGGCAGCAGGCCTCCCTTGGTCCATCCCATCTCTGTTCGGGATTGTCTGAATCAGATGTTAAAAGAGGCCAGGTCCTCGAAGGACTGAGCCGCCTCCTCCAAGTGGCCCAGGAGAAACTGTCATAAAAGCAAGGACTACCTCATTTCTCCTCTCTGGGCCTCCGTTTCCCCACATTCAGAGAGACTAAGATCATGGCATCTGGTCCCATCACTTCATGTCAAATAGATGGGGAAACAATGAAACCAGTGACAGACTTTATTTTTTTGGGCTCCGAAATCACTGCAGATGGTGACTGCAGCCATGAAATTAAAAGACGCTTGCTCCTTGGAAGAAAAGTTATGACCAACCTAGACAGCATATTAAAAAGCAGAGATATTACTTTGCCCACAAAGGTCCATCTAGTCAAAGCTATGGTTTTTTCAGTAGTCATGTATGGATGTGAGGGTTGGACTATAATGAAAGCTGAGCACTGAAGAATTGATGCTTTTGAAGTGTAGTGTTGGAGAAGACTCTTGAGAGTCCCTTGGACAGCAAGGAGATCCAGTCAGTCCATCCTAAAGGAAATCAATCCTGAATAGTCATTGGAAGGACTGATGCTGAAGCTGAAACTCCAATACTTTGACCACCTGATGTGAAGAACTGATTCATTAGAAAAAACCCTGATGCTGGGAAAGATTGAAGGCAGGAGGAGAAGGGGATGACAGGATGAGATGGTTGGATGGCATCACCGATGTAATGATCATGAGTTTGGGCAGGCTCTGGTAGTTGGTGATGGACAGGAAAGCCTGGCGTGCTGCAGTCCATGGGGTCGCAAAGTGTCGGACACGACTGAGCGACTGAACTGAACTGAACTGAAGTGGAGGAGGCTCATCTGGCCCGGATAGAGTGTCAGTCTGTGGATTCATAAACACATCGACTCCTGCCCTGCCTACTTGTGAAATGCTTCTAGGAATTCCCTGGCCTCCATCTGCCCTCAGGGGGGTCCCCATCACTTCTCCCCATGGGAGGGATTCTACAGCCTCTCAAGGTGTCTTTCTGCCCCAGGGATGTCTCCCCTTGCGTCTGCCCACCACACAGGAGCCCTCTGGGCCATCTGTCTAGTTTCTGCTCTTCTCTCGTCCCTCTCTGGCTTCCACACTTGAGATGGCTCTCCCCTGTCCCTGGGGAGGTCTGTGGCCCCAGCCCATCTCTGCCACCTCTGTATGGCGTCTGCTCGGAGTTCTCAAACACAACTGGATTTCCACGCTTCCCAGTCTTGGCTCTCGCCATCCCTTTAAAATGCCTTCCTCTGATGAAATTTGACCTCACTTTTTCCTACCCACCTGTCTTTTCTTCTAATTCTCCCTCTAGTGTGGCTCTTTGCGTTGTCCTGTAACCAGCAATACACACATCTTCCACCTCCATAAGTCTCATTAGTGTACCAACCATCCTTTGTTGCTGTTCAGGTGCTCAGTCGTGTCTGACTCTTTGCGACCCCATGGACTGCAGCACACCAGGCTTCCCTGTCCATCACCAGCTCCTGGAGTCTGCTCAAACTCATGTCCCTTGAGTTGGTGATGCCATCTAACATCTCATCCTCCACTGCCTCCTTCGTCTCTAGCCCGAAATCTTCCCCAGCATCAGGGTCTTTTCCAGTGAGTCAGCTCCTTGCATCAGGTGGCCAAAGTAGTGGAGATTCAGCTTTAGTCCTACCGATGAATATTCAGGGTTGGTTTCCTTTAGGATTGACTGGTTTGATCTTGCAGTCCAAGGGACTCTCAAGAGTCTTCTCCAGCACCATAGTTCAAAAGCATCAGTTCTTCGGTGCTCAGCCTTCTTTACGGTCCAGCTCTCATACTACGCGAAAAACCATAGTTTTGACTATGTGGACCTTTGTTGCAAAGCGATGTCTCTGTTTTTTTAAAATGCTGTCTAGGTTTGTTATAGCTTTTCTTCCAAAGAGCAAGCATCTTTTAACTTCCTGGGTGCAGTCACTGTTCACTAGTGATTTTTGAGACCAAGAAAATAAAATCTGCCACTGTTTCCATTTTTCCTCATCTATTTGCCACGAAGTTATGGGACCACTCACCAGCCATCCTGCTGCTGCTGTTGCTGCTAAGTTGCTTCAGTCGTGTCTGACTCTGTGCGACCCCATAGATGGCAGCCCATCAGATATCCCTGGGATTCTCCAGGCAAGAACACTGGAGTGGGTTGCCATTTCCTTCTCCAATGCATGAAAGTGAAAAGTGAAAGTGAAGTCACTCAGTCGTGTCCGACTCTTAGCAACCCCATGGACTGCAGCCCATGAGGCTCCTCCGTCCATGGGGTTTTCCAAGCAAAAGAGTGCTGGAGTGGGGTGCCATTGCCTTCTCCGACCAACCATCCTAAATATTCCCAAAGTATTTGGTGGTTTCCTTAAATTATAAATCTATACTCTTGTAATGGGGCTTCCCAGGTGGTGCTAGTGGTAAAGAGCCCACCTGTCAATGCAGGAGATGTAAAAGACACTTGTTCAGACGCTGAGTTGGGAAGACTCCCTGGAGGAGGGCATGGCAACCCACTCCAGTATTCTTGCTTGGAGAATCCCATGGACAGAGGAGCCTGGTGGGCTACAGTCTATAGGGTCACAAAGAGTTGGACATGGCTGAAGTGAGTTAACATGCACACGTGCATTCTTGTAACAGCCAAATGTGGTTCAGAAGGAAAAGCGAAAGCCCCCATCCCCCACCCTCCAGTTTCTGATCTTATTGGTCAATCCCGCTACACTGGGGTAATCACGCTAACAGTTTCTTCTGTTTTCCACACATATTCATATGAGTACTCAGCACATATAGATGCATCCAAATCCAGGTGGCTAGCCTCCATCATGGGACATTCACATATTTCCCACCATTTACTGTGACAAATAGTGCTGCAGTGACAAGATTCAGATGCAAATATTTCCGCAGGCACACTCTGAGAAGTGGGATAGCTGCATCACAGCATGTGTGCACTCGTAATTTTAATACTATCAGTTGCTCAAGTCATGTCCGATTCTTTGCGACCCCCTAGCGGCGTGTGTAGGCCGCTAGGCTCCTTTGTCCATGGGATCCTCTAGGCAAGAATACTGGAGTGGGTTGCCATTCCCTTCTCCAGGGTATCTTCCTGACCCAGGAACTGAAGTTGCGTCTCTTGCATTGCAGGCAGATTCTTTACCCATCTGAGCTAGCAGGGAAGCCCTGTAATTTTAATGGATGCTGCCAAACTGTCTCCAGAAAAGGCAGAACCATTTACGCCCACCAACAACAGTTTTGCACCGATGTTTAAATGTCTAGTTTCCTCATTTAAGAGCAAGGCCTGAGTCTTGTTCATCACAGTGTCCCTGGTATACAGTAGTCTCAATAGATGCTTCTTGAGTGGCTGTCTTCCCAAAGAAAAGTAGAAGGCTTCCTGTCTCTGAAAAGTCTCTGAAGTCAACTGTGGGACCAGGAGACCTTGACTCATTCCATTCAGCTCTGAAATACAAAGAATCCTGAGGACTCCCAGGTACCTTCTTTGTAAGTGGGGAGTGTGAGGTTTTTGTCTTCAGAGCTGGTCTCAAGGATCTGGGTTGCCATGGCAACTCTTAAGCAGGGCCGCCTTTTCTCTTCCCTCCATCTTGGGAGTCTTGGTTGCCATAACAACCATTGGTCCACTCCTCCTCCCCTAACCCTGCCATAGGGCCACCTGCTTCCCTGTGTGGGTCCCACCATTCTTAGGTGTGACCCTGATGACAATTTGACCCCAGGCACCTTGAGACCCTCTCAGGGGATCTGAATGGGGCCACTCCTGAGGATGGTTGGCAGCAGAAAGCAGCATGGCTGTTTGGGAAGGGGAGAGGGCCCAGGTGAGGGGAGGGGGAGGGCCTTGCTCCTTCCAGGTCCAGTAGGGTCACTGTTGTTTGGTGACTAGAGGATCAGATTGGGAGGTAGTTTGGGGCGTGGATGAGCCACAGGCTGTGTGGCCAAGCATGCTTCCTCATCACTCTCAGGTGGCAGAAAGGATGGAGCAGATGCCAATGACCCACCTCTCCAGGGGTCCTCAGCCTCAGAGGAAGCAGAAGACCACTCACAGACCCTGCCAAGAGCACCATGGAGTTCCTACAGTCCTCTTTAGAATGCTTGGAACAGAGTCCTGAGGAGGTGAGACATGGGACATTAACATGATGAGATATTCTGTGGCCAAATTAAAGAAGGACATTAGAGGATTCTGTTGACCCTTGGAAATTATTTCTAAGAGAAAAAAGCAAGACTCGGATAGCTATGTGGATATTGACGGCAACGATATGATACCAGTTTGGACACCCCAGAGCCTGGACTTGGAGGAATGTAATAAAAATGCAAATATGGTTTCCCTATAGCTGCTCCTCCTCCAGCATTTCCCCGTCTCTGTGGACACTCTTGCCACCTGTGCTTAATCGCTCAGTCGTGTCCGGCTGCTTGCGACCCCATGGGCTGCAGCCCGCCAGACACCTCTGTCCATGGAGATTCTGCAGCAGAAATATTGGAGTGGGGTGCCATGCCCCCTGTTGTTGCCCAAATAGGAGACTTGGGATTCAGACTAGACTCCTCCCCTGCCCCCTGCCCTGCTCGCCAGCTGCGCGCCCTGTTGATTCCGTGCGGTGATTGCCACTGCTCCAGCTCTCTTTCCTGCTGCCGTTTCTCATGGGGAAACTGTTGCCGTAACCCGCAGCGGGTCTCTCTCCTCCCAGGCGTGTGTGCCCCCGACTCCCTTGAGCACACCTGCCGTATTGCTCCCCAAGCGACCAATCTGGTCACGTGGTTGCTCTCCTTCAGGCTTCCCCTTTACTCCAGGATCAGTGGCAAACTTCTCGGCACCCTCACGGCCCTTCATGACCCGCTTCCTTGGCCCCCGTCCAGCCTCTTCTCCCTTGAGCTTGCTTCCAGTCACGAGAAGCTGTAGGCCGTTTGCCTTCATTCCTCTTGCCTGGGAACACACCATGCCCTCTGCCAAGAATAACTTCCCCTGCCTCAGCTGCCAGGTCAACTGTTATCCACCTCTGAGACTGAGCTTGAGGCTTTCCAGGGTGGTAGAAGAAAGATGTCACCGCTCTGCTCACTCCCTGAAAACTGTACAGAAACCACCAGGAGAACGGGAAGAGAAACCCGAATCTTGTCTTTGATGGACTTAGATGTCTGTTTCCCTGGGTCTTGACACGGAGGTCCAGGAGGTAAAGCTGCTAGAGGAGGATGCATGACTTAGCAGAGCGGCGTGTGTGCGCAGCCACTCAGTCGTTACTGACTCTATTGACCCCGTGGACCCTAGCCCACCGTGCTCCTCTGTCCACGGGATCTCCCTGGCAAGAACACTGGAGCGGGTTGCCGGTCTTGTCTCCTAGCAGAGAGGAGGAATACCAAATCTCCACACTCACAGCTGGGAAGGGTACTGGGAAGCAAGTTGATTTCTTCCACACTCCTCCAGTTCAGAGGGTTAGGGATTGGAGGCACCAAGTGCCACGGGAAGTGGGGTGGAGATGGGGGCTCAGCACTTAGCGGCAGCGGCCGCAGCAGCATGGGAGGCAGTCTCAAAGTCTAGGTAAGGAGTAGGCAGACCTCTAAGTCCTCAGCAGTCGGGTGACCGTTCCTCCTACTCCCACAAGAGATCAGAGGCTCTGGGCTCAGGGAAGCCAGGTGTACCTAGGAAAGGGGTAAGCAGGGAGATTGAGTCTGCAGATAAATTGAGAGATCTCCAGCACCTTTCTCCCACCCAGCTCCAGAGCAGCAGAATCAAGCCTGTATTGGTATTCTGGCTTCAACCCCACAATGACATAGAAGAATGTTTCTCTGGAGAAACTAGATAATTCCAAAGAAATGACCGATAGATGCATATATCTAGGGGTCTGTAGCAGATGAGCTGTCAGGAGGAATGATTGTCCTAGAATGTAGCTCATCAAATGGACAAGTCAGGCCCAGGTCCTCAAAGCCTCCGACTGGTCTTTTGGTGCCTCCTTATTTTCAGATTTTATTGAAGTACAGCTGACTTACAAAGTTGTGTTAATTTCTGCTGTACATCACAGTGATTCAATTATATGTATATACACATATGTATATTCTTTCTCATATTCTTTTCCATTATGGTTTATCACATAATATTGAATATAGTGCCCTGTGTTGTACAGTAGGACCTTGTTACTTTGTTGTATATATAATAGCTTGCTTCCGCTAATCCCAAACTCCCAATCCTTCTCTTCTTCATCCACTGCCCCCCTTTCCCCTCCCTGGGAAACACAAGGCTGATCTCTGTGTCTGTGAGTCTGTTTTTGTTTTGTGGATATGTCGACTGTGTCGTATTTTTCAGATTCCGCATCTGAGTGATATCATATGGTGTCTTTCTTTTTCAGAAGCTAACTTTGCTTCCCTGCTCTGGCTGTGCTGGGCCTCCTTTCTGTGCAGGCTTTGCCCTGGCTGCGGTGAGCAGGCTCTACTCTCTAGCTGCAGCGTGCAGGCTGCTCGTTCAGCGGCTGCTCTCATCGCAGAGCACGGGGTCTAGGCTGCACCGGCTTCAACAGTGCTGGCTCCCAGGCTCTGGAGCCCAGGTTCAGTTGTTGTGGGGCACGGGTTTAGTTGCTCCTTGGCATGTGGGATCTTCCCAGATCAGGGATAGAACCGGCGTCTCCTGCACTGGCAGGTGGATTCTTTACCAGTGAGTCATGGAGAAGGCAATGGCACCCCACTCCACTACTCTTGCCTGGAAAATCCCATGGACGGAGGAGCCTGGTGGGCTGCAGTCCATGGAGTCGCTGAGTCAGACACGACTGAGCGACTTCACTTTCACTTTTCATTTCATGCATTGGAGAAGGAACTGGCAACCCACTGCAGTGTTCTTGCCTGGAGAATCCCAGGGATGGCGGAGCCCAGTGGGCTGCCGTCTGTGGGGTCGCACAGAGTCGGACACGACCGAAGCGACTCAGCAGCAGCACGAGGGAAGCCCTTGTCTTTTTCTTTTTCTGACTTTACTTCCTCACCAACCTGGGGCTTTCCTGGTGGCTCAGGTGGTAAAGAAGCTGCCTGCAGCACAGGAGACTGTGTTTGATCCCTGGGTCGGGAAGATCCCCTGGAGAAGAGAATGGCAACCCACTCCAGTATTCTTACCTGGAGAACTCCATGGACACAGGAGCCTGGTGGGCTACAGTCCAGGGGGTCACAAAAAATCAGACACAACTGAGCGACTACCATCTATCTTCCTTCCATACCAACCCAGGCTATCAACTGAATGTGATGGTGAAATGAAGACTTTTCTAGACATACAATATTTCAAAATAACTTGTCCACCCATGTACCTTTTCTCATGAAACTACTGAAGGATGTGCTCAATTAAAACCAGGGAGCTGAGAAAGAAGATGTGGGATCCAGGAACAGGGACCCCAAGCCAGGGGAGACAAGGGATGGAATTCCTTGGGTATTGGCTAAGAGAATATCAGGAGACCAGCTGTGCCTTGGCCCAGGGAACAACTAGACCTGATCAGCAGGATATCTGGAGGCTCTAAGGGGTAAGGGAGTTTATCCCCAGGAAAATGAACGAGACTGACAAATTATCAGACAGGTTTGGTCATGTGGAAAATTGCATCGAGGGCATGGAAAAGTTTAGTCAATTGCTTTTTATAAAACAAGCCTAAGTTGATGAAAAATGAGGTAATTATTAATAGGAAAAATAAAAAAGAAAGGAAGTAGAATCACAGCCTATTATTCAGGCTGGGAATATATAGTAGTGAAGGTGTAGACTAAGGATTTAAGACAATTATGAGCAGCGCCCCTTATGAGGGTGGTCCAGTGGTTAAGAATCCACATGCCAACAGAGGGGACATGGGTTTGATCCCTGGTTCCAGAAGATTGCACGTGCTGCAGAGCAACTAAGCCCGTGCGCCGAAACTGCCGAACCTGCACTCCAGAGCCCGTGCTCTGCGGTGAGCAAAGCCAGAGCAATGAGAAGCCCACGCAGCAGAGCCAGGGAGAGCAGCTCCCACTCCCCACAGACAAAGCCAGGCGCGCAGCGGAGACCCAGTGCAGCCAAAAACACAACACCAGTAATTTAAAAACTGAGGAGGATGGGGGAGGAGGAGAGAGAATGGAAGAAAGACTTCTAGTCCACCAAGATGTCCACCAATGTTTAAGATGATGACTCAAGAGGTTGAAGAGTGAGTGTTCTCTAGCATGAAAGTGAAAGTGAGTCACTCAGTCCTAATCCAGGGACTGTGGCCCTCTCTCCAGGCTCCTCTGTCTGTGGGGATTCTCCAGGCAAGAATACTGGAGGGGGTTGCCATTTTCTTCTCCAGGGAACCTTTCCAACCCAGGGATCAAACCCAGGTCTCCTGTATCGCAGGCAGGCTCTTTACCCCCTGAGCCACCATGGAAGCCCCTTGGTGACTTGGGGGGTAATTTAGAGAGAGGGTTATTTAGAGAGAGGGACATAAACCACAGGGGAAAGAGCTTCAGGAGAACAAGGTGAGGCTGGGGAGAAGAGAATGCTCTTTTCAGGTGTGAGCCTTTGAGCACCATTTGACTTTTCAAAAGATTTAGAAGTCATACTTTGTTTAAACAACAACAACAAAATTAAGACACTTTTGGTTCATGTTCTTCCTCTGGGAAGGCTTCCCTGACCACCAGGGCGTCCCTTGAGAGCCCTTCCCTCTGGGAGCTAGTTGAGTGCTTGTCCTCAGCAAGAGTTCAAGATAGAGCTCTTGGAGAAGAAGTGAATGGATTCCTTTTAAAAGGTGGTTAAGTTCAGATGAATTAAAGAAAAAAAAAAGACTTTTGAAGAGGTTGAACTTGGAAAGTTCATTACGGGAGATTTGTCTTTCACTGGCCGTCATAGGTGGTAATGTCACATTTCCCCCTCCCCCCCATCTTGAGGGGTGGGATGGGGTTGGTTGAGGTCACAGGGTAGACAGAAGCAGGTTGAAAGTTAGGCATGCTTGGGTCCCAGCACTATCTCTGCCTTTCAGGAAACTGAGTTCAAGGCAAGTTACTTTACCTCCTTGAGCCTCAGTTTTCCTCATCCAGACAGTGGGGAGAATAATGGAGCTAAACTACTTTGTCAGGCTGTGGTTAAGGATTAGGAGAATGTCGGTGAAATGCAGGGCACACAGTAGAGGCTGGTTAAATGGTGGATGGTTTTATTAAGCTGCAGGCTGTGTTCAGTGATAGCAGCTGTTCACTTGACCCCACTTCCTGAATTCCTGTTCTTACAGTGCCTCCGGGAAGCTCTGGCCTCTCTGTCAGACGTCCCCATCACAGACCCTGGGCTCAGTGTGGGCAGACCATATATTAGCAGAGCAGTTCAGGGCATCTACACATTTTCAGAGACATCTGAGTCATTCCATTTTGGGAGCTGTGCTGAGATGGTTTCAGCGGCTTTGCCTGCTTTCTAAACAAAAATTATTTAGGTGGGAACAGTTTCAGCTTGAGGTTTCCATGATTTTCACATGACCTTTAAATACCCCAGATTTGCAGTCTCCTTCTTTCTCTAATGAAAGCCTGGGTCTTCTTGGAGAAAAGAAACTTAATTCCGAGCTTGGCCCTCCCTCTGTCCTGGCTTCCCTCTTCATTTCGCTGGCTCCACCCACCCGCTCCCCACTGTGGGCCTCCGTCCACCCACGCTCTGCTCGTGGGAACTCACCAAGCACCTCCCACTGGCCACAGCCTGAGGCCTTGCACAAGTTTCTCTTTCTGGCTGCGTTTAACCCTTTTCTTGAAATGTTTTCTTACCTTGGCTTTTGGACACAGGAGTCTCTTCGTGTATTAGTATCATCATTATTAGCTTCTTTGTCTTCAGTCTTGACTCTGTGACCATCCCCTTAGGCCCAGTCCTTGCTTTTCTTTCACTTTATTGCTTTTATTCTTGGAGACTTGAACAATCCCCTTCACGTGGATGATTCCCTTAACTATCTCCCCTTTCCGTTTCAGTCTGTCCCTGGAATTCTATCCTTGAGTGTCTGGTGGACTCGGGGACTTTGTCCCTGAGATGTCTTAAAGTTACCTCATATCCCTTAGATAGACCTTGCCATCTGTCCCAAATCCCCGTCTAACTTCCCTGCTTCAGTCAGAGGCTCTTGAAAGCCTAGAGTTAGTCTTTGCTTCTCTCTCCTTCATTCCTCTCTGCTTTCTTCCCCCTTCAGCTTTACTTCCTGAGCCAGCCTTCTGATCTCATCAGGGTGTCCTCTGCGCTGTCCCCAAACCCATGCGGTCACTCCTCTGTTATGCCTGTAACGTCTTTCTGCGAGGACAAACTGTCATCATTGTGTTTTTCTAAAAGAGAGTCTCAGTGTTAGCCAATTGCATATCCGTTCTGAGTCCAAGAATGGTGCAAAGCATCCTTGGTCCCAATGAGTCAGTTGCCAGTCTCCTCAAACCCAGCCACAGGCAATGTGTGGCCTAATCACCACGCAGAAGCCCTGTCCCGGGGGACTGGGGCGTGGCCTTTTCTTGGCGTCAATTTGACTAGAGTTGTGTGTGGCAGGGGACGTGGTTTCTGCAAGCTCAGCTCTCTCCTGAGTCCCAGCTCCACCCTGCAGGGGTACTGTTAGATCCTTAAGCATTTAAATTCTCCAAATTCTTAGAGGCTAAGAGAAATCAGTTATTCCCTCATTTCTTGGATGCATTATTATGCTAACAGATTCTGTCTTTTTACTTCATCTTGCCCAGGAGGCTCTCTCCTCAAGGGTGGAGAGAGGGTGAAATTTCCATCCTGTTTGGAACTCATGTCCCGTCCCACTTGTATCTTTGTTTATGCTGGTCATCTATCCAAAATATTTACTTCTCTCCAATCTGGGGAGTCACAGTCTGTGTATTCTCCAAGGTAGAGAGGAGTCTTAACTGTTCTTGTGCCACGGACCCATTTGGCAGGCTGATGAAACCTATAGACCTCATCTCAAAAATGTGATTTTAGAAACATTTAAAAAATACACAGTATTATAAAGGAAACTGGTTGTGATGTGGTTGTTAAAATGTTAAAGAACACCAAATTGTGATATGGTAATGCTATTCTCCTTTATTACTATATTAAATAAACACTATTATTTCAAAGTAGTGATGAACATTAATGATATTTTGAGGTCTCTGCAGTAGTATGTGGTGATTAGGAAAACATCTGTTACACCTGCTTCTGTGGTTTGTAACCTACATTTATAATGGCATGAAATGCTAAGTTTCAGTTAGAGATTAGTGAACACAGAGATGCAATTTTTCCTCATCCAAGTTCATAGGTCCCCCTGAATTCAGTTCATGAATTCTAGGAATTCTTACTGTGGATCTCAGTTGAGAACCTTAACTCCTGCTTCCATCGCGGAGCAGTCCTCGACTACCACAACCTTCTGAGTTTTCCTTCATGCTGGAACCCTTACAACCTTCATTCAGTCAGCAAACACTGACACAGCTCATGTTCAGGCAACCATTGAAGCAGATGTTGGGGTCCACACAGTGAGACGCAACACCCAGTTTTATAATCGGTGGGCGGGATGGACACAGTCTCATCCAACCATCACTCTAAATGTAACATGAAAGTCACCCTGGAAGAATTTAAAACAATGGTCTGCGGTATCCCAGGGGAGGTAGAAGTTAACAATTCAATTTGGCAAGGAGTTCGAGGAAGGAAATGTTACAAGAGGAAGGTAGCATTTGAGCTTCGCCTTGAGGAAAGAGTAGGATATAAACAATTTCTACATGGTTTAAGTAGATCTGGCTGGTATTTTTCCTTTGTCTTGCCACAAGTAAATATGAAACTCCAAGCAGGATCATGTCTTACAACATGGTTTTCTGTATTCCCCAGAACCTATTATGACAGGACTGATCATGGGCACTCAATACATAACCATCGATTAATTAATAATGTTTTTCAAGAATAAAATTTCTGGATCAATTAGTTATTGCCAGGGAGCAAAGCATCCCCAAACCCACTGGCTTTAAACAACAATGTCTTTCTCTCTGGTCTCCGTGTTATTCTGCTGATCTGGCCAGGACGGGCTCTGTGGTCACTGGCACGTTGGCAGAGGCTGGTCGGTCTGGAATAGCCTTGACTGGATGGCTGGGGCTGTCTTCTGTATGCTTTCTTCAAGTTGTGCTTGAATGAGGTTTACTGTGGTTCCGCTGGCCAAAGCAAGCCATAAGGCCAGGCCCAGAGTCAGCGTGCAGGACAAGGGCAAGGAGGCAGGGAGGCACCAGAAGTTTTGGCCATTTGGTGTTTAGTCGCTCAGTTGAGTTCTACTCTTTGCAACCCCGTGGACTGCAGCTCTCCAGGCTCCTCTGGATGTGAGATTTCCCAGACAAGAATACTGGAGTGGGTTGCCATTTCCTTCTCCAAGCGATCTTCCCCACCCAGAGATCGAACCTGAGTCTCCAGCATTGGCAGGTGGATTCTTTACTGCTGAGCTGCCAGCGGTAGCATGCAGTTTTGGCCATAGTTTTCACAATTAAACACTCAGCCTCAAATCCTTTGTGGAATGGGGCAAATCTAAATCAATAGGCAAACGCATAAATGAAATAGTTAAAGTGTAAGGGGCAATTTATAAACTCAACTAGCAATGTGGCCTCTCTTGTGGCTATATCCTAAGTGTTTGAAGAATGTTATCCACAGAGACTGCCTGGGCCATCCTTTTATTATTATTTTTTTAAACCGAGATGCAAACCCATTGAATTGTCCTTTCATGTTTGATGTTCCATCAGTTAAGCATCCCACACAATTTTTCATAGAGATGCTTTCTTTCCCCCTGAGGACATCTGCAACAATCCAGAACACACTTTCCTCGGTACTTGACTCTAAGTTGCTATAAATATCAGACATTCTGTCAGCAGCTCAGGGTCACAGCTCAGGTTTCCTGAACCAATATCACTTGCTCCTCTGCTTTGAGCTGTGTCTGTTAGAGGCAGTGGTGTGGTATACACAGTGAAGTGGAAAATACAGGTCAGAAAGCTTGTTCTTTGAATTAACTGAGGGAAGAGCGTATGTGTGTGTGTGTGTGGAGGTGGCGGGCAAATTTAGCCATACAATTGCTCTTAATTGTTCAGGCTTTAATGTAGGTGATAGCGGAATTTGAAAAAAATATGCTGGCAGACTAGAATGTGCTGTTGCCGGGGTAGGGGGTGCGCCACGCAGACCTGAGTGTGTATCACAGCTCATTATTTACAGGCTGTGTGACTTCAGGCAAGTGCTTTAAGTCTCTGAGCTCCATTTCTCCTTATCTGTAAAAGAAACTGGCCATATGCTGATCTCTGTTTGTGGTGAGGATTCAGTGAACTGCCATGCTTATGAGTTAAGTGGCTCAGCAAATGTTTGATACTATTTCTTACAGTCTGGAAATAAACATCCAAATGAGTTATCAACAGCAGGAGGATGGTTCTCTGTTAGTCTGGGAGAGAATAACTCAGGGACCTGCCTTCCACTCTTAGACTTGCCTCTAACTAGGTGACCATTTAAGCCTCAGTTTTCACATCTGTTGAGTAGAGCAATTAATAGTCATAGCCTTGTTTTGACAATCAAATGGCATATTGCACAGGTTTTATTTTTTAAAGAATTTAAAATCCCTTTGAATACACGTGAAGTAATGCTGCAGTGATTGGCCGCTCCCCATGGGGTTGTTCAGATGGACTACTCTGCACCCAGCACTCTGCTCCTGCGGTTAGCGGTGGTGTTGAGAAATTAAAATTAAAAGCGTGTTCCTTCCAGATGTTGTTGCTACAGGCTCAAGGTGCTCTTTTAACTAGGACATCAGGCTCTCTTGAAATAGACAAGAATTCTAGAAACATGACATTGGGCCTGATTCATTGCTTAAACTTGTGGCTGACTCATTCTCTCCTTGATCGTTTCTTCAACAGTCACTTTAATTACATCATTTTACTTATTGTTCTTTTCCGTCTTGATTTATTTCCTTCTTACAGTTCTTGTGTATTGTCTCAGTGATTGGGCCTTCTCACCTCTGAGACTTGTGTAAACCTTCTGGACTCTAGAAATAGGAACTGAACTTTCCATGTGCCTCTAATAATGAGTACTCTCACCCTGCCCCCAACAACCCCCAAGCTTGTGTACTTGAAATACATCAGCAGAAGGAATACTTTTGACTTTGCTGGTGTTACACAGAGCTTATGTTATTGAATGCTCTCAGCTACCCTACAAGATAGATACAATCCAGTTAAAAAAAAAAAATGCAGGGACAGAAGCTTCGAGAGGGAACCATAACTTGCCCAAGTCAGTGTGGTAGGTTGCAAAAGTGATCCCAGCTCTTCACCCTTCCCTGCATTCACACCCTTTCCCCTGTCATCTGCATCCTCTTTGTCCTCCTTCTTTGACTCTGGGCTTAGCAATGAAACTTGCTCTGGCTGAAGGGATGATGGCAAACGTGAAGTAAGCAAAAGCCTGAAAAGTCCCTGTGCAATCAGCTGGATTAGCCTTGTCTCTTGTCCCTCTCCCGCGGCCATGAGAACGTGCCTGGCTTAGCCGACTGGAGGCTGAGAGGCATGTGGACAGGAGTCAGTCCTGGCAGCTGTCCCCGGAGCCCAGCCTCAGCCGCTCACTGGGCAGCCAGACTCTGCGTGTGTGAGTGAGTCCAACCAAGATCAGCAGAGCCGCCTAGCCGACTGTGCCAGATGCAGGAGCAGTAAATGCTGGCCAGCTGAATGCCGCCGAGGTCTCCTTGTGGTTTGGTTCACACGTCATTGTGGCAAGGGACACCTGGCGGCATGAGTGTGTGGAGGAGAGCAGGCCTTGGGGACTGGCTAGGCCTCAGCTTGAGTTCCAGCTGTGGTGCTCCAAGTGTGCTCCTTTTCGAGATTAAATTTCTTTCTCTTTAAGATGAGGTAGTAATTCTTCCCTCATAGGGTGGCTAGAAAGATTAAACACAGGCGAAAGAAAGAAAACCTCTGGGACCCAGTGTAAACCGTAGATGATGTCCAAAAAGTGGTGTCTTCTCCCAGCAAACCTTCAGAATGAACAACTATGGGCCCAGACCAAGGTCTGTCCAATGTGATCCTGGTACCGATCGCTTAACTCAAAGGTAAAAATGAAGACCGGAAGGGCTTGATTCTGTCCTTACACTGGTTTTTGGGTTTTTCCTTCCTTTGAAGCCACTGTTTGACAAGGCAAATGTACTCAGGTAGGCTTATGGCTAATTGCCTCAAGGGGGAAGGAAAAAGGAAAACTGACCCAGCTAAAATACAGAGCAGTTAACTCAATAAACTCTAAGAAGTTACGAAAGGTATGGGATGGTCTTTGAAAAATTAAAAAAAAAAAAAGATTCATATACATTTAAGGAAGAGTTTTCTTCCCGAGGAATTGAGAGGTTTCCTACAAAATCCTTTGTAGGAAGGATCCTACAAATCCTTTGTAGCAGCTCCTTTCCTGCTTTCTGCCCCAGACAGCTCACTCCTCTTTAGCTTTTCTGACGGTGGCAATGGGGTGACAACAGTTACATGCACCTGTTTGTAACGGGTGACAACGGTTACATGACTCTGCTTCTAATGCACAGTGTGACCTGGGATGAATCACATGGCATTTCTGAGCTTCAGTTTCTCACCAACAAAATGACATTTTGATAAAATTTCTTTACAAGAAAATAAATTTATAGCTTTTTAAAGCAATGATTTATCATTTGAACTGGACATGGAACAACAGACTGGTTCCAAACAGAAAAAGGAGTACGTCAAGCCTGTATATTTTAACCCTGCTTATTTAACTTGTATGCAGAGTACATCATGAGAAATCCTGGGCTGGAAGAAGCATAAGATGGAAGAAATATCAATTGCTGGGAGAAATATCAGTAACCTCAGATATGCAGATGATACCACCCTTATGGCAGAAAGTGAAGAGGAACTAAAAACCCTCTTGAGGAAAGTGAAAGAGGAGAGTGAAAAAGTTGGCTTAAAGCTCAGCATTCAGAAAACTAAGTTCATGGCATCTGGTCCCATCACTCCATGGGAAGTAGATGGAGAAACAGTGGAAACAGTGTCAGACTTTATTTTTCTGGGCTCCAAAATCACTGCAGATGGTGAATGCAGCCATGAAATTAAAAGACGCTTACTCCTTGGAAGGAAAGTTATGACCAACCTAGATAGCATATTGAAAGGCAGAGACATTACTTTGCCAACAAATGTCTNTAAAAAAAAAAAAAGATTCATATACATTTAAGGAAGAGTTTTCTTCCCGAGGAATTGAGAGGTTTCCTACAAAATCCTTTGTAGGAAGGATCCTACAAATCCTTTGTAGCAGCTCCTTTCCTGCTTTCTGCCCCAGACAGCTCACTCCTCTTTAGCTTTTCTGACGGTGGCAATGGGGTGACAACAGTTACATGCACCTGTTTGTAACGGGTGACAACGGTTACATGACTCTGCTTCTAATGCACAGTGTGACCTGGGATGAATCACATGGCATTTCTGAGCTTCAGTTTCTCACCAACAAAATGACATTTTGATAAAATTTCTTTACAAGAAAATAAATTTATAGCTTTTTAAAGCAATGATTTATCATTTGAACTGGACATGGAACAACAGACTGGTTCCAAACAGAAAAAGGAGTACGTCAAGCCTGTATATTTTAACCCTGCTTATTTAACTTGTATGCAGAGTACATCATGAGAAATCCTGGGCTGGAAGAAGCATAAGATGGAAGAAATATCAATTGCTGGGAGAAATATCAGTAACCTCAGATATGCAGATGATACCACCCTTATGGCAGAAAGTGAAGAGGAACTAAAAACCCTCTTGAGGAAAGTGAAAGAGGAGAGTGAAAAAGTTGGCTTAAAGCTCAGCATTCAGAAAACTAAGTTCATGGCATCTGGTCCCATCACTCCATGGGAAGTAGATGGAGAAACAGTGGAAACAGTGTCAGACTTTATTTTTCTGGGCTCCAAAATCACTGCAGATGGTGAATGCAGCCATGAAATTAAAAGACGCTTACTCCTTGGAAGGAAAGTTATGACCAACCTAGACAGCATATTGAAAGGCAGAGACATTACTTTGCCAACAAATGTCTGTCTAGTCAAGGCTATGGTTTTCCCAGTAGTCATGTATGGATGTGAGAGTTGGACTGTGAAGAAAGCTGAGGACTGAAGACCTGATGCTTTTGAACTGTGGTGTTAGAGAAGACTCTTGAAAGTCCCTTGAACAGCAAGATGATCAAACCAGTCAGTCCTAAAGGAAATCAGTCCTGGGTGTTCTTTGGAAGGAATGATGCTAAAGCTGAAATTTCAGTACTTTGACCACCTCATGTGAAGAGTTGACTCATTGGAAAAGACTCTGATGCTGGGAGGGATTGGGGGCAGGAGGAGAAGGGGACGATGGGAGTCTGAGTGAACTCCGGGAGTTGGTGATGGACAGGGAGGCCTGGCGTGCTGCGATTCATGGGGTCGCAAAGAGTCAGACACGACTGAGTAACTGAACTGAACTGAACTGAAACAATGATTTGCTTTTTTTTTTTTTCTCCTGATTCGTGAATTGGTTTCGCTCAGCAAGGAGATTCTTTCTTGGGTTCTCTCATGTGGCGGCATCAGAGAGTGGCTGGGACTGGAGTCATCTGAAGGTCAACAGGACTTGATGTCTGAGATGGTCCACTCTCATGGCTGGTGTTTATTTGACGCTGCCTGCCATCTGGAGCCTCATTTGGGACTGACTGCCAAACTGAGGAGTACCTGGACGTGGCTCCCCCACGTGGCTTGGGCTTCTCACGGCATGGTGTCTGGGTTCTCGGAAGGAACAACTCAAGAAGGCATGTTCCAAGGCACCCGGGTGGAAGCTGCAAGGCTTCTTACACTCAGAGGCACAAGGACATCACTTTTTGCTACATAATTAGGGTTCTTTTGATGCTGAAATTTTATGATTTCTTGACCTGAATCCTCTGTTTTCTGCTAATGAATCAGATGTCAGCTGATGAAGCCCAGCAGAGAGCCAGCTGAGCCTGGCCACACAGGTGGCTGTGCCTCCTGCTGGAGTCGCGCGCATAGGATGAACGTGTCACCCTAATTACCTGGGAAGGGAGCTCAGGGTAGTTTGCCATCGACCAGTGCCTGCTGTTTGTTTTCTGCGCCCACCCCTTGGTGCAGAATCTCTACCCCTCACTCCAACCTGCCACTCCCCCCAACCCCCCGCCTCGCCCCCACCAGTACAATGATAAAGCCGAGCATGTGTTAGGCACGTGAGGGTGAGAAAGAGAAGACAGAGTTTCTGCTTTTAATCTAGATGAGAATACCAGCAACGAGAAGAGAAAAAGGCTGCTGTGCATGACAGTGCGTGTTGAATGCCAGATGCGAGTCACAGAAAGTGGAAGAGGCATTCAAAGGAAGGAGAGACGGCGGACGGCAGTCTTCCTGGAGGAGGGGGACCTCGGAGCTGAAGCTGAACCTTGAAAGGTGGGTGGAAATGACCCAGGGCAGCAGTGGGGGCGGGTGTTTCAGGAAGAGCAACCAGAAGCAGGCAGAACGTGAGTCAGGGAACAGTAACCATCTGCAGTGTGGAGGTGGGGGGCGGGTCACAGGAGAAGAGCAGGAGAGGCAGGCAGCGCCCAGAGCCATGCGTGGCCTGGTGGTCGTGCACGGAGGCCAAGTAACAAAAGCCTCATTTTCCTGGACAAGGACACAGGAGCTCAAGAAGATAAAGGGACTTGACAAGGCCACAGGGCTTGTAAGTGACAGGGTCAGGATTTGAACCCAGGCTGATGTGACTTCTCAGCCCTGTGGCCTTTCCACCATAGCCAGCTGTGAGCTCTGGGTTTCCCAGAGGCCCTTCCTTTCATCTCTGAGACTCCTGGCAGACTAAGGGTGTTGCTTTTCTGCACCATTTATTGTAATGACTTCAATTAAACCATCTTGTGCTGGATCAGTGAGCAGCTCTGGGGAATCGATGAGCAGGGCTGGCTACCAGGGAAGTGGAGCCTCCTCCCCTCATCCCTGCCAATCCCAGGGCTGAGCTTCTGTGACCCAGGCCTGGGGAAGATTCGAGAAAGGAAAATGGGGGGCTGAGGACAGGCAGCAGGTCACAAAGAGACAAGGGAGCAGGTGTCTATTACCGTGCAGACACAGAGGACGCATGGCCGGCCCCTGGGTGCCCATCCTCCCCCACTCTGCTGTCTTCTGGCTAATTTGGATTTGTAGCTCCAGCTCTGGGACAATGGGCCATCTTTACTTGGCTGCTTCAGTGCAGGGCCAGTACCTAATGAACCTTGACCCCAAGGGAGAGGGGCCAATGGCCTTGTACTAACTTGCTGCCTGACCTTGGGCAAGTTTGCCTCGGCTTTCTGAGGCTTCTGGGAAAAAGAAAAAAAAAATTAAGACTTACTAGGCTGTTATTCTCTGCCTGTCCATTCCAATTTAGGGTCTCAGGTTTCCCCTTCTTTGCCCCAACCTGTGTCTTGGGAGGCTGCCCCCGGTGCAGTGAATCAATGGACACCTCTGGCAGCTGGAGGGTGGGAGGAGGGGGTGGAGAATTTCTTGCCCACGGCCTCTCTGCATGGTGGCAGGGGCTGTGGAAGTGCTTCTCTGCTCGGCCACAGCTCCTGCCAGCGGCTCTTCCCCTCTTGCCTCGGCGCTCCCTGGGCTCCAGGAGTGCTCCTGCCTCCTCCCCTTGACCCTTGAGGCCCCGGGGGTGGCCTCCAGCTGTTTGTAATCTCAGGGTTTTCAGCATCCCTTCTAGTTTCTCTAATCCTGCCCATCTCTCTGGAAGTAAGTCTCTCCTCTTTGTTCAAGTCTCTTCAGTTGAACTATCTGAGTGAAGTTCTATTTCCTGCTACGACGCTGATGCATCCTCTGAAGGCCCCTTCCAGCTCCGTGATTTGAAGGGTTTGTGAGGGGGAAGATGCAAAGAGCTGGCCAACTCCCAGGATTCCTGCAGCTCTGATTATCCCACGACAGAGTCCAGACCGAGGGACCCCAGCTTCAAGCAGCTTCGCCTTCTCTTCCCCTACCTTTCAACTCCCTCAGCTGTAGCTCAGATCCCAAGCACATGTTTTTTCTTAAAAAAAAAAAAAAA
>SJYX01005217.1:3817-18568 GCA_006410675.1 Oreotragus oreotragus
ATGTTTTTTCTGGAACTCTGTTGCTTTTTTGATGATCCAGCGGATGTTGACAATTTGATATCTGATTCTTCTGCCTTTTCTAAAACCAGGTTGAACATCTGGAATTTCACAGTTCATGTATTGCTGAAGCCTGGCTTGGAGAATTTTGAGCATTACTTTATTAACATGTGAGATTAGTGCAATTGTGCGGTAGTCCCTATAGATAATGTCAAATAAGCCCTCCCACCATCAAACTGGTTATATGATTCACTGATGTGAAAGGACACAGTGACAGCTCTGATTTACCACAAACAGCCCAGAAACTGCACCTCTGCACTTACTAAATAATTGCATTTACTTATTTGTATTGAAAACTTGGATATGATGCTTAATAGATGTCATGCAATGTTCTAAGTATTTATAAATATTAGCTCATTGGATCCTATTGGATAGGTAATATAGGTAGAAGGTGGTGGAAGGCATGGCAACCCACTCCCGTATTCTTGCTTGGAGAATCCCCAATGACAGAGGGGGACTACAATCCATGGGGTCACAAAGAGTCTGACATGAGTGAGCGACTAAGTACAGCACAGTTTAGGTAGAAGGATGAAATGTATGGATGGCATCACTGACTCAATCGACATGAATCTGAACAAACTCCAGGAGTTAATGAAGGATAGGGAAACCTGGTGTGCTGCAGTAAATGGGGTCACAGGGAGTCGGAGGGGATTTAGTGACTGGACAACAACATAGATAGAAGGATCAAATGTTTGTATTTGTTCTGGTTAGTTTTGATATAGTTAACCTCAGGCAGGTCGATAAGTAGTCCAAGGCCCCTTAGGGAGGAGGTATGCATTCTTTGTCTTAGTAGTCAAGCAGTCACTGTCTTAATGATTATACGGAAACAATATATCTTGCTCAAAGTCATGTTTTCCTTCTTAATAGGAACTCATTCCTTCTGATTAATCTTGTACAGATGTTATTTCAGGATGTATGCTTTGTGAAGGGGTCTGGTAAAACTTTTACAACCTTGAGATATTCTTTTCATTTATTCTCAGCAGTTAACTGAAAAGGATATAATATTCTGCTCAAGTTAACTTTGGGGGTATTCTCTTTTACCCCCTTCCGATGTCTATGCCAGAAGTCTGTTGTTTCTTTTCAATAAACTCTCCTTCCTCACTATAAGCCTCCAGTGATCACTGCTAACTGTCTGGCTTGGTGAAGAAATTCCTGTTCCTCACAGGGCCTAGGAGCTTGGGAACAGCACACATTCTGATCTTATCTCATGCAGATTGACTTGAGTTTTACTCATGAAACTTAAAATATAATTGCTTAAAAAGCTATGAAATCACACATTTATTCTCATATAAACCTTGAAATGTTGAGAATGAGATATCTAAGATAAAACGAATTTCCTAGCCATGGGGAAAAGCATGCTTGCTTTGCCATGAGATTTCACCAATCATAGAAAATACCTACCATTATTTACAATCTTCAATTTTTCCACTAGTGAGATATTGACTTAGCTGGCAGAATTTCCTGGATCTGTTAATCAGAAAAGATAGAAAATTCATGTGAACTATAAGGTGTATATAGAGAGATGACATGAAGGTCCAAAGAGCAGCGTCAGATTTTGAGAGCTAAAGTGTTTGCTCTGAGGATTAACCTGATTAATGCTCAAAATTTAGTGTACCTGCTGTTTAACATGTTGATACTTGTAGGTGATACAGTCTCAAAAGCTGACTTTTTTTTTCTATTCTGGCCTTAGACATTATACACTTGATTCCAAATAAAGTGACTTTACAATTATTTTTGAATTCATATTCCCAAGATATGAATTTCTTTCATTTAACATGCGCTTATGAGTATGTTTTGTCAGGCGAATGAATGCTCCACAGTTCTGTCTTGTCCACAACAAAGATTTGGAGTGATGGACATTAAATCCCTCAATGTGTCACAGCTCTTGGGTCTTGGACAGACCATGTTATAGCTCTCAAGTCTCAAATGGACTGTGTTATAGCTCTTAGACAAATCAATGTTACAGCTCTGTGTTACAGCTCTATTTTATTTAGATAATAGCAGGAAAATTCATCCTCAAAGGATGAGGGCGTGTTGACCCAAATACATGAAGAGAAGAATGCCCCAGCACACGTGTGTGAGAGAGCCCTTTGGTTCCTCTTTTTATATGCTTTTCCCTCCCCCTGGGCCTGCCCTATGCAAATTGGGCTAGCCAGGAGTGCTGTGTGTTCTACTTGAAGTCCTCACTCCAGTCCTCGGACCTTCCTTTGTTCTATTTTTGCAGGCTTTTTCCTTCCTTGTCTTTTAGTCACCACTGGTTTGGACTCCTGTTTCCTATTATAACTGCCTAACAGTTTTATGTTTTAAATAATGTACTGAGAAAAACTTTAAATATAAAAATTAATTTTAACTAATATTTTTGGTCTCAAAGTCAGAGTTTAGAAAGAGAGATGATATGGGGGGAGAGGTGGGAGGGAGGTTCAGGATTGGGAACTCATGTACACCTGTGGCGGATTCATGTCAATGTATGGCAAAATCAATACAGCATTGTAAAGTAAAATAAAAATAAATAAATAAAATGAAAAAAATAAAAAACAATAGAAGATTCTTTGAGAAAATAATGTGATCTCAGTTAATGTTCTACAAGTATACATAAAAAGGGGACAATTAAAATGGAAATTTATTAATTAGCATCTACTAGGCAGTTGTCATAACAGTTATATTTAAAGTAAAGATTAATAATAAGTCTGGCCTTTAACTTTAAGAAATTTAAATATTGGCATGTATGTTAAATTGAAATTAATGTTTCTAAAACATTTACTCCCCCATAATGGATATGCAGTTTTCTATTTGTACGTGTTATTGCCACACTGCTTATTTAAATTATATGCAGAGTACATCATGTGAAATGCCAGGCTGGTTGAAGCACAGCTGGAATCACTATTGCCAGGAGAAATAGCAATAATTTCAGATATGCAGATAACACCACCCTAATTGTAGAAAATGAAAAGGAACTAAAGAGCCTATTGATGCAAGTGAAAGAAGAAAGTGAAAAAGCTGACTAAAACTCAACATTCAAAAAACTAAGATCTTGGCATCTAGTCCCATCACTTCATGACAAATAGATGGGAAAACAATGGAAGTAGTGAGAGATTTTATTTTCTTGGGCTCCAAAATCACTGCAGATGGTGACTGCAGCCATGAAATCAAAAGATGCTTTCTCCTTTGAAGGAAAGCTATGACCAACCTAGACAGAGTATTAAAAGCAGACATATCACTTTGCTGACAAAGGCCCATCTAGTCAAAGCTATGGTTTCTCCAGTAGTCATGTAGGATGTGAGAACTGGACCACAGAAAAGTCTGAGCACCAAAGAATTGATGCTTTTAAATTGTGGTGTTGGAGAAGACTCTTGAGAGTCCCTTGGACTGCAAGGAGACCAAAGCAGTTAATCCTAAAGAATATCAATACTGAATATTCACTGGAAGGACTGATGCTGAAGCTGAAGCTTCAATATTTTGGCCACTTGATGAGAAGAATCAACTCACTGAAAAAGACTCTGATGCTGGGAAAGATGAAGGCAGGAGGAGAAGGAGACAACAGAGGATGATTGGATGGCATCACCAACTCAATGGACATGCCTTTGAGCAAACTCCAAGAGATGATGAAGTACAGGGAAGCCTGGTGTGCTGCAGTCCATGGGGTTTCAAAATTGGACACGACTGAGAGACTGGACAACACTTGTGCTTGGGAGAGGCTGTCAGTCATTATATACTCTCTGAAACAGATCAGAAAGTGTTTATAATCCTTAGCAAGGGCTTTTTCTCTTACCATAATAAGACTTTATCTAGAAGCCTAGCCATGAATAAGCATTCCACCCCAAGCCTAAATTTCTGAATCATTTCAATCCTGCTAATCATGCTTTTTCCTCTAGTTTTGCACTCATTCAGATATTCAGATCAAAACTCAAAAGTTATCCTTTATTTGTCTCTTGCCTTCAGCATTCTGTTAACACAATTTGTTAGCTCTGACCTGAAAATTAATACTGATCTCATCTGTGAGTCACTATCTCCAGCTCTGATATCTTAGTATTAGGCAGGACCCATATTTCTTCTTGTGCTAGCAGGAGATCTACCTGATTGGCTGTTCAATTTTTGTTCTTGTCTCCAAGTCTCAACAATTAATGTTCCACATTTCACTCAAAACAACCTTTTTTTTTTTTTTTTTTANCACTATCTCCAGCTCTGATATCTTAGTATTAGGAAGGACCCATATTTCTTCTTGTGCTAGCAGGAGACCTACCTGATTGGCTGCTCAATTTTTGTTCTTGTCTCCAACTCTCAACAATTAATGTTCCACATTTCACTCAGAACAACCTTTTTTTTTTTTTTGGTAGAACTTTAAGATAGAGAATATTAAATCCAATAACCTTAATATGGCCAATGAAACTGTACAAGATCTATCCTCTACCCACCACTCTCTCCTTATCCGTAACCATTCACCTTTCCTGGCCCTATAAGTCAGGTAACAAAATCATTTGATTTCCTGGATATGTCTAGTTTGTTCTTCCATTTGAGTTTTGCTTCAACTGTTCCCTTTGCCTGTAATGGTCCTCTTTTACCCATTTCCCTGGATAGCTCATTCCTGTCATTCAAGCTTCTACTTAACTCACTGTGACTGCCTCCCCAGAGTCTCCCTTTGTTTTCCTCATAGCATCTATTGCTTTCTGAAATTGAATTCTTTTTCTATTATCATATTTGTCACTTTAAAGTAGATATCTCATTGGTCTTATTTGCTGTTTTGTCACCAACAGCTAAGAGACTAACTGGTACATATCACATTTTATAATATGTTAAAAGTTGAAAAACCAAATATACCTGATTAGGAAAAGAGAGCAGCCACCAACTCACTCGAGGAAATGTGGTTCTTTGCAATGAGAAAAAGACAGTTGGTTTTGAATTGTCAGCCACAAAATTCAAAATTTATATTTCTAAATTATTTTTCACAATATATTCTATTGGATTAGAAATGGGAAGAAAAAAATACTGTAGCTATTAAGTTTCACATCATTAGTCTTTAGTTTTAAATTTTGTATAATTGCTTTCCCTTGAAAGAAAACTAAAGCTGCCAGATTCAATAAATAGGAATACAGAAAACAAGTAAAATTTGAATTCAGATAAACAACAGATGCTTTTTAGTATAAGTGTATCCCAAATATTGCATAAGATATACATGTACCAAAATTATTCAATTGTCATAAATAATTATTTCATAAGAAAATTATTATATGCTTATAAAATTCCATTTAACTGGATATTCACTATTTTATCTTGCAGCTTTATTGTAAACTCACTTTTAAAATTGAAAGGCTGCCGGGGGCCAGCATGAGGAACTCCACCCATGGCAAAGGTCATGAGGAAGGAGGCTTCGGCATACACAAAGGCGTGATCAAGCCTCAGGAGACCCCCTGTTCCCGAGCATCTACCCCAAAACCAGAGTCTGTTTTCTTGCTCTCACCTACACCTTTGACCTTCCGGGGAGCTTTCCCCCATAATCGTTTCTCTCAGAGAAGGAGTAAACATGCAGCTCCAAGTCAATAAAAATTCCTGGCCGTGGCAAGAGTGTTTCAGCTTATGAACTCTGAAGGTTATCTGGCCCACCTGTATAGGTTTGTCTGGCCGCATGTGATGGTTTACAGCCTCCTGATCGCGAGAGGCACAAGATGTTTTAGACTTACTAAAGGCAAATTCTTGTGGGAAGTTAGAAATTATTAGTGTAGTGGGTTGGTTGGGAATTATATTGGTGAAGGGTTTTTTCATTTGTTGTGTCAATAATTGCTGCTAATTCCCTGCCCTGGGTGGGACAAGTGTGTCTCAGGTCAAACCTCTCTGCTGACAGACTAGCTTGTNCAAAGGAACTGGGAATCCCCAGGGAATCTGACATTGAAAGCCAGTGAGATTTGATTACAAGACTTCCACAGGGCTGGGGAAAACAGGCTCTAGTCTTCGAGGGCACAAACAAAACCTTATGTGCACCAGGACTCAGAGGAAAGGAGCAGTGACTCCACAGGAGACTGAGCCAAAACATCTACTAATGTTGGAAGGTTTCCTGTGGAGGCGTGGATTGGCAGAGGCTCACCACAGGGACAGGGGTGCTGGCAGCTGTGGTCCTAGAGATCATTAACCCTTGGTGTTAAACCTGTTGGAAGTCACCATTAACCCTACAAGAGAGCCTGTAGACCCTAGTATTGTGTCACCTCAGGCCAGAAAACTACCGAGGGTAGCACAACCCAACAATCTAGATAATTGAATTGAAGCTTTACTGAGCAAAGCCCTGCCCACCAGAGCAAGACCACCAATCATTCACTTCAGAAAGTTTACGCAAGCTTCTTAGCGTCCATCAGGGGGCAGAGAGAAGAACCAAGAACCACGGTCCCACAGAGACTGAGACAAAAGCCACTGTGCAGAAAGTTAATCAGCATGAAAAAGCAGAGATTTATGTCCCAGATATAAGGACAAGATAAAACCACAGAAAAACAACTAAATGAAGTGGAGATTGGTAACCTTGCTATATAAAAATTGGTAACCTTGCTATATAAGAATTCAGAATAAAGATAGTGAAAATGATTCAGGATCTTGGGAAAACAATGAAGGCAAAAACTGAGAAGATGCAAGAAATGTTTACTAAAGACCTACAGAACTAGAGAACAAACAGAGATGAATAATTCAATAGAAGGAATCCATAGCAGAATAACTGAGGTAGAAGAACGGATAAATAACCTGGAGGACAGAATGTTGGAAATCACTGCTGCAGAACAGAATAGCAGAATAACTGAGGTAGAAGAATGGATAAATAGAAGAACGGATAAATAACCTGGAGGACAGAATGTTGGAAATCACTGCTGCAGAACAGAATACAGAAAAAAAAAAAAGAAAGAAAAGAAATGAAAGGAGCCTAAGAGACCTCTGGGACAGCATTAAATGTACCAACATTCACATTATAGGGGTCCCAGAAAGAAAAAAGAGAAAGGACCTGAGAAAATATTTGAAGTGATAGTAGCTGCTAATTTTCCTAACATGGAAAAGGAAATAGTCAATCAATAGTTTACAATAGTTATCCCAAGAAGGATAAACCGAAGGAGGAACACACCTAGATACATAGTAATCAAAGTGAAAAATTAGAGACAGAAAATATTAAAAGAAAAAGTGAAAAATGACAACATACAAGGAACTCCCATCAGACAATTAGCTGATTTTTCAACAGAAATGTTACAAGCCATAATGGAATAATATGATATATTTAAAGTGATGAAAAGAAAGATACCACAATCATGAATAATCTACCCAGCAAGATCCTCCTTCAGATTTGATGTAGAAATCATAAGCTTTCCATAAAAGCAAAAGTTAAAAGAATTCAGCACCACCAAACCAGCTTTACAACGAATGCTAAAGAAACTTCTCTAGGTAGGAAACAAGAGAAGGGAAATACTTACATAGAAAATAGACCTAAAATAATTAAGAAAATGGTAGTAGGATCATACATATTGATAATTACCTTATATACAAATGGATTAAATGCACCGACTAAAAGACATAGAATGGCTGAAATGAATTAAAACGTATGCACTTCCAATTACCACATTACTCTGCTTGACCCCTCAAATTGTATGTAATTATTCTATATTGTTAGATTAATAATGCTTCCATTATTGCTTGCAACTGCAATTATCTTTTATTTTTTGTTTGGCTATTGATTGTGAAAGCTTATAAATACTTTTACTATTGTGATTATGTAACTATTACTCTGCATCATCAAAGCTACTATTAAATAAAAAAATGTAATCATTTTTAAAAATCCAGATGCATATCTGATTATCTTTGAATTTTCCAGAAAATATAAATGCCCAAGTATTCCTTTTTTAAATCAGAGCTCCAGATATGTTTCTAACGTGTTTCCATATTTAAAAAAAACTGGGCTATATAAGGATCTTTTATATAGCTTGTTTCAACTTTCCTATCTCATATTCAATGCTCCCATGTCACTTAGTGTATGTTTTTGCAGTTTCTCCATCTCTTTTTTAATTTTTTATATTCTTTCCCAAGCCTTTATCAAGCATAGTAGAAACACTTTTGTATATATTATATATACAAATTATGTATGATACATATTTTTTAGAAAATTTATGAATCTTTGCCTAACTAAAACATTTATAACATTTTGATTTGACTTGTTTGACTTAGTATGAAGAGACTGCTAGATTTTTAACAAACAATAGATACGCAATGAGCAACAAAACTTTAGTCTATAGCACAGGGAACTATAGTCAATATCTTGTGATAACCTATAATGGAAAATAATTTCAAAAATAGTATATATGTAAATGTACAACTGAATCAACCACAAAAAAAGAGTTTAACTTTTTGAAATTTAGTAATGATTATCTTTTTGCCAGTCTTTCTAAATTTTCTATGGAAATCTATTATAATGTATGAGATACAAAATTTTAAATACATCTGTGAATGATATAAGATTAATATAAGTATAAATCTATTATATTTAAATTATTAATGACATCAATAAAGATGCTCCTAATCTTATTTTTTCCTGCACTTGATAAAATATTCTTAGAGAAATATTAATGTGTCTCAATATGATTATATACTTCCACTTATATTTATTGTGATTTTTGCTTTATATATCTTTGTTTCTTTGTTGTTAGGTCTCTAATGGTTTATGATTTTTCTATCTTCTTTGGGAATTATATTTTTAATCATTAAAGATTTTCATCTTTATTTCATTTACAAATAAACAAATTAGTTTTGAAGAAAGAGATAAGCTCAATACACTATTTAACAATAGAGAAGAAGAAATAGAAAGAAACCAGTAGAAGATGCAGTGTCTATTTGAACATGTAACAAGATGGGTGTGTGCACTGGAAATACAAATAGTAATAGTAAAATTTTTGGAGTCCTTTGTTGACCCTTTAAAACAATTGATAAATGCTATAAAACTCTCCCCAGGAAAGAAATGTGTACATATTTATACATGAAAATTTTTACATGCATTTTATCTGTTTACCAACTTCTAGAATTCTTTTCACATATGAAGGGTCATTAGATCACATTTTAAGATTCCCTATTCTAGAAAGAGCTGAGTAAAATGATAGATGAAGATTCTTCAAGAAAGCAAGTGAATAGAGCTAAAGAGTAATAATTGGAAAAAATATATAGCCCCTTCATGGAGAAGGAAATGGCAAACCACTCCAGTACTGTTGCCTGGAAAATCCTATGGACAGAGGAGCCTGGTAGGTTAAAGTCCATGGGGTCGCAAAGGGTCAGACACGACTGAGCACTCTTCCACTTTCCACATAGCCCCTTCCATAAATGGGTAGCAGCAGGATGTGGACATGAGACTACAAATGAGGATAGGAAGAAACCAAGGAAATATCAGACCTACAATCAAATAAGTAAATAAATATGTAAAATATCCCAACATTCAGATCTGGAGGAACAAAAAGAAGTTTGGAGACAAGTAAGGCAAAATTTCAAAAGTAGAGAATGTCTATGGGTAGAGGAGCTTGGCGGGATACAGTCAATGGGGTCACAAGCAGTTAGACAAGACTGAGTGACTAGGCACAGCACATTGTACATGGCATACTTGTACAACAGTTTCTTTTGGAAAGACATTTGGCTTACTTAAAACTGGAGATGTAAGTCTGGAAACAGTAATGAGACCTAAATACTGAAGCTTCTAATGATAAGTGTAGAATTGTGAGATTTGGCATCAGGACAATTAGCTTCTACCAGAATTTTTCTGTAAATTGAAATCAAAGTATAACACATTAAGAAGCTTTCTTCTGATGGTAATTTTAGTGATGAATTGTAGAATAAGAAAACGTACAAAAAAAACTACATTAATAATTTTAGCTTCAGAGAAATAGAAGGTGATAGTAAAAGGTTTATATTGTGTTATGTAATAGTGGAGGAGTCAATTCCACCTGGGAATCGAGAAAGAGAACAAGAGAGAGATATTTTCAAAGCTTTCCACCTAGTAGATAAAAAGAATTATAATGCCACCTACAGATATGAGGAATTCAGTATTAGAGGGGAGAAAATTGATTTGATTTTAATTTATTTGAATTTAAATATTTGGGGCTAGGGTAGAAATGTTGAAGTATTCCTTTTTCACGTATAAGAAAAGTAGTAAAATTAGGTAGCTCCTCTAATGCAGGCAATGCAATACGGGAGTTAAGAAATAAGCTCAGGGCTTCCAGTTCAGGAGTAGAAACACATTCACTCATTTCTTCCCACAAGAGCACCAAAATTATAACACGTTGTTGAACAACCAACAGAAGAATGCTGGAACCAAAAAAAGATTCTTCCATGTCCAAAGACAAAGAAGAAGCCACAGGAAGATGGCAGGAGAGGTACAGTCATGATAAAATCAAATCCCATTCCTGCCAGGTGGGTGACCCACAACCTGGGGAAAAATAATACCAAAGAACTTCTCCCACTCTTGTTAAGTTTTGGAACCCCACAACAGGCTTCCCAGACTGAGGATCCAACAAAGGAACTGGGAATCCCCAGGGAATCTGACATTGAAAGCCAGTGAGATTTGATTACAAGACTTCCACAGGGCTGGGGAAAACAGGCTCTAGTCTTCGAGGGCACAAACAAAACCTTATGTGCACCAGGACTCAGAGGAAAGGAGCAGTGACTCCACAGGAGACTGAGCCAAAACATCTACTAATGTTGGAAGGTTTCCTGTGGAGGCGTGGATTGGCAGAGGCTCACCACAGGGACAGGGGTGCTGGCAGCTGTGGTCCTAGAGATCATTAACCCTTGGTGTTAAACCTGTTGGAAGTCACCATTAACCCTACAAGAGAGCCTGTAGACCCTAGTATTGTGTCACCTCAGGCCAGAAAACTACCGAGGGTAGCACAACCCAACAATCTAGATAATTGAATTGAAGCTTTACTGAGCAAAGCCCTGCCCACCAGAGCAAGACCACCAATCATTCACTTCAGAAAGTTTACGCAAGCTTCTTAGCGTCCATCAGGGGGCAGAGAGAAGAACCAAGAACCACGGTCCCACAGAGACTGAGACAAAAGCCACTGTGCAGAAAGTTAATCAGCATGAAAAAGCAGAGATTTATGTCCCAGATATAAGGACAAGATAAAACCACAGAAAAACAACTAAATGAAGTGGAGATTGGTAACCTTGCTATATAAAAATTGGTAACCTTGCTATATAAGAATTCAGAATAAAGATAGTGAAAATGATTCAGGATCTTGGGAAAACAATGAAGGCAAAAACTGAGAAGATGCAAGAAATGTTTACTAAAGACCTACAGAACTAGAGAACAAACAGAGATGAATAATTCAATAGAAGGAATCCATAGCAGAATAACTGAGGTAGAAGAACGGATAAATAACCTGGAGGACAGAATGTTGGAAATCACTGCTGCAGAACAGAATAGCAGAATAACTGAGGTAGAAGAACGGATAAATAGAAGAACGGATAAATAACCTGGAGGACAGAATGTTGGAAATCACTGCTGCAGAACAGAATACAGAAAAAAAAAAAAGAAAGAAAAGAAATGAAAGGAGCCTAAGAGACCTCTGGGACAGCATTAAATGTACCAACATTCACATTATAGGGGTCCCAGAAAGAAAAAAGAGAAAGGACCTGAGAAAATATTTGAAGTGATAGTAGCTGCTAATTTTCCTAACATGGAAAAGGAAATAGTCAATCAATAGTTTACAATAGTTATCCCAAGAAGGATAAACCGAAGGAGGAACACACCTAGATACATAGTAATCAAAGTGAAAAATTAGAGACAGAAAATATTAAAAGAAAAAGTGAAAAATGACAACATACAAGGAACTCCCATCAGACAATTAGCTGATTTTTCAACAGAAATGTTACAAGCCATAATGGAATAATATGATATATTTAAAGTGATGAAAAGAAAGATACCACAATCATGAATAATCTACCCAGCAAGATCCTCCTTCAGATTTGATGTAGAAATCATAAGCTTTCCATAAAAGCAAAAGTTAAAAGAATTCAGCACCACCAAACCAGCTTTACAACGAATGCTAAAGAAACTTCTCTAGGTAGGAAACAAGAGAAGGGAAATACTTACATAGAAAATAGACCTAAAATAATTAAGAAAATGGTAGTAGGATCATACATATTGATAATTACCTTATATACAAATGGATTAAATGCACCGACTAAAAGACATAGAATGGCTGAAATGAATTAAAACGTATGCACTTCCAATTACCACATTACTCTGCTTGACCCCTCAAATTGTATGTAATTATTCTATATTGTTAGATTAATAATGCTTCCATTATTGCTTGCAACTGCAATTATCTTTTATTTTTTGTTTGGCTATTGATTGTGAAAGCTTATAAATACTTTTACTATTGTGATTATGTAACTATTACTCTGTATCATCAAAGCTACTATTAAATAAAAAAATGTAATCATTTTTAAAAATCCAGATGCATATCTGATTATCTTTGAATTTTCCAGAAAATATAAATGCCCAAGTATTCCTTTTTTAAATCAGAGCTCCAGATATGTTTCTAACGTGTTTCCATATTTAAAAAAAACTGGGCTATATAAGGATCTTTTATATAGCTTGTTTCAACTTTCCTATCTCATATTCAATGCTCCCATGTCACTTAGTGTATGTTTTTGCAGTTTCTCCATCTCTTTTTTAATTTTTTATATTCTTTCCCAAGCCTTTATCAAGCATAGTAGAAACACTTTTGTATATATTATATATACAAATTATGTATGATACATATTTTTTAGAAAATTTATGAATCTTTGCCTAACTAAAACATTTATAACATTTTGATTTGACTTGTTTGACTTAGTATGAAGAGACTGCTAGATTTTTAACAAACAATAGATACGCAATGAGCAACAAAACTTTAGTCTATAGCACAGGGAACTATAGTCAATATCTTGTGATAACCTATAATGGAAAATAATTTCAAAAATAGTATATATGTAAATGTACAACTGAATCAACCACAAAAAAAGAGTTTAACTTTTTGAAATTTAGTAATGATTATCTTTTTGCCAGTCTTTCTAAATTTTCTATGGAAATCTATTATAATGTATGAGATACAAAATTTTAAATACATCTGTGAATGATATAACATTAATATAAGTATAAATCTATTATATTTAAATTATTAATGACATCAATAAAGATGCTCCTAATCTTATTTTTTCCTGCACTTGATAAAATATTCTTAGAGAAATATTAATGTGTCTCAATATGATTATATACTTCCACTTATATTTATTGTGATTTTTGCTTTATATATCTTTGTTTCTTTGTTGTTAGGTCTCTAATGGTTTATGATTTTTCTATCTTCTTTGGGAATTATATTTTTAATCATTAAAGATTTTCATCTTTATTTCATTTACAAATAAACAAATTAGTTTTGAAGAAAGAGATAAGCTCAATACACTATTTAACAATAGAGAAGAAGAAATAGAAAGAAACCAGTAGAAGATGCAGTGTCTATTTGAACATGTAACAAGATGGGTGTGTGCACTGGAAATACAAATAGTAATAGTAAAATTTTTGGAGTCCTTTGTTGACCCTTTAAAACAATTGATAAATGCTATAAAACTCTCCCCAGGAAAGAAATGTGTACATATTTATACATGAAAAAATTTACATGCATTTTATCTGTTTACCAACTTCTAGAATTCTTTTCACATATGAAGGGTCATTAGATCACATTTTAAGATTCCCTATTCTAGAAAGAGCTGAGTAAAATGATAGATGAAGATTCTTCAAGAAAGCAAGTGAATAGAGCTAAAGAGTAATAATTGGAAAAAATATATAGCCCCTTCATGGAGAAGGAAATGGCAAACCACTCCAGTACTGTTGCCTGGAAAATCCTATGGACAGAGGAGCCTGGTAGGTTAAAGTCCATGGGGTCGCAAAGGGTCAGACACGACTGAGCACTCTTCCACTTTCCACATAGCCCCTTCCATAAATGGGTAGCAGCAGGATGTGGACATGAGACTACAAATGAGGATAGGAAGAAACCAAGGAAATATCAGACCTACAATCAAATAAGTAAATAAATATGTAAAATATCCCAACATTCAGATCTGGAGGAACAAAAAGAAGTTTGGAGACAAGTAAGGCAAAATTTCAAAAGTGTAAAAGAAATTAAAATTTTGTGCATTAGGAGAGACTCTGAGTGTCTCAAGAGTCAAGTGTGCAACCGGAAAAGTAAGAGCAGGACTCACATGACTACTGCACGTCTAAGATGGAGTTTGCTGGGAGATTGTCTTTTTAGATGAGATCTTTTATGGCAATAGAATCCACAGGCTGACTTTCAAAGTCAAGGAAGAAAAGTGGTGCTCCACCACAGAGGAAATTAATCAAGATTAAATTTACTCCTTAATTACCAGCATATATGTGAGTTTAAAAAGCAATTTCCCATAAATATATTTTGGCTTTAGGGAAATGATAAAATGTGTGGTTATCTTCTTTCATATAAAATATAAAGATAAAAACAAAAGACTGTAGTAGCCCTTCTTGGAAATTGCATGAAGTAGATCTGAAAATGATCAGATGATTACTTATTGCATGTATCACATAATTTAGCTCTTAAAATCTTTTCTCCTTTTACTTGTGTCTTTTTCATTAGTATTTTTTTTTAATTGGAGGATAATTGTTTTGCAATGTTGTGTTGGCTTCTGCCC
>SJYX01005217.1:39189-59186 GCA_006410675.1 Oreotragus oreotragus
CTCAAGAGTCCTCTCTAACCCCACAGGTCAAAAGCATCAATTCTTTAGCACTCAGCTTTCTTTATGGTCCAACTCTTGCATCCATACATAATTACTGGAAAACCATAGCTTTGACTAGACAGACCTTTGTCCTCAAAGTAATGGCTCTGCTTTTTAATTAGCTGTGTAGGTTGGCCATAATTTTTCTTTCAAGGAGCAAGTGTCTTTTAATTTCATGGCTGCAGTCACTATCTGCAGTGATTTTGGAGCCCACCAAAATAAAGTCTCTGACTGTTTCCATTGTTTCCCCATCTATTTATTTGCCATGATGTTAAGGGACTGACTGGATGCCATGCCCTTCATTTCTTGAATGTTGAGTTTTAAGCCAGCTTTTTCATCTCCTCTTTCACTTTCATCAAGAGGCTCTTTAGTTCTTCGCATTTTCCCCTAAGGGCGATATCACCTGTGTATCTGAGTTTATTGATATTTCTCCCTGCAATCCTGATTCCAGTTTATGCTTCATCCAGCCGAGCATTTCACATAATGTGCTCTGTATATAAGCTAAATAAACAGGTTGACAATATACAGCCTTCACATACTCCTTTCCCAATTTGAAACAATTTCCATATCCAAATCTAACTGTTGCTTCTTGACCTGCATATAGATTTCTCAGGAGGCAGGTAAGGTGGTCTGGTATTCCCGTCTCTTGAAGAATTTTCTACAGTTTGTTGTGATCCACACAAAGGCTTTGGTATAGTCAATAAAGCAGAAATTTTTCTGGAACTCTGTTGCCTTTTCGATGATCCAATAGATGTTGGAAAATTCATCTCTGGTTCCTCTGCCTTTTCTAAATCCAACTTGAAGATCTGGAATTTCATGGTTCATGTACTGTTGAAGCCTTGCTTGGAGAATTTTGAGCATTAATTTGCTAGCGCATGAGATGAATGCAGTTGTGCGGTAGTTTAAGCATTCTTTGGCTTGATTTTCTTTGGGATTGGAATGAAAACTGACCTTTCCTAGTCCTGTGGCCACTGCTGAGTTTTCCAAATTTGCTGGCATATTGAGTTCAGCACTTTCACAGCATCATCTTTTAGGATTTGAAATAGCTCAACTGGGATTGCATCACCTCCACTAGTTGTGTTCGTAATGATGCTTCCTAAGGCCCACTTGACTTCACAGTCCAGGATGTCTGGCTCTAGGTGGCTGATCACATTGTTATGATTATCTGGGTCATAAGATCTTTTCTGTATAGTTCTGTGTATTCTCACCACTTCTTCTTAATATCTTCTGCTTCTGTTAGGTCCATAGCATTTCTGTTCTTTGTTGTTTCCATCTTTGGATGAAATGTTCCCTTGTTATCTATAGTTTTCTAGAGATTTCTAGTCTTTCCCTTTCTATTGTTTTCCTCTTTATCTTTGCACTGATCACTGAATTGATTAGTAGGTCTTTTACTTAAAGAGAAATCATGACGTAAGATAGATCTTTGAAATTTTTGTCTGAACCATTTTGCTTAATGAAGAAGTTACATCATTTTTCTTAGAACACATCACTCATATTTACTATCCAGTTATCATTTCTAATTGGTCATCAAACCTTGAAGCTAATTTCATCAATTCTTATTTAAATACTGGGTAGAGATTATGACTGTTTATCATGATGAAGTTGAACTAGTTAAGTTGCACATCCTGGTCATCAAATGATAATGAAGACGGTTACCTGAAAACTTATTAAAAGCAGTACAAGCCATGTGTGATCACATACCTTTAACGCTACCCTTGTTTTGGCTTACCATCTATTCATAAGTGCATCATTAGCAAAAAGTTGGCTTAAAGCTCAACAATCAGAAAACTAAGATCATGGCATCCAGTCCCATCACTTCAAGGCAAATAGATGGGGATACAGTGGAAACAGTGGCAGAATTTATTTTTGGGGGGCTCCAAAAATCACTGCAGATGGTTATTGCAGCCATGAAATTAAGAGACCCTTACTCCTTGGAAGAAAAGTTATGACCAACCTAGACAGCATATTGAAAAGCAGAGACATTACTTTGCCAACAAAGGTCTGTCTAGTCAAAGCTATGGTTTTCCAGTAGTCATATATAGATGTGAGAGTTGGACTATAAAGAAAACTGAGCACTGAAGAATTGATGATTTTGAACTGTGGTGTTGGAGAAGACTCTTGCGAGTCCCTTGGACAGAATGGAGATCCAACTAGTCCATCCTACAGGAAATCAGTCCTGAATGGTCATTGGAAGAACTGATGCTGAAGCTGAAACTCCAGTATTCTGGCCACTTGATGCCATGAACTGACTCACTGGGAAAGACCTTGATGCTGGGAAAGATTGAAGGTGGGAGGAGAACAGCATGACATAGGATGAGATGGTTGGATGGCATCACAAACTCAATGGACATAAGTCTGAGTAAATTCCAGGAGTTGGTGATGGACAGGAAGGCCTGGCATGCTGCAGTCCATGGGTTCACAAAGAGTCAGACATGACTGAGTGACTGAACTGAGCTGAATAATGAGCGATGTTGAGTGTTTTTTTTTTATGTGTTTATAAGCTATTTGGATGTTTTCTTTGGAGAAATGTCAGTTTAGATCCTCTGCCCATTTTTTGATTGGGTTGTTTGTTTTTCTGCTGTTGAGCTACCTGAGCTGCTTGTGTATTTTGGAGATTAATTCTTTGTCAGTTACTTCATTTTCAATTGTTTTCTCCCATTATGCTGATCCTATTTTTTAATGTTTGACACTATCATCTTTAAACCTTACCTTTAGCTCTTCTTCCTGTGTCCCACATATATAAAGCTGATGAAGGGGTCTGGGGGCTATTTCTCTAGCTTAAGTCGTATATTCAAATAATACAAGCAAGCCCCTTCCTATATGTGTCCTTATCTTGGCCCCATCCTCTAAAACATTAAAAAAAAAAAAAAAAAAAATTTGTTTATTGCTGCCTTAGCATTTAAAATGGATAACCATAGAAAATCGTGTTCCCCTAAATTGAGAAAATGGCAAAGATTCAGTTTTAGAAGCTCTGTGGCAGAAAGCAAAAATTATTTGTTTAATAAATCTCTAAACTGCAACCAAGAAAGGAAGTCCCTTTCAAACAGAGGCCAGAGAATCAACTGCCTGGAGAATTTACAAACAGAGATGACACAGAAAAGTGAAGGAAATTACAATAATATATAGCTATTGACTAGAGTCTGGCTCTAGAATTTAACACATTCCAATCTAGTTTAATATTCAATATTGTTTAGTTTTAAATCCAATGTTAATATGTTTATGTTGATGTTGTTGTTTAGTCACTATGTCATGTCTGACTCGTTTGTGACCCCATGAATTGTAGCCTACCAGGCTCCTCTGTCCACTGTATTTCTCAGGAAAGAATACTGGAGTGGGTTGCCTTTTCCTTCTCCATGTTATCTTCCTGATTCAAGGATCTAACCTACATCTTCTGCATTGGCAGGCAGATTTTTTGCCATTTAGCCACCTGGGAAGTGCAATATATTCACATTTATATATAATGTGAATATTCATAATGTCATCTTATCATTCAGGGTTTTAACAGGATAGAGCCCCCAAGCAGTATTATAGTGAAGAATTAGTTTACAAAATACTTGATTTTTATTCAATTAAACTACTAACACTGGACTAAATACCAACCCTGAGATACACTAAATTTTAAAGCTAATAAACAAATTAACAGAAGAATAATATTGTTTGTTTTCTTTCAAAAATATCTTTATCATTAAAATCTTTGAGCATAAAAATCTCAAGGTCCTTGGGCATAGCTATACAAATAAGAGCTACATGACTCTTTTGTACTAATAAAGTACAGAGTTAGAGGGCTCAGTTTTGCTCTAAGTCAGTGGCTGATAACTATTCTTTGCTATTACATATACTTACTTATTGATCTTGCCTGGGTAAGAGATCTCCTTGGATCAGGATAACTTCATCTATACATTTGTTCACAAGATAGAAAGCTCTAACTAAAGTCTTTATTAACAGTTAATATTAGCTTGCATGTGCTGGAAAAATGTGGTTATTTCTAAATATTTTCTCACCAATTTGGGACATTTGTAATTTAAATAACGTTTTCTGCTTATAAGTGAGTTTAACTCATCAGTTCAGTTCAGGTCAGTTCAGTCACTCAGTCGTGTCTGACTCTTTGCGACCCCATGAATCACATCATGCCAGGCCTCCCTGTCCATCACCAACTTCTGGAGTTTACTCAAAGTCACATCCATCGCGCTGGTGATGCCATCCAGCCATCTCATCCTCTGTCATCCCCTTTTCCTCCTGCCCCCAACCCCTCCCAGCATAGATTCAAATAACCTGTTAGGTTTCCAAGTTTTATTTATTTATTTTAACTCGTTTGTTACAAATTTAGACCCAGTTCTGCCTTTGGAAACTTCACCTTTTTATCTGCTTAGGAGATGAGGACAGTTATTGCAAACATTTTATATACCTTTAAAAATGTTTTAAAACCCTAACATGTTTGCACATAAACTATTTTGCTTACAGTGGTATATTTTCAAATTTATTGGCCTCATACTACATATGGTGCCCAAGTAGGTATCTAATCATTAGTGAATCTATAAAGAGAGAACTGGCTTCCCTGGTGGCACAGTGGTAAAGAATCTGCCTGCGAATGCAGGAAATGCAAGAGACATGGGTTTGATTCCTGGGTTGGGAAGATCCACTGAAGTAGGAAATGGCAACCCACTCTGGCAATCTTGCCTGGAAAATCCCATGGACATCAGAGCATGGTGGGCTACAGTCCATGTGGCTGTAAAGAGTCAGACATGACTGGCAACTAAACAACACCACCAACAGGAGAAATGGAAATAAAAACACTAGCCTATGAGAACCTGAAACCAGTAGGTAGTGCTAACACAGTTATATATTTGTACAGATATATCTCCAGGAGTTGAAAAATACTGAAAATAAAAACCTTACTAAAATGAATTATACAACTCTAATTTGTTCACCCTTAATAGCAATGATAAGCCCTTCATATCATACTTTATAATATATGTATATGAGTAAATAAGTTAGGGCATGGGGAAAGTAGGGGTAAGAGGAGAGGCAAGGAGAGAAGGGAAGGAGAAAGAGAGACTGAGATGAGTACTTTATCAATCATGCAACTTTCTGGCTGGGTCTAGCCACACCACAGCAAAGTGGGTTTCTCTTAACTATTCCATGCTTTTATTTTATTCTAGTTAACAACACTTGCATCAGACTTGGCAATAGCCAATTTACATATATCAACTCATTTCATTTTTAAAGTAATTCTATAAAGAATGTAGTTTTACTATTATCCTAAATTAAGTAATAAAGATTCTTGAAATCAAAATTTAAAAGTAGCTGCCCAAGACAACTAAAATGTGGCAAAACTATATTTTGAGCTTAGGATTCTCTTCAATATATTGTCTCTTTGTTGTTGGCAAAAATCTTGACATTCTCTGAGAATTGCAGGGAATCTGAAAAACTCATTTTGTCCCTCTCTGGTCAAACTCTAAATATTAAGACAGGCATAATTTCACTATTATTGGGAAAATGTAAGAACAATTATTCAGTAAGAGGAACAAATTCTAGATTCTAACAGAAACACTAGAAACTAATTCTGTAATTCTGTGAAACTTTCTTTTTATTTATTTATTTATTTATTGTAAATGTTTGCTTCTCTGTGTGTGTGCACAATCCTATCTGACTCTGAGGCCCCATGGACTGTAGCCCATCAGGTTCTTCTGTCCATGGAATTTTCCAGTCAAGAACACTAGAGTGTGTTGCCATTTCCACCTTCAGGGGATTTTCCCAACTCAGGAAATGAATCTGAGTCTCCTTAGTCTCTTGCATTTCAGGCCGATTCTTTACCACTTGAGCTATCACAGAAGACCCAATGTTTGCTTGGTTATAATTATCTGTTCATTTCCCTATGAATATACACTTGAGACACCTCTTAATATTGCAATAGTACTTTATCATAATCCTATTTATGCCCGTACAAATTTCATATGGTTTCTATGTTATCAGAAAAGTGAAAATAATGGTAGTAATTTAAATTTTTTGTCATAAAATCCATGGGGTACGAAATAGAGATCAGCTTTAGGCAGTGAATAAACACTCATTCACTTGAAAAAAGTGAAAAGATTTCTTAACCAATGATATATTATTGAGGGCATTGCAGATCAAGTCTTTAAATGTTTCTTTTAAAAATAAAACATATACTGAAGGAATTTAGACTGAGATTAACCTTGCCTCTTATCTTGATTTGTTCTACTTTCTTGATTCTGTCTTTTGAACAAAGTTCAATGTTCCCTCATCCTCCAAGTAGGAGCCTTCTATCCCCAAAGTTTCAAGTCATAGATCACAGAATATGGAGGTATATAAGAGCAAAAATTGTGTGTGGGTTTTTTTTTTTTTTTTTTTTTTTGCTACATCAGAAAGGACAAATGAAATAAGCTCTAAGGTTGATTTATTTTTAAACCATGCTTGAGAATAAACAAAGTTTTCACTGAAAATGAAAACATTTTTAGTAGATAACATGAAGTTCTGTAATTGGTTCTAAGAATAAAAGTTCTTAGAATAAAAAACTTTATGACACTCTGAGGAAGTATGACAGACAAATATTTATTTAACAAAGAAATCTAATTGTTAGATAAGATTATATTGCTTGTGATATACCTAACAGAAGCAGAAGATATTAAGAAGAGGTGGCAAGAATACACAGAAGAAGTGTACAAAAAAGATCTTCATGACCCAGATAATCACGATGGTGTGATCATTCACCTGGAGCCAGACATCCCAGAATGTGAAGGCAAGTGAACGTTAAGAAGCATCACTACAACCAAAGCTAATAGAGGTTATGGAATTCCAGTTGAGCTATTTCAAATCCTGAAAGATGATGCTGTGAAAGCGCTGCACTCAATATGTCAGCAAATTTGGAAAAGTCATCAGTGGCCACAGGACTGGGAAAGGTCAGTTTTCATTTCAATCCCAAAGAAAGGCAATGCCAAAGAATGCTCAAACTACTGCACAATTGCACTCATCTCAAATGCTAGTAAAGTAGTTCTCAAAATTCTCCAAGTCAGGCTTCAGCAATATGTGAACCGTGAACTTCCAGATGTTCAAGCTGGTTTTTGAAAAGGCAGAGGAACCAGAGATCAAATTTCAACAACTGCTGGATCATTGAAAAAGCAAGTGAGTTCCAGAAAAACATCTATTTCTGCTTTATTGACTATGCCAAAGCCTTTGACACAGAAAACTGTGGAAAATTCTGAAATAGATGGGAATACCAGACCACCTGACCTGCCTTTTCAGAAATCTATATGCAAGTCAGGAAGCAACAGTTAGAACTGGACATGGAACAACAGACTGGTTACAAATAGGAAAGGAAGTACATCAAAGCTGTATATTGTCACCCCACTTATTTAACTTCTATGCAGAGTACATCATGAGAAACGCTGTGCTGGAAGAAACACAAGCTGGAATCAAGAATGCCGGGAGAACTATCAATAACCTTAGATATGCAGATGACACCACCCTTATGGCAGAAAGTGAAGAAGAACTGAAGAGCCTCTTGATGAAAGTGAAAGAGTAGAGTGAAAAAATTGGCTTAAAGCTCAACATTCAGAAAATGAAGATCATGGCATCTGGTCCCATCACTTCATGGCAAATAAGTGGGGAACAGGGGAAACAGTAGCTGACTTTATTTTGGGGGGCTCCAAAATCACTGCACATGTTGTTTGCAGCCATGAAATTATAAGACTCTTGCTCCTTGGAAGAAAAATTATGACCAACCTAGATAGCATATTGAAAAGCAGAGATATTACTTTGCTAACAAAGATCCATCTAGTCAAGGCTATGTTTTTTCCAGTGGTCATTTATGGATGTGAGAGTTGGACTATAAAGAAAGCTGAGCACAGAAAAATGATTCTTTTGAACTGTGGTGCTGGAGAAGACTCTTGAGAGTCCCTTGGACTGCAAGGAGATCCAACCAGTGCATCCTAAAGGAGACCAGTCCTGGGTGTTCATTGGAAGGACTGATGTTGAAGCTGAAACTCCAATACTTTGGCCACTTGATGGGAAGTGCTGACTCAATGGAAAAGACCCTGATGCTGGGAAAGATTGAGGGCAGGAGGAGAAGGGGATGACAGATGATGAGATGATTGGATGGCATCACTGATTCAGTGGACATGGGTATGGGTGAACTCCGGTAGCTGGTGATGGACAGGCTGGCCTAGCATGTTGCGGTTCATGGCGTCACAAAGTGTTGGACATGACTGAGTGACTGAATTGAACTGAAATAATATACATTTATTTCAAATAAAACTAATTTTAGAAACCCTTAATCACAATTTTTTTTAATATTAGTATCACTTTCATGGCATAATTTGCACACTATTTGTCTTGAATATCTCAAGCAAATAAGATTATTTAGTCCAGTTCAAACATGATTATACCCATGCAAATATTGTTGAAGTAAATAATCAAAGTAACTTTAACTTTATTTAATATACTTTTTTTTTTTTAGAATCATAGGATAGTATCATAGGATAAGCTAGAAGGAACTCTAAAGGGAAAGAGAAAGCATACAAGGAAAACATATTCATTTAATGCCTAGAAGATCCAAAACAATTTTATTTCTTATCAACATAATACACAAATAATTAAATCTTCTTATTACAGATTTAGTAAACTGAAGCTAAGAAAATGTAACTTTCCCAAGTTTAATAAGTTAAACACTGGTGAGTGACACAGAGGAATCCCAACTAAATATATTTATATAAAAAGGGCCTCTGTGATGACCTAGAGGGGTGAGATGGGAGGTGGGGTGGGAAGGAAGCTCAGGAAGGAGGAGATATTTGTATACTTCCAGCTGATTCACATTGTTGTACAGCAGAAGCCAGCACAACATTGTAAAAGAATTATCCTACATTTAAAAATAAAAATAAATAAAAACAATGGCTATTTTCTTTTTACTAATGACTAGAATATGAAAGAGGTTCCCTGGTAGCTCAGCTAGTAAAGAATCCACCTGCAGTACAGGAGATCTTGTTTGACTTCTGTGTCCAGAAATCGGGACCTCTTCCTTATCCGATGGTTTGGTAAGAACCCGAAGAAACCACCGAGTCTGTCATTTATTAGGTTCTTCAATGAGAGACACCTAGGTTTGACTCCTGGGGTGGGGAGATCCCCTGAGGGAGAGCATGGCAATCCACTACACTATTCTTGCCTGGAGAATTTCCATGGACAGAGGAGGCTGGTAGGTTACAGTCTATGGGGTCACAAAGAGTTGGGCACAACTGGGTGACTAAATATAGCACAATCCCCCAAATGAGAGACACCTAGGTTTGACTCCTGGGGTGGGGAGATCCCCTGAGGGAGAGCATGGCAATCCACTACACTATTCTTGCCTGGAGAATTTCCATGGACAGAGGAGGCTGGTAGGTTACAGTCTATGGGGTCACAAAGAGTTGGGCACAACTGGGTGACTAAATATAGCACAATCCCCCAAAAGTCTTTTAAAGAAACTTCTTTTACAATACAAAAAATGTGGTATATGAATAAGGCTTAACATAAGACATGTATAAGTATAGGAAAAAGTTCTAGGTTCTTTATTGCCATTCAGTTGCTAAGTTGTGTTCGACTTTGTGATACCATGGACTGCATCTTGCCAGGCTTCCTTGTCCTTCACTATCTCCTGGAGTTTGTTCAAACTCATGTGCATTGAGTGAATTATGCCATCCCACCATCTCATCCTCTGTCACCTCCTTCTTCTGCCTTCAATGTTTCCCCAGCATCACAGGCTTTGTCCAGTGAGTCAGTTCTTCACATCAGGTGGCCAGAGTATTGGAGTTTCAGCTTCAGTTCTTCCAATGAATATTCATGGTTGATTTCCTTTAGGATTGACTGGTTTGATCTCCTTGCATTTCAGGAGACTCACAAATGTTTTCTCCAACACAATAACTCAAAAGTATAAATCCTTCCGTGCTCAGCTTTCTTTATATTCCAATTCTCACATCCATACATGACTGCCAGTAAAATCATAGTTTTGATTGCATGGACCTTAGCTGGCAAAGTGATGTCTCTGCTTTTTAATATGCTGCCGAGTCTTGTCATAGCTTTTCTTCCAAGGAGCAAACATCTTTTAATTTCATGGCTGCAGTCACTGTCCACAGTGATTTTGGAAACCAAGAAAATAAAATCCATCACTGTTTCCACATTTTCCCCATCTATTTGCCATGAAGCCATGGGACTGGATGCCACAATCTTAGTGTTTTGAATGCCAAGTTTTAAGACAGCTTTTTCCACTTTCTTCTTTCACCCTCCTTAGTCTAGAATTCTTTTACTTTTTTTGAATTTCAGTATAATGTTGTTAGTTTTGCAAGTTCTGTCAGTTTTTATATCTCCGTTCTCTTCTACTTTATAAAATTTATGAAGTAAAATGAAATTCATGAATATCTGAGAGCAGGGGGAAGAAGTTTGCATTTTATAGCTTGTTCCCTTACTGGAATGTATAATTAGCAGCAGAGAATAATGGATCATTATGAAATCAAGCAGTGATATTTCAAATTAATATTTTTATTCTTTCTGGTAGCAGCAAAATTCTTAGTTCTTTGTACTTGAAGCTTATGTTTCACATGAATTGCCACCATTCTAATATTAAATATGTTTTAAATTTAAGAACAAAGCAGGAAAAGCCTCAGAAATGGAGTCCTGCTATACTATAAATCACTGATGGAATATATTTGATTGTTGTAATTTTCAAATGACGGAAGGCAACTAGTCTGTTTTAATACTGCTTGATACTGGCATGATAGCAATAGACAATTGCATTTTTTATGGTCCCATTATTGTTAGTATTTCAGTAATCAATACCATCAGCCAATGTGCTGAGCCGGTGGCAAAATGGAGTCAATAATCCTGCCACATGCTTTTGTTTTAGGAAATGCACACTTTTATCTCCTAATTAAAGGCCACTCTTTCTCATTTGCATTCCCTAGACATGCAGGAATAGTCAAGAAGGATAATAAAGCAACTTTAAGGTCGGTCTGTAGTAACTGAATCATATTTCAATTAGGACATAGAATATAGGTTATTTTTTTTCAAGGAAATCTCATGAAAAATATATGTTTACAAAAAACTAGGAAATTATTTATATCACAGGCATTTTCTTTGATTTTATATTTACTAGCTGTAATTCTCTCCCTCTAAGGCATTTAAAATCTAATTCACCTAATGGAAAATCCATGTTCCCCAGCTATTATGGGAAGCATATCAATCTCAATAATCTTGCTTTCTCTAATTCTGTTTTTTTTTTTTTTTTTTTTTTTTTACCAAAATGTGACATTTTAATAAGTCACTAAATGCTATCATATTGAATTTTATTCTTTGTAAACTAACATTACATTTTAGGAAGAAAAGATTATCATACTTTGACAGTTTGGGTGGTTTCTAAAAAAAATCATGGCATTTGTTTAGCTATTATTGAAGTATCTTTTTCTGATGGATCACAGTATATTCTTCCCCGAGACTTTCAAGCAGACATAATTAAAAGAGCCACAGTTAATGCAAACAGTTAAAGCTAACCTAATCAGGCACAGCTGTCAATAAAAGAGACCAGTTGAAGTTTATAAGCCAAGCTTCTCAACAGCTAACAGAGTTCACCTAAAACTATAGTGTACAGTTTATTATCTTTTACTGAAAGAAATGTAGTTACTGGTTTACACAATTTTGTCTGTTTTAACTGACTTCAAAATAAAGGTTGTGCTAGACGAACACTAAAGGTTTAACAATAGGGAATTCAAAGTTAGGAAATATCAAGGTTAATATTCTAAAAGTGAGAATCACTATGTAAACTGTCAACAGCATTTTTAACAAAGTCTCCTACACATAGATAGAAACATTTACTGCTTTTGAATGATTCCATAAATTCTTCCCATTAGCCTAGATTTCTTAGATGCTTATGCTATTTATTTCACTGGTGCTCAATAAGTCAAAAATAAGGTCTGTACTGGCTGTGATGACTAATTTAAATTTTTCAGGGATAACTGAGGTTTTTGTTACCATAATGTAATTGTGGATCTATTTGTGGAACGTAGAAGAGTCACTGAGATTCTCCTGATTACTGCCATATCTAAAATCAAACATTAAGTAAGAAGTACAACTCAATAAAGTCAGGACAACTAAATATTGTAGACCTCTCAGAAGTTTATTGAACTTAAAATAAGAAAATGGTGATCAACTGAGGTGCTGTCTGAGGGCCAAAGAGACATGCCTGCATGCTACGTCACTTCAGTCGTGTCCAACTCTATGCAACCCTATGGACAGCAGCCCATTAGGCTCCTCTGTCCATGGAATACTCTAAGCAAGAATACTGGAGTGGGTTGCCATTGTCTTCTCTAACAAGGAGGCATGCTGCTGCTGCTGCTGCGTGATAGAAAAAGGAAATGACAGGGTTTCCCTGGTGATAAGTGGTGGAGAATTCACGTGCCAATGCAGGAGACATGGATTCAATCCCTGGTTCCGGAAGATCCCACATGTCTGGGAGAAACTAAGCCTGCATGCCACACTAGTAAGCCTGTGCCTTAGAGCGCAGAAACCAAAACTACTGAAGCCTGCGAGCCCTAGAACCCATGTCTGCAACAAGAAAAGCTGTCACAATGAGAAGACCACACACCACAAATAGAGAATTGCCACGTCCACTGCAAAGACTGGCACAGCCAAAAATAAACAAACAAATAAATAAAGTTTACAATAAAAAAAGAAAAAGGAAGTGTTACTTAGCAGTTTTAAGAGAAATAATAGAAATGAGGTGGTAAGGAATTTAGCAGGTGTGTGTGTGTGTGTGTGTGTGTGTGTGTGCCTGAGAGACACAAGGACAGAGAAAGAGATCATATATGCCTGTATACTACATTAACCTGTATATATTGATATATTGGCTAATTACGTCTGCCTCCCTTTTTCTGTCCTGTTATTATGCTTGAAGAGTATGAGTGATGTTTTAATTTTCAGTTTAGTTTGTGTGTCACCAGACTGCAAGAAGTATATGTGAATTTGATAAGGAAGCTTTCATAATACTTGGAGATTCCAAATTATTGAAATTAATCTAGTAGCTGATGAGACTTTGGAGAGAGAGGAAGAGTAGTTGTGTTTTATGAAATATAGTTGTGCAATATTAGGCAGAGACATGTTGTCTGTTTAGGAGTTAGAGTACTGTGCTGAAATGGATACAGAAAAATATTTTAAATGTGAATGGAACAGGTCATTTTCCTCTTTCCTCTCAGATGCAATTCTCACTCTTTATTTTGAATCTTTGAGAGTTGAACATTGCAGTCTGTATTTTCTAAGTTAATTTACCCTATCTTGCTTATTGAATTCCCAGAGGAAATTGACTCTCTGCCAGTTTGAGTTAGCCAATTAAATTCCCAGAGGGAGATGCTATTTCAGGAAGCATCTGTATGTGTGACTGTGGCTTCTCTAAAATGCCACATTCTTTTGGTTCCTGCTGGACAACAGAGCTTCTTTATTCTTTATTCAGAGCCATGATCTGCTCTTGTGGTTTCTTGAGCCCTGAAATGATAGTCACATTATTGCTAAAAGGTAGATTGCTTCACTAATTGACTTATCAGTACCTTGTTATCTAAGTAACCAATTTATTAAATTCCTAATCCTATGCCTAATCAGGTATGCTAGTAACGATTCTCTCAGTTGTTAATTGTACAAGAAGTTTTGGCTTCTCCATTTATGAAAGTATAGAATTTTTGTTGAGTATGAAATTCTGAGTTGCTGTTGCAATTTTCATTGCTGTTTTTCCCAACACTTTAAAGATGTCACTATTGTCTTTAGACTTCAGGGTTTCTGATGAGAAGCTGTTTATAAGCTTATCTTTTATCCTGTGAATACAATGTGTTTTCTTTTTTTCCTTCAAGCTTTCTTCAAAACTATTCTGCTTATCTTTTTTTTTCTATTTTATTGGAGTATAGTTGATTTATATTGTTGTTTTAGTTTCAGATGTACAATAAAGTGATTAAGTTATACATATACATATATTTACATATACAAGCTTCCCTGGTAGCTCAGACAGTAAGGAATCAACCCACAATGCAGAAGATTGGGTTCAATTCCTAGGTCAGCAAGATCCCCTGGAAAAGGGAATGACAATCCACACCAGTATTCTTGCCTGGAGAATCCCATGGATAGACAAGCCTTGTGGACTATAGTCCATGGGGTAGCAAAGTTGGACACAACAGACCAACAAATATTTTCACACACATATATATTTTTTTCTTTTTCAGATTCTTTCCCCATATAGGTTACTACATAATGTTGATTTTTTTACGAGTCTGACTTCATTTTGTTTTTGTTGTTTATCTTTGTTGTATTGCTGTTGTTGTTGTTGTTGTTTTATCTTTCTTAGTGTTCTCAGAAATTTATGGACTTGTGATTTTGTGTCAGTCATTAATTTTTGAAAGTCTCAGATACTTTTTCTTCAATCTCTACTTCTATTTTGTGTCCTTCTGAGATTCTAATTATACTTGTTTTAGAATATTCAGTATTGTACCACTGCTCTCAGATATTCTGTGTTGCTTACTTCACTGTTCATTCTCTTATTTCATTCTGGATATTTTATGCTTATTTATTGTGCTCCCTTAATGCAGAGTACATCATGAGAAACTCTGGGCTGGAGGAAGCACAAGCTGGAATCAAGATTGCCAGGAGAAATATCAATAACCTCAGATATGCAGATAATACCACCCTTATGGCAGAAAGTGAAGAGGAACTCAAAAGTCTCTTGATGAAAGTGAAAGAGGAGAGTAAAAAGTTGGCTTAAAGCTCAACATTCAGAAAACTAAGATCACTTCATGGGAAATAGATGGGGAAACAGTGGAAACAGTGTCAGACTTTATTTTTGGGGGTCCAAAATCACTGCAAATGGTGACTGCAGCCATGGAATTAAAAGATGCTTACTCCTTGGAAGGAAAGTTATGACCAACCTAGATAGCATATTGAAAAGCAGAGACATTACTTTGCCAACNGAGAGTAAAAAGTTGGCTTAAAGCTCAACATTCAGAAAACTAAGATCACTTCATGGGAAATAGATGGGGAAACAGTGGAAACAGTGTCAGACTTTATTTTTGGGGGTCCAAAATCACTGCAAATGGTGACTGCAGCCATGGAATTAAAAGATACTTACTCCTTGGAAGGAAAGTTATGACCAACCTAGATAGCATATCTAAAGCAGCGATATTACTTTCCCAACAAAGGTCCGTCTAGTCAAGGCTATGGTTTTTCCAGTGGTCATATATGGATGTGAGAATTGGACTGTGAAGAAAGTTGAGCACTGAACTGTGCTTCTAAACTGTGGTGCTGGAGAAGACTCTTGAGAGTCCTTTGGACTGCAAGGAGATCCAACCAGTCCATCCTAAAGGAGACCAGTCCTGGGTGTTCATTAGAAGTACTGATGCTAAAACTGAAACTCCAATACTTTGGCCAGCTCAAGAGAAGAGCTGACTCATTGGAAAATACTCTGATGTTAGGAAGGATTAGGGGAAGGAGGAGAAGGAGATGACAGAGGATAAGATGGCTTGATGGAATCACCGCCTCAATGGACATGAGTTTGGGTGAACTCCAGGAGTTGGTGATGTACAGGGAGGCCTGGTGAACTGCGTTTCATGGGGCCGCAAAGAGTTGGACCCGACTAAGCAACTGAACTGAACTGAAAAGATTGTGTTCCCTAGTTCTTTTCACCTATGTCAAGGGTGGTGATGGAAGTATTGAAAACCCTTTTTACTAATTTTTTTTCCCCCTAAGAGTCCAACTTGCTTTTCACATGGGTCCATGTATTTTCTGAGATCATTCATCTAATCTTGAATGCTGCCACTTTTCCTTTAGGAACTTAACATTCTAATCATAGTTATTTACAATTCATTTTCAGAGGATTTCAATATTTGTATTATCTCTTATTTTCATTCTGATGATTGTCTTGTCTCTTGAAAGTGTGTTTTTTATTTTTATTTTTGGGTCTTTCCATACATAATATTTTATTGAGAGAAGATAATTCATATAGGTCAGCAGAAATGGAGATAGTTTCTAACGTCTAGAAACAAGTAAATCTTTCCTTTCTCCTTTTCATTATAGGGGACAGGATTGTTAAAGTAGGAAATCAAGAAGCACCTGGAATAACAGGCAAATTTGTCCTTGGAATGCAGAATGAAGCAGGGCAAAGACTAATAGAGTTTTGTGAAGAAAAGGCACTGGTCATAGCAAACACTGTCTTCCAACAACACAAGAGAAGACTCTACACATGGACATCACCAGATGGTCAACACCAAAATCAGATTGATTATATTCTTTGCAGCCAAAGATGGAGAAGATCTATATAGTCAACAAAACAAGACCAGGAGCTGACTGTGGCTCAGATCATGAACTCCTTATTAACAAATTCAGACTCAAATTGAAGAAAGTAGGGAAAACTGCTAGACCATTCAGGTATGAACTAAATCAAATCCTTTATGATTATACAGGGGAAGTGAGAAATAGATTTAAGGGCCTAGATCTGATAGATAGAGTGCCTGATGAACTATGGAATGAGGTTCGTGACATTGCACAGCAGACAGGGATCAAGACCATCCCCATGGAAAAGAAATGCAAAAAAGCAAAATGGCTGTCTGGGGAGACCTTACAAATAGCTGCAAAAAGAAGAGAAGTGAAAAGCAAAGGAGAAAAGGAAACATATAAGCATCTGAATGCAGAGTTCCAAAGAATAGCAAGAAGGGATAAGAAAGGCTTCTTCAGAGATCAATGCAAAGAAATAGAGGAAAACAACAGAATGGGAAAGACTAGAGATCTCTTCAAGAAAATTAGAGATACCAAGGGAACATTTCATGCAAAGATGGGCTTGATAAAGGACAGAAATGGTATGGACCTAACAGATTAGAAGGTATTAAGTCACTGCAAATGGTGACTGCAGCCATGGAATTAAAGGACGCTTACTCCTTGGAAGAAAAGTTATGACCATCCTAGATAGCATATTCAAAAGCAGAGACATTACTTTTCCGACTAAGGTCCGTCTAGTCAAGGCTATGGTTTTTCCTGTGGTCATGTATGGATGTGAGAGTTGGACTGTGAAGAAGGCTGAGCACCGCAGAATTGATGCTTTTGAACGGTACTGTTAGAGAAGATTCTTGAGAGTCCCTTGGACTGCAAGGAGATCCAACCAGTCCATTCTGAAGGAGATAAGCCCTGGGATTTCTTTGGAAGGAAAGATGCTAAAGCTGAAACTCCAGTACTTTGGCCACCTCACGTGAAGAGTCGACTCATTGGAAAAGACTCTGATGCTGGGAAGGATTGGGGACAGGAGGAGAAGGGGACGACCGAGGATGAGATGGCTGGATGGCATCACGGACTCGATGAACGTGAGTCTGAGTGAACTCCAGGAGATGGTGATGAACAGTGAGGCCTGGTGTGCTGCGAATCATGGGGTGGCAAAGAGTCAGACACAACTGAGCGAATGAACTGAACTGAAGTGAAGTTATGTTTTACTAGTTAGAACTCGAGCCAAGACTAACTTTTTCTTGCTCAGATAGCCCTCAGCACAATAAAGTCTTCACACAGTTTTACCATCCTGCACATTGTGTTCATCAACTCACCAGCTAATGAGCTATTCTAGTTGAACTCTTTCATATCTAGTTGTATCATACAAGTGCATGCTCATGGCTCCTACACCACACCCACGCCACACAGTCACCTGTCTCTCTTTAGACTTTAGGCCAAATTAAGGCCTTGTGGCCTCTATTCTTTGATATACTCAACAAATCATAAAGTTGATGTCTGTCTAGTTATATTTCCCTTAAGTAGCAACCTTATTTCCTGCTCCCTGCATCTCTGAGCAGAAGTCATGCCCTTGTTGTGGGGATTATCCTGATCCAGGAATCGAATCCATATCTCTTATGTCTCCTGGTTGTCTGGCAGGTTCTTTACTACTAGTGCTATCTGGGAAGCCCAATTTGCAGTGGTGGCTCAGACAGTAAAGAATTCACCTGCAATGAAGAAGATACAGGTTCCATCTCAGAGTCAGGAAGACCCCATGGAGAAGGGAATGGCAACCCTCTCCTGTAGTCTTGCCTTGAGAATTCCATGAACACAGAAGCCTGGTGGGATATAATCCATAGGGTCAGAAAAAATCAGACACACCTGAGCAGCTAACATTTTCATTTCTTCTGAAATTGTTTTAGTTTTTATAAATCATTTTTTTTTCTTACAGAAAAGAAATCCCCCTCTGTCTCTATCTCTCTCTCAGAAAAAGTCATTCATTGTAATAAAATCAAGACACAATAATTTAAATTCCTGGAACTTTTGCTATTAGTTAAAGCTAGTACTTTGGGCAAATTTGTTTGAGCTAGTACTTTAGGTAAGTCATTTGACTACTTTGAAACTGGTTTGGAGTTAATAGTAACATATTTGTAATAGAAATAATAATAAATTTAATGACCTTCTGTAGATTTAGTGGTAAACTATTAAACCTTATTTGGGGCACTTTAAAATGCTACACAAATTAAATAATTTATCCTATCTAATATTTACTTAAGCACAATTATTTATATACTGTAACTTAATGGTTCCTCACTGTCTATGTGCTGCACTCTATAAAGTGCTGCACTCTATATGTCAGCAAATTTGTAAAACTCAGTAGTGGCCATAGGAGTGAAAAAGGTCAGTTTTCATTCCAATCCCAAATGGCATTGAGCAATGCCAAAGAATGCTCAAACTACCACACAGTTTCACTAATCGCACGTGCTAGTAAAGTGATGCTAAAAATTCTCCAAGCCAGGCTTCAGCAATATGTGAACCACGAACTTCCAGATGTTCAAGCTGGTTTTAGAAAAGGCAGAGGAACCAGGGATCAAATTGCCAACATCCGCTGGATCATCGAAAAAGCAAGAGAGTTCCAGAAAAACATCTATTTCTGCTTTATTGACTATGCCAAAGCCTTTGACTGTGTGGATCACAAGAAACTGTGGAAAATTCTGAAAAGGTGGGAATACCAGACCACCTGACCTGCCTCTTGAGAAATCTGTATGCAGGTCAGGAAGCAACAGTTAGAACTGGACATGGAATAACGAACTGGTTCCAAATAGGAAAAGGAGTACTTCAAGGCTGTATATTGTCACCCTGCTTATTTAACTTATATGCAGAGTACATCATGAGAAATGCTGGGCTGGAGGAAGCAAAAGCTGGAATCAAGATTGCCAGGAGAAATATCAATAACCTCAGATATGCAGCTGACACCCCTTATGGCAGAAAGTGAAGAAGAACTAAACAGCCTCCTGATAAAAGTGAAAGAGGACAGTGAAAAAGTTGGCTTAAGGCTCAACATTCAGAAAACGAAGATCATGGCATCTGGTTCCATCACTCCATGGGAAATAGATGGGGAAACAGTGAAAACAGTGTCAGACTTTTATTTCCTGGGGCTCCAAAATCACTGCAGAATGTGATTGCAGCCATGAAATTAAAAGATGTTTGCTCTTTGGAAGAAAGTTATGACCAACCTAGACAGCATATTAAAAAGCAGAGACATTTCTTTGGCAACAAAGGTCCATCTAGTCAAGGCTATGAATTTCCCAGTAGCCATGTATGGATGTGAGAGTTGGACTATAAAGAAAGCTGAGTACTGACGAATTGATGCTTTTGAACTGTGGTGTTGGAGAAGACTCTTGAGAGTCCTTTGGACTGCAAGGAGATCCAACCAGTCCATCCTAAAGGAGATCAGTCCTGGGTGTTCATTGGAGGGACTGATGTCGAAGTTGAAACGCCAATACTTTGGCCAACTGATGCAAAGAGCTGACTCATTGGAAAAGACCCTGATGCTGGGAAATATTGAAGGCAGAAGGTGAAAGGGACGACAGTGGATGAGATGGTTGAATGGCATCATTGACTCAATGGATATGGATTTGGGTGGACTCCAGGAGTTGGTGATGGACAGGGAGGCCTGGCATACTGTGGTTCATGAGGTG
>SJYX01005218.1:0-16243 GCA_006410675.1 Oreotragus oreotragus
TCTTTCCCATTCTGTTGTTTTCCTCTATTTCTTTACATTGATTGCTGAAGAAGGCTTTCTTACCTCTTCTTGCTATTCTTTGCAACTCTGCATTCAGATGCTTATATGCTTCCTTTTTTCCTTTGCTTTTCACTTCTCTTCTTTTCACAGCTATTCTAAGGCCTCCCCAGACAGCCATTTTGCTTTTTTCATTTCTTTTCCATGGGGATGGTCTTGATCCCTGTCTCCTGTACAATGTCACGAACCTCATTCGATAGTTCATCAGGCACTCTCTCTATCAGATCTAGGCCCTTAAATCTATTTCTTACTTCTACTGCTTATAAAATGATATTAAAAATCGCCCACACATGCATTGGAAACACATGTACCAAATGTTATAAATGATTAGCTCTGCATGACTAGCTTATGGATGAGTTTTACTTTCATTTTTATATCTTTCTAAATTTTCCAAAATTTTTGGCACTGAGCATGCATTATACTTACGATTGAGGGAAAAAACTTTTTCAAGGAAATCTACCAAGTGAATATAAATGAAAGTCATAGGGTGATGGGTACAAAAGAAATTGACCGAAATAGAATAAAAAATCAAAGACCCCAAAAAGTGGTGGATAAAGAAGCAATCGTACAAGAAACCTCATTCAAAGGTAATGTGACAGAAGAAGCTTTGGAAGGCCTCCATCCTAGTCAGAGATTACTATTCCTGTGGGCTATGGAAACATAGTTGCTTTTAAAGTCTATCTAATAATAGTTCAGCCCTACCTCCTTAAAGAAGTTTTCCCTAGCTACCAAAACTCATTTGCAACACAAGGACCTTCTCAGCAAGATGAAGCACCTCACCAGGATGAAGATGAAACGTGCACTGTTAGGGTGAATGCCCTTTTCCCCCCAGGGCACTATAAACTCCTCTAGGTAAGAAACCATCCTCTGGCTGCATTATATCTCACTTTTCTGCCAACATTGAGTGTTCCGAACAAAACATACTTAGCAAATGTGTATGATATACACGAGATATGGTATGGCAGAAGGACAAAGATAGAGGAGCAAGGGAGACCTGGCGGTAACCAAAGTGCTACCAACCATTGGATATATGACCTCAAAATAGTATGAGAGATTTTGGTGACTTGACAATGAAGAAACAATAACACAGGCAAAGAACTACTGACTTGATAAATGTTCACTTATCTATGGGGGTGGGTGTTAATGATTCTTTGGACCCATTTAACTTTTCTTATTGTCACAGGCCATACATAAAGCCAAAGGAAGAAAAGAAATCTTTCTTTAAACCTATCATGCTGAGAAAATGAAAGTGAATCGTTTTGATGTATATTCTTTAGGACATTTTCTACATTTTTCTGTAGATAATGTCATTTTTTCTACTTTGAAAACTGAGTTATACTGTAAATATCAATTGAAAAGCTGTCCTTTGCACTTTATGCATCAACAATGATGCTGACGGTGACAATGACAATAACATTTATTAAGCACTGACTGTGTACTGAAACTGGATTTTAACTGCATTGGCTCATTTCACACTCACCAAAGCCCTGTGGTCCAGGTATCTCAATGATCTTCATTTTACAGATTAGTACACTGAAACTTAGCCTTCCTAGATGGCCCTAGTGGTAAAGAAATCACCTGCCAGTGTAGGAGATGAAAGAGACATGGGTTCAGTCCCTGGGTTGGGAAGATCCCCTGGAGAAGGGCATGGCAACCTACTCCAGTATTCTCGCCTAGGAAATCCCATGGACAGAGGAGCCTGGTGGGCTGCGGTCCATAGAGTCTCAAAGAGTCAGACTGAAGTGACTTAGCATGCACGCATGCACACTGAAATTCAGAAAGGTTGAGAAATTTGCTCAAAATTGCACAGTTAGTGATAAGAGCTTTAAGTTGGTCAAATATCTCTCTGATCTCAAGCCCCTGTTTTCCTCCACTGTGATATACTACTTAGTTCATGAACAATTTTCTACAACAGCACATTAGTGATTGTATAGGATTCCATTATATGATCATCCATATTTATTTAACTCACCCTTTACTAATCACTAATTGTTGCACTGTTGTCGTGACTATGCATTGAAGATCCTTATAGGTACAATTATTCATAATCTTTCATTTTTTCCTCTGTTTAAGTTCCTGGAAATCAGAACGCTGAGTCAGAGAATTTGTAGAGTTAAGGTTCTTGATATATATGGCTAAATTACCCCTCCCAGAAATGTTGTAGCTATTTAAGTCTTAGCAGGCCATGAAGCCTATTTACATGTGGAATCTCTTTTTAAAAAATTCATAGATACAGAGAACAAATTGGTGACCACATGACTACATGTGGAGGGTGAGGGGTGGGCTAGATGGATAAAGAGTCAAAAAGTACAAAAGGTATAGACTTCCAGTTACAACATGAATAAGTCTTGAGTATGTAATGTATAGTATGATGACTATGGTTAATAATACTATATAGCATATTTGAAAATTTTTGAGAGTAGATCTTAAAAGTTTTCATCACAAGAAAAAAATTCATAAGTATGTGGGTGAAGAATAACAACCAGACTTATTGTGGTGATCAATTCCCAATATATACAAGTGTTAAATCATTATATTATGTACCTGAAACCAATATAATATTAGATGCCAATTTTACCTCACTATTTCAAAAATTACAAAAAAATTTTAAAACAATATAAAGTCCATTTTTCTGCAGATCAGGAGAGGACTTATAATTTAAAATTTTGTACCTGGCAATAAAGTTTTAATAGTTCAATATTTGTCTTAATTTGCAATATTTTTTTTAGTTGTGAGATTGACAGCTTGGGAGTGTGTATTCTAGACATTTTTATTAGTTTCATCATCTTTGTCTTATTGATTGTCAAGAATTCTTCATTTGTTAAATATATTAACAATCAAAGGAATGCTTATGGTATCAACAGCTGTTAATGATTGTACTTGCACTCCTGAGGCTTATAGGCATGAGTAATGATGGTGTTAAATTTTCAACATGGACATATCCATTATACAGGTTTATGTATTCCTAACTACAGAGCAAAATGAACTGTACCAGCTGGTTTCCAAGTTATAGATCTGAATTGCCCCATTCATGCATTAATTTTGTTTACAGGAAGATCTTAACTTGGATACTTTACTTTTTTCCTTATACAACTTAGATTAACCTTCAGTATTAAACTCTATATGGCACAAATTGTTTCATGTAATTTATTAATTCAAACACATTTGGGGAGGAACTTCTCTGTGCCAATAACTGTGCTAAGAGAAAGAGAGAGAGGTGGAAAGTAGAAGAAAACCTACAAATATAATGTCTTTCTGTTTTAAAGAGCAGCTATAGGGCTTCCCTGGTGGCTCAGAGGATAAAGCGTTTGCCTGCAATGCAGGAGACCCAGGTTCGATCCCTGGGTTGGGAAGATCCCCTGGAGAAGGAAATGGCAACCCACTCCAGTATTCTTGCCTGGAGAATCCCATGGACAGAGGAGCCTGGTGGGCGACAGTCCATGGGGTCGCAAAGAGTCGGACACGACTGAGCGACTTCACTTTCTTCTTTCTTTCTATAGGTGAAAGAACCAGACCTGCAACAGATAATTGTAAGATGGCCAGATAAAGCCTAGATGGTAATCTGTAAAAAGTGTAGCAAGAGCGTTCTAGGGGCATCACAGTGTCACACTGAGCTGTCTGGATACATGCAATTTGGACAAAATAGAGCAGACACAAAGGACCCAGTGTGACCTGCTGCTGAAGGATAAGTGCGATATTTTACTCCATGAGTTTCAGCATGGACCAGTCCTCCCTGTCCTCCACCATTTCCATGAGTTTGCCCAAGTTCATGTCCGTTGCATTAATGATGCCATCCAACCACCTCATCCTCTGTTGCCTCTTCACCTTCTGCCTTCAATCTTTTCCAGTATCAAGGTCTTTTCCAATGTTTCAGCTGTTCATGTGGCAAAACATTGGAACTTCAGCTTCGGCATCAGGTACACAAAAATGAAATTAGATGGCCATTGAGAATCTGGTTTCAGACACGTCGCTGCACCACTGAGAAACTGAACTTTCTTTACCCAAGGACACCACCAGCTGTATTCATAACAATAGCCAACAACTGCAACTTTAGGTGCTCAAGGTCCCATTTTGTAACTATTAACTATTTCAGGCCCCAACCAATCCTTGCTTAACAAGCATTCTCTCTTCTCGTCAGCTGCAATTGTAATTCTTGATAAACAACTTATGTAACTAACCGTGGCCTTGCAGTTTTTGCCTTTATAAGCTTCCTCCATTTTGCAATCCAGCAGAAAACAATTCAGGTGCTTCTTGAATCTTTGTCTTCCAGGTTGCAGTTTTAACAAACCCCAAATAACTGTCTGTTTATTTCTAGCAAGTCTCTGTTACTGAAATTTTTGTTAGTAACATGCATTGTTCAGGGCTGTGTCAAAATATGTGCATTTCACTGTATCCCTGAATATAGAGTAGCAATATCCTGACCCAGAAATGTGTGGCTGGAGCTCCATGTAAGCAAATAATTTTAACAGTGTATCAGCCTCAAGTGGACAGAAAGCAGACAGTATTAAGGATGTATCATGAATGTCAATAAGTAGACATAAATTCACTACTAGATGAAGAGACTGATGTGAGAATCAGTCCAAGATTACTGGCATAAGAAAGTACATTCCTATCTTCCAGAAAACAGATGGTTCAACCTGAAGTTGACCGTATTTGGAAGTTTCAAGTTTCCACTGATGCAGATGCTGGGTTCTAGTTCCCTCTCAGGGCCCCAGACATCCTGCATTTGGTATAACACACCTGCAGTTTAGGGCACATACCTGAGAAGCGTGAATTCCTGGGATTTAGGAAAGGTCCTTAAACAATAACAAAAATGAAAGTTTCTAGAGCTTGGAGTTCTAAAGTTGCACGTGATCTCCAAAATTATCTGCTTAGTATGAGGTAGTGGTAGTGAAAAAAAAAGTGAATTCAACCTTTTGGACCCAGGTGTGAGTTTCATCTGGTATTAGTTTGCTGTGTGATTTGAGGCAGATGACTTCAACCCCCTGAAAAAAATGTAAGACAAAAAGTTTACCAGGACTACCTACAGGTGTGTGTGTGGGTGTGGGTGTGGGTGTGGGTGTGTGTGTGTGTTGGTCACTCATTCGTATCTGACCCTTTGTGACTATAAACTGTAGCCCATCAGGCTCCTCTGTCAATGGAATTCTCCAGGCAAGAATACTTGGAGTGAGTTGCCATTCCCTTCTCTAGGGGATCTTCCCAACTCAGGGATTAAACCTAGGCCCCCTGCATTGCAGGTGAATTTTTTACTGTCTGAACCACCAAGGAAGTCCCACTTACAGGCGTAGGAGAGAGAAATACCCTGAAGTTACAATCTCTACAAAAGTATATTTCTATCATCTTTCTCTCATCATAAGAGGGGCAGGGGAGAAAAGCCTCTTTCTTTCCCTCCTAGGCTGTATCAAATTTCTCTGGCTCGATTTACAAATGGGATTCTTGAAAGAAATTTCCCAGCACCAGTTCCCTTTCTTGAATGCAGCTCATCTCTCTGACATCAGCTCATCTGCCTCTCAGCAACACACGTGCCATCCAACCCCACTTTTCTCCTTGGATGTCTCCATTTGGATCCCAACACACATCACTATCTCCTGGTGTTCACCCTCCCCTTCCACCGCTCCTCCATCTCTTTTCTTGGTTGCCATGGAACCGGAGGGAATAGAGAGTGGTAAGAATGGTAGGAGCGGTCTGCTCCAAAGTGCAGACAATAAAGGGATGATGTGTTGTCTATAGAAAAGGTAACTGAAAAACGTTTTGCCTTATTGCCATGTGCTGGCGATTCTAAACAACCTCAGTGAAAAAAATCCTTCTCTCTGCTGATGGAAGACCACCCCCACCATGCCCTTTCCCCTTTAGTGCATGCTAACTAGATCCTCTCCACTTCCCTAATCCAAAACTTTATAGCATCTCAAAAGCCAGCCCTTAAACCTCTTCTCTCTTCCGTCTATATTGACTCCTTTGAAGATCTCATTTAATTTTATTGCTGTAAATAGTATGTATCTATTGATGATGACCACTTTTTATCTTCAACTCAGATAGCCTCACTGAATCCAAGGTTCATATATTTAGTCACTGCTCAACATCTCCAGTGCCTTCCTGGCCAAAATAAGCTCCTGATGCTCTTTCAGAAACCTGTTCCTCTCACGGTCTTCTCCATCTCAGATGAAGGCCGCTCCTTCCTACCAGTTGCTCCACAAATTCTTGGAGTCATCCTGGTCTCCTTCCTGTCTCATTTCTCCCCCGGCAATCAATCAAACACAAGGTCTAAACATTTGTCAACACCTCCGCCATACCTGCTTGTCCAAGCTTCCACAGCTATCATCTGGATGATAGGAAAAGGTCAAAGTAAAATTAAAACTTGTCATTGTAAGGAGTCTCACAGAGCATCTGGGTTTAGTCCCCAAAATGACACAGTTAACACTTCTACTTAGGGCTGCCCAACACAGTTCACTACAGGTAGTTACCAGTGAAAGAGTTAAAGCCCCAGAGATCACTGGCCACCCGGCCTTGTGCACAGTGTCCCCTTTCTGAACCTCAGTTTCTCTATTTTGAATAAGGTAATTGCTTAAGTGAGCTCTTCAAGACCCTTACAGGCAGAAAGATACTAAGAATATACCAAAGCGTGCTAAAAATTACATAACATTGCAACCCACTGCATTGTGGTGGGCCCACAGGGATGCATATTAGCACTGTCATAACAAACTCAAACAGACACACACGCACGCACACATCCACAAAAGAAACATTTCCTTCCACAACCAAGAACGATATAACCTTCAGAGCATGAAGAGGAAAATGAGAGCCCAAATTAGCATCTTAAAAAAATAAACTACATAATCACTGAAGATGAGATTTTCCTAAAACTGTAGAACAATGAGATATAATGATAGCTGTCATAAGAGAGGAAATTGCAGAAGTCAGTTTGAAAGGATTGGGGAGTGTTCCCTCCTCCCAGTGAGATTTGGTTTTCCACATACCTCAGTAAGACAGAAAAGCTAAAATATTTCCCTAGGGCCATTGTGATCAGTGCCTCATAACACTGCTGTTGACATTAAGAAAGTGTCATTCAGCCCCAAATGAAAGCCAGAGCACGTGTCAGGCTCCATATCAGTGTTCAGTTAACAAGGCCCCTTTATGTACAAATTCTCATTCGTCCTCTAAAAATAGTTTGATGAAGCCTAGATATCACTATGAAATCTCTCTGTCTCTCAGATGAATTCAAAATATCCCTCCCAATCTCCCTGCAAGAAAGGAGCACCTTTTCTTAGCCATTTGACAGCTTAAGAAACACATTCACTTCACTTGGCTTTTTGAGATAAGGTGTGACCTGCCGAGGCTGGGGGGTTGGCAGGCCTGCAGTAGAGGGAGAGAAAAGGAGGCATCAGATCTAATCTTGGCCTCAGTCTACAGATCAAACTTGAACAAATCACTTCAATTCACTAAGCCTCAGTTCCTAAGCCACTGAATAGAGAAAATTACTCCTATCCCACGATTCTTACAGTGCAGTTAAGATCAAAATCAATAGAGAGATAAGTATGTCAGGGGATTTTATAGGCTGAAAAATGCTGGTCTACAAATATCATCAACCCTGAGCAGTAAGGAAAAATGGAACACTTTTTTCATTGGGTCACAGAGAATATGAGTCTAGATGGGAGTACAAGGCAAGGGTGCAGGGGACCTGAGACACAAGTCAGGGACAAGATAAATCAGTTCATAGAGAGAAGCCCCATCTCTTTGTAGAACCAGTGAAGAGCCACCTGGGCTTACCTGGCTAGACTCTCGCCGGTACGCAAGGATGTGCTCTTCTTGGACGAAGGGGGCCAGACCACAGACAGTGGCCAGGGGAGGTGTGGTTGGCTCAGAGGAAGTCAAGCAAGAGGGAGTTCTTGTGTGCTCCGCCCACTCAAGCTGAAAAAATCTTGCTCACCCACAGGGCTGAGGGTGACGTGATCCACCTTCAACAAAGGGTCAAATGAAAAGACTGGGCATGTTTACAAGGAGGAGCTCCACCTGCCAGAGGTGGAGAACTGGGTTTGTGGGAGGGGCCTTGCTTGTTCTACAATGACACACCTCTCTCTTCTGTCCTCTGTCTCAAGAAGTCCTGGATTTTTCTGCCTACTCCCTCTTTGATTCAACTCTCCTGATGGGAGGGACAGAAGCAGCCTGCCATTCACTCCTCCCCAGCATCTGTATGCTTCCCCTTCACAGTAAGAAAGCTTAAGCTTAAAGACTACGCTTCTTTTATTAATGTTAATAAACAAACATTATTTATTAATGAATTAATTTTTAGGATATTTATGATTTTGAGCATCGTCATCACTTTCAGCTCAGGAGAGGAGAGGCATGAAGAGCAGTATGTCCATGAGAACAAAGAAAAACTCTCTAGTCAGTATTCCTGGTAGAGTACTTGCCACATGACACGCTTCCTTTTAAGTGGATGTCCCTTTTACTAGACTGTGAGTTCCTTGAGAGCAAGGACCACATCTTATTCTCCTATAGATTCTCCACAATGCCCAACATGTGGCAAGTACTTAATAAATACATATGGAATGATCATTTAGTATCTAGTTAGCTAGAGGGGTGGGATGGGGGTGGGAGAGAGGTTCAAGAGGGAGGGTATACATGCTGCTGCTGTTGCTAAGTCACGTCAGTCGTGTCTGACTCTGTGCGACCCCATAGACGGGAGCCCACCAGGCTCCCCCGTCCCTGAGATTCTCCAGGCAAGAACACTGGAGTGGGTTGCCATTTCCTTCTCCAGTGCATGAAAGTGAAAAGTGAAAGTGAAGTCGCTCAGTCATGTCCGACTCTTCACAACCCCATATATACTTATGGCTGAATCATGCTGTTGTACAGCAGAAACCAAAACAACATTGTAAAGCAATTATCCTCCAATTAAAAATAAATTAAAAATAAATATATAAAGAAGGCCTAATGATAGGCAATGGGCTTCCCTGGTGGCTCAGATAGTAGAGAATCTGCCTGCAATGCAGGAGATCCAGGTTCAATCCCTGGTTCAGGAATATCCCCTGGGGAAGGAAATGGCAATCCGCTTCAGTATTCTTGCCTGGGAAATCCTATGGACAGAGGAGCCCGGCAGGCTACAGTCCATGGGATCCCAAAGAGTTGGACACGACTGAGTGACTAACACTCAGTGGTAGTAAAGAGAGAATCAAGATATAGATTTTCTTCAAGTTTTCATTTGATTTATGAAAATCCTTAGCTGCTGTTGCTTTCATTTGATTCAATAAATGAAAACATTTCTCTTCAAAACAAACATGTATGCATGCTAAGTCATTTTGGTCATTTCTAATTCTTTTCAACCCCATGCACTGTAGTCCACTAGACTCCTCTGTCCATGGGATTCTCCAGGCAAAAATACTAGAGGGGGTTGTCATGGCCTCCTCCAGCTAGCCCCACCTGGGTAGCCCAAACAAACATTTCTCTTATAGAAAAGAATTAGTATCTATTTAATGAATTCTGTTCTGCCATTTAATGGCTTTGCAACCTGTGGAAAGCCATATATTAACTATTCTAAGCTGATATTTCTGTAAATTGGAGATATCATTCCTCTTTCCAAGATGCGGATGCAATTTGCAAGGCAGCCTATCAAAATGAATATAAGATAAGATTTAACATGGCAACATTTGCTAGAAAATGTAATTGAATATTAATGAATTGATCTGAGGGATTCCTTGGTAGCTTGGTCTTCCCTGGTGACTCAGAGGGTAAAGAATCAGCCTGCAGTGCAGGAGACCTGGGTTCGATCCCTGGGTTGGGAAAATCCCCTGGAGGAAGAAATGGTAATCCACTCCAGTATTCTGGCCTGGAGAATTCCATGGACAGGGAACCTGCCGGGCTACAGTTTATGGGGTCACAGAGCTGGACACGACTAAACAACTTTCACTTCACTGGTAGCTCAGTTGGTACAGAATCTACTTGTAATGCAGGAGAGCTAGGTTTGATCCCTGGTCGAGAAGATCCCCTGGAGAAGGAAATGGCAATCATTCCAATATTCTTGCCTGGGAAATCCCATGGACTGAGGAGCCTGGCGAGCTACAGTCCATGAGGTTGCAAGAGTCAGACACAATGATCTTGAAACCCAAATAAGAGTTTGCTACTTAGAGAGTCAGTGTAAAGTAAAATAGGAGCTATGAAGAGAACCATAGGTCCACATGACTTCTTACAAGTCTCCACCATGTCTATGGCTTCCCAGGTGGCTCAGTGACAAGGAATCCACCTGCCAGGGCAGGAGACACGGGAGACGTGGGTTTGATCCCTGGGTTGGGAAGATCCTGTGGAGGAGGAAATGGCAACTCACTCCAATAGTCTTGCCTGGAGAATCCCACGGACAGAGGAGCCTGGTGGACTACAACCCATGAGGTCGCCAAGAGTCAGACACAACGGAGCAACTAAGCACCACACATACGATGCATGCGATGTAATCAGTTTATGCTTCATCCAGCAAGTAGTTAACTGAGCAAGGACACTGGCCATTGTCAGTTCTCAGAGCAGACAAGGATAGGAAAGTGACGTAGACATAGTCTCTGGCATAAGGAGTTCAGGAAGATGAAATATATAGAAAATGATGAGCACCTGAGATGAGAACAAGAGCTGTGGGAAGCCACAGGAAGGAGCAGTCTCTGGATGCTTCATAGAGGAGGAGGTAGCCTTAGCTCTAGGGGTTGTAAAGAAGAGCTGGAACTTCAATAAGTGCCGATGGTGGAGCTGGATATAAATGTTAACTGTGAGATGGACTTAGCCACCGTTCCCCGACCTCACTGATTTATGTCCTCCTTAATATAGACTCCAGGATGAAAAGCGTTTCACATAACTGGTATGTAGGTCACACCACTTACACGCCACAAAACTACAGGGCAATTAGAAGTAATTGCGAGACAAATACTGTTCCCACTTGGCTCCAAATGTCTTTATGAAGGCTCAGGATGGGGGCAAAAATAGAGAAGGAGCATAAGATGTTGAATCCCAGCCTGATCATTTAAGAGTGGGACCAACCCAACCGACGCATTGCTATTGAAGTTGCTGCTGTTTCGAGTTAGTTTAAAGGGCAAGAGACTGTGAAAAAACACCACGGGTACATGTGGCAGCTATCTAATGATCACTGGGCTTCCAAGGGCTGCTGAACCCTCCTCCCAGCTCCTGCTACATTCCTGTCACAACCCACCCAGCAGGAACTGAGCAGGAAGCGATCCATCCAGAAAAGAACATGAGCAGAAGAAAGAGCATCACAGAAAGCACAGGCTCTGGTTCCTCGTCTGCCACTCATGGGGATCATCTGCGAGTAGCTTAGCCTTCCCCACGCCTTGGTTTCCTTTTCTGTGCAATGGGAGTTATAATACAGAACCTACTCCCATCCCAGGGCGAAGTTCTGGAGGTGATGCCAGCCCTGTAAATGCCAACATTTGGACATGAATGGGCAGTGCTATTATGATGGGACATATGATGACACAGGGGATTTGCCTCGTGTCTACTGTTTCCAGTTATATCACAAGCTGTGTACAGGTCTCCTGGTGGATGAGAATAGAATCACCAGTTGAGGAGCAGAGAATCACAGGAAACGTGTGCTGGGTAGGCACTTAGAGATCGTTTCTCTTGGAGTGTCAACTCTTCTCCCTCTTCTGCAACAGCCTTGATGACTGATTCCCCCTCCTCCCCTATTTCAAGCCTGCGCTCCCTGCGAGGGAATGTAGGTTATTTCTTGTTTGGGCAAGGGAACACTAGTTTATTAGACCTCCTCCCCTCCTGCCATTTTTCAGATGGAGACAGAGAAACACCCTATGTACACACAGCTGGCTCTCATCCTGGCCTCTGCAGGGCTGTTCTCTTTCCATGCGTGCTGGGGGCAGCAGACGGGCAAGAGGAAACGTGAGGAGGCATGGATCCTCACTATGTCTAAACCAGAGCCCCCTCCACTCTAGGTCCCCCACCCTCTCAACTCTGGTGCAGAGAAGGATTGGTACATAACCATGCATCACCAGGGTAAATAGACTCTGTCTATAGGAATCCCACATCCCCACTCCCCAGCTATGCGCTCTCCCCGGGAGTCTTTTGGGAAAGAGGAACACAGCGATGATGAATAGAGCCAGGCAGCAGTTGCTGAAGCAAATAGGAACCAGCAGGCCAGTTATCAAGCAGAAGTACAATGAATATATTATAATGAATTTCTCCTTCTCTGGAGTTCCAATAGCACACAGCAGGCATCACTAGTATTATTCTTAATTGTGGTTAGTTTCCTCTCATGATAGTAGTTGTCTACTTTCTGTAAAGGTAGGGGTGATGTTTTAAATATTCTTTTCAGGATTTAGTATAATAGAGGAGCTAGAGGTACCACCCAGTAAGACAACAGAGGTGCCCAAGAGATGCCTAATAGATGGAAGAATGAACAAATGCATGAATAGGTGATCTACTGTCTCCTTTCTGGGCTCCATGAGGTCTTGACACCTGAGAGATAAGCAGGAAAAAGAAACAATAAGCTCCTCTGTGATTTCGGCATGGAAGTGAACTCAGCCCAAAGCGTCTTTTTTCCTCTCTCTGTTTACTCTGGACAATCTGTCCTTTATCAGATGACCTCAAGTCTGGTTGGAAATAGGCATATTTTATTGGAAAATATCATCCACTTCCAGTTTTGTTTTGCTGAACAGACACTTGTCTGCTTTGTTGTATGTTGTGCATCCAGTAGGACTCAGACAAGTTGCTTCAGCTTTCTAAACTGTTTTGTTTCCTCCATTCAATTATTCTTTATAACCCTTTTCCTTCCTGCACCTCACTCTTATTCCCAAGTTCCCATTTAATCCACAATGAGAGGGTACAATTGTGCTGTTACTCTGCTTCAGGCTGAGAAAGAACATGGAAGCTGAAAGGTCTGAGATTTAGATCCCATTTGTCACCAACAAGTAGTGTGACCTTCCACCAATCACCTTTGCTATCTGGGCCTGTGTCTCTTTTGCAAAATAACATTTGCCACAGAATCTAAAAGCAATTGTTTGAAACTCTCAGGGCCCCGAGCTGTAGTCATCCTTGTGCTATCTTCCACATTTAGTGCAGCTTGGGAAGACTTCTCATTTTTGGCTTGGGTTGGAGGCAGCGGTCTGGTGTCTATTGGCTGAGTGAAGTCCCTTCCCTCTCTACCTCAGATCTCCACTCCACACCTTGAGGCACCAACAGCCAGAGCAGACTCACAGGACTGCAGTGTGAAAGTGGCACATGCTCTGGCATACAGAAGGGCCCCCTGCCTAGTTTTGTTCTGCTGATACCATTTTGAGAGTCTTGATAATTCCAGACCACTGTACCTGCCTCCTGAGAAACCTGTATGCAAGTCAAGAAGCAACAGAACTTTTCATGAACAAATGACTGGTTCAAAATTGGGAAAGGAATAAGACAAGGCAGTATATTGTTGCCTTGCTTATTTAACATGTGCAGAGCACATCATGAGCAATTCTGGGCTAGGTGAATCACAGGCTGGAATAAAGACTGCTGGGAGAACCAACAACCTCAGGTATGTAGACGATATCACTCTAATGGCAGAAAGTGAAGAGAAACTAAAGAGCCTCTTGATGAAAGTGAAAGAGGAGCATGAAGAAGCTGGCCTGAAACTCAACTTTCAAAAAGCTATGATTGTGGCACCCAGTTCCATCACTTCACAGCATATTGATGGGGAAAAAATGGAAACAGTAGCAGATTTTATTTTCTTGGGCTCCAGAATCACTGTGGATGGTGACTGTGGCCATGAAATTGAAAGATGCTTGCCCCTTGAAAAAAAAGCTATGACAAACCTAGACAGCATATTAAAAAGCAAAGACATCATTTTGCCAACAAAGGTCCATATAGTTAAAGCTATGATTTTCCCAGTAGTTATATATGGATCTGAGAGTCTGACCATAAAGAAGGCTGAGCACTGAAGAACTGATGCTTTTGAACTATGGTGTTGGAGAAGACTCTTGAGAGTCCCTTGAACTGGAAGGAGATCAAACCAGTCAATCATAAAAGAAATCAACCCTGACTATTCATTGGAAGGACTGATAGCTGAAGCTCCAATACTTTGGTCACCTAATGTGCAGAGTCAACTCATTGGGAAAGACTCTGATGCTGGGAAAGACTGAGGGCAGGAGAAGAAGGCAGTAAAGGATGAGATAGATAGCATCTGACTCAGTGGACATAAATTTGAACAAACTCTGGGAAACAGTGAAGGATGGGGAAGCCTAGCATTCTATAGTCCATAGGGTCACAACGAGTTCGAAATGACTGAATGACTGAACAACACGATAATTTTTGAACGAAGGGCCTGCATTTTCATCTTGCACTGGCATCTCAAACTGTGTCAACATTTCTGCCCCTCCTTTTCTACCCCCACTACCCCAAAGCAAGAGAACTAAGAAGCCTTAGGAAGAGGGAAACAATGGCACAGCTCTGCCAGATAGGGACGGCTGTGAAGGGACCGCCCCAGTGCACAGCCTGGCTGTGGAACGCCCTTCCTTATACATATACAACCTAAGAAAGGACAATGACATGAAACTTGCCACAGGCCCCACCTCTATCAACATCTTCCTTCTTGAGAGCCTCCTGAGCCTGACTCAGGCCAAGGAGTGGCTCACCATTCCTGCTAAGCACTGGGCTCCTCCCTGCTTTCAGGTGGAAATGTAGGTTGCCTTGGACCAGACACCACCCAGCATCACAGAGCTGGGCAGGATCTCAGAGCAGAACCCAGGCAGCTATCACAACCCACCTTTTGGCATCAGCGAAACAAACTGCCCCAGGTTAGAGAATGGACTGACTCAAGTTCACACTGTGAGTCAGTTTCCCAGGCTGCCTTTGGCATTAATTCTCTTTTGGATATCTTCCTCTTTCTATATATTTGAGATCTGCAGAGAAAATCAAACAAACAAACCTGTTATTCTGTCACACAGATAACATACTCTCATACTCAATGCAGAGACTTGCAGATTCTGATGCTCAATTTATATTGGCCAAATTAAATGAAAGATGACCCTGATATCTTAAAACTGCAACAAGATGAAATGATCACCTTGGCTCTCTTCTATCACAAATTGTTCTGAGAGCCTCAGTCATTTCACATGTCTCAGTGGGAAAGAAATCTAAGGAGAAGGCACAGCTTGACAAAATTTAAACATGTCAATGAAGAGTGTGTAATAAACTACAACACAAACAGAGACACACTTTTGAAACATTGAGACTTGAGGAAAATAGGAAGAGCACTACGTAGGATGAAGGGAGTATGCATCTGTGTGGGCACAGAGAGTTACTTCTGGATCTTAGTTCACTAGCTCTCTGGGTGTTCTTAGGCAAATACATCTCTGGGAAAGTTTCTCTCTGGCCTTTGGCTTCCTTGTCAACCACCTGAGGAAGCTTGGACACACACACAGTGAAGTCCCTTCAAGAGCTGGCATTCCGTGGTTCTAAGGATCCACTGTTACCACCTCCATATCAGTGTCAGGACTTTCGGACTGATTTTCAGAGGAAGATTACCTTCCAGAACCTAAGCCAGTGCAAACTAATGAAAGCAGCAAAAGCATTCAGTTCAGAGAGTTGAGTTCTGGCTGTGGGGAGTGGTCCCGAGAAGAAACTGCTGCGGAATTCTGATCCAAAGAGAGAACACGCTTCTGAGGGACACAAGTATGTTGGGGTGAGTATCTGAGGAGGGACTTGGGCAGGGAGGCTCCCATTGCCCAGTGATTCAGTGTGGACTGGCCGACCCCTCTCCCTAAGCACAGTCCCTTGAACAGCCTAGTCACTCTGCCCTGCTGGACTGTGTGATGATGAAGAGAACAGTAGCCTCCAAAGGTAAGACCATGTTACTGAGTAGGTCTGAAGAGTAGACCAAGGTGTTCTTAGGTTTCATATTTATTATGTTTCAGGGACCGTGTTCTGTGATTGCCGTGACATTTGAGGAGTTCCTGAGAACTGTGTCCAGATGGCAAACCAGACAGCCTCAAGCAGCCTCCCCAAGTCCCATGGGGAAGGAGAAAACAGTATGCCTTTTCATCTGACTTGGTCCCTGACCCAGCCACCCTCCTGCCATGTGAGCGATGTGGCACATCAGCGATTTTCTGTGACATCTGAACCAAAGCTAGAACCTCAGTGTGGGCTTTGTGAGCCAAGTCTCAGGCCAGACCTTCAGCACAGGGCATCATTTAGGGCCAGGGCCAGGAAAGAC
>SJYX01005218.1:17139-55916 GCA_006410675.1 Oreotragus oreotragus
TTTTTTTTTTTTTAACTGAAACGTTTCTTTTTTTCTTTCAGATGATCCCAATTTTGAAGAGAGGTAGAAAGAATGACAAATGCCAGTAACTCAAAAACTAGAAACCGTACCAAAAAAGCTAGCATCCTAAGTTTTCATGATTGTGTTTCAAGTCTGCAGTGCCCCACTTTAAGAAGAAGAGGAAAGCACAGAATCCAGAAATCAGAGATCCAGGAGTTGTTCCTATTACAAAAGAATTTTTCATTTTACCATGGGGTTCATTTAAATAGCAAACTTCCCAACTCTAGGTAAAATATTATATAAGCAAATTTATTTATGCATGTATTTATCATTTAATTATTATGCAAAAATATGTTCACCTTATTTGAAAAAAAAAGTATATATTCTGAAATCAGAGTCTGCTAGCTAAAGGCATCATCTTACCCAGTGGTTTTCAAAATGAGCTTCAGGGAGCCCTGGGGTTCCTCCAAGATGCCTCTGGGGCCACCCTGAGATGCAGGCTGGGCCCACAAGGTGGAGCAAGGTGGTCCCCATCTCAGATCACCCAGCACAATTCTACTCCCCCCAGGTATATATCAGAGGTACATGTAATGTTTAGCTTCTAAGAAGTTGAGGGAAGGTATCCAAAGCACTCACAGAAGCCTAATTCCTTAATTTTACATTTTGGAAAACTAATACAAAGACATGATTTCCCCAAAGTCATATTACATTTTATCTTCAGTCCAGTGTTTCCTCTTACACTGTAACTTGTTGCCCCACAGAACACTCAAAATTGGATTAAGGAAACTTATTTGTCTCCTAGAAACGTTAGCACCTTAGTCTGAAACTAGTCAATAATTAAAATAACCAGAAGAACCAGCTCAGAAATAATCAGAAACTGAAGGTAAATTACAAAACATTTTCTTGCTGAACAAGCCTGACATTCTCAAAGGTCTCCAGATGAGCTGGATAATGTCAGTGTTGATCACAGCTCCGTCTTGAATCACAACACAGATAACTTGAGCTAGCACCTTCTAAAATGTTATTCAAAATACCAGCTAAAGCAAGGTGCCTCCATCAAGCTGAATCAGTGCCTCAGTGAGAAGTAGTCACACAGAGGTAAAAGTAGTAATGAGAACCTTATGTTGGATCAACTTGTGCCCTATCTTTATTTCTTTCTAATTATTTAACAAATATCTATGTGTTGCTTGCTCTGTGCTGGAAACTGTCAAAAGCGCCTTACAAATATTAACCCTTCCATTCCTATAAAAAGGCTGTGAGGAAGGTACTATGTATCACTGCCATTTTACAGGTGAGAAAACCGTCTACAAAGAGGCTGTGTGTTGTGCTTAAGTCACTCAATGTCTGACTCTTTGCAACCCCATGGACTGTAGCCCACGAGGCTCTTCTGCCCATGGGGATTCTCCAGGCTAGAATACTGGAGTGGGCTGCCATGCCCTCTTCCAGGGGATCTTCCCAACTCAGGGATCACAGCCAGGTCTCCTGCATTGCAGGCGGATTCTTTACCAGCTGAGCTACAAGGGAACCCACCAAGAGCCTAAGTGACCCTTAGTCACAACTAGCACACGGCTGTTCAGAGTGACAAGTCTCGAAGACACACCCCTAGGTCACATGCAACTCAAAAGGTGCTATGTTACCATTTGTGATATAGCAAGCTTCCCCAGATTTACTCCAAGACCTCTAAAAGCAGAGCCTGTTAGAATCTGTGCCATTAATATCATTATTGGGCTTCCCAGGTAGCACTAGTGGGAAAGAACCTGCCTGCCAATGCGGAAGACATGAGACACAGGTTCAGTCCCCGGGTTGGGAAGATCCCTTAGAGCAGGAAATGGTCAACCCACTCCAGCATTCTTCCCTAGAGAATCCCATGGACAGAGGAGCCTGGTAGGCTACAGTCCGTAGGATCGCGAAGAGTCAGACACGACTATAGTGACTGAGCAATATCATTATTAACAATCAGCTGATAATATCATCTAATATTAACACCTTTTACTCTGCCAGCACTGCATTAATATTAATACTTACAGACATCACAAGTCTATTAGGGATAAATCATCATTAGACCCATTTTGCTGCTGAGGAAAGAAACACAGAAAGGTTATGAAATATGCCAAAAATTATGGGAACCTAAAAAGGTAGAATTGGAATTCAAAAGCAGATTTATCTCACTACATGATGTGTATCCTAGCAGAGTTCTTTAATTGACTCCTGCAGATTTGTTTGTTTTGCCCACAGTGTTTTTTACAATTTTTTTGAATGAGATGCTAAAATCGACTAATTGAGAAGCTTTAGTGAAAAATCCAGAATTGCTAGATGCTTCCCTCTTTAGAGGAGGTTTCTACTTCTCCATCATCACACATCCAGCCAGCTTCCTGTCTTTATGCTATTAGCTTGCCTCCTTGAAGCACTTGAGCTTGAGTCCTTGAGCAGGATACTCCAGGAGGCTCCAGAGTACCTCCTAGGAGGCACTCTGCAAGCGATCCCTGGCAGAACCCTCAGACTTTTTCAAACTTGAGAAATGTATGGACCCATTTACAAGGAAAGAAAAAACAAATAGTGACATGAAACTCTGAAATACATCAAAAACCTTTGAGAGTCAGCAGAGCCCTATTCAAAAGTCACTATATTAAAATGTAATCACTGTGACCTACACAGATATTTTCAACTGCACACCATAAAAAGTGATACAACTTGTCATTTCTATTAACACTGAAATAACACAAAAATTTAAAGCTTCTTGATAGCATAATGCTTTCAAAGGTAATCATCCATGAGGTAACCTATATCAATCTTTTGTTTCTTTTTAGGGCTAAATAATTATTCCACTGTTTGGCTAGGCCAGATTTTGTTTATCCATTCATCCATCTAGGTTTGCCTGGGGCTGAGGGAAGGGGGATTAGGAGTGATGCTTAATAAATATGGATTTCCTTTTGGGATGATGGAAAAGTACTGAAAGCAGATAGACAATGGTTGCACAACATTTAAATACATTTGATAGTTAAATGGTAATTTTATGTTATGTGAATTTTACTGCAATTAAAAAAAAAAAAAACTCTAATGGCACATGAAACTTCCAAAAAAACTGACTTCAAAGAAACAGAAATCAAAGTTTATTTAAGTTCCTTATTTGATAGATTTACATGTACTCTGATCTTTTTTAACCTAGAAACTATCATCACTGATATGAACTGTTAGAATCTCATTGTGTTTACTTTAAATCCATCTGCTCAATTCTCCTAGCTGTATCTTATATTCTTAGCAGTCTGGATTAAACTGTTTTCAAATGATTTCTGAGGCTTTCTCATCTCTGTGTCCTCACACATCTGCTTGACTTAGAATTTGGAATGCTGCCATACCAACTATCAAAGACCCAGGGAAATACCATTACCTGGTCATTACTAGAGTCAGATGTAAACATCACTTCTGATACAACTTACTGTATCATTCTTGCCCCACTCAGAAAAACTGTCAGTGTTTCCTCATTACAAACCAAAATGAGTAAAAAAGTATTATCTTGTCATTTAAAACAATTAACAATCATGCATCACCTTTATTCCCCAGTATGTCCCTTCATATACCATATATTCCATCCAAACCAAGCTGTTACCATTCCCCAAATGTGTCTCATGTACTTCCACACCCAAGCCGTTTCTCAGGATGTTCCCTCTGCCTGGAGCCCCTGCAGCTAGAGGAAGTCTTCCCAGCTCTAGGAGTATTCCCAACTGACCTCTCCACTGAACTTCCTCCAGTGGTCACCATCCTGCCACAGCTTAGGTGCTACCTGCCTCGATTTTGACCCTTTACGCTGCTACTGCTAAGTCTTTTCCAGCATGAACAGTCTGTCTCATCGTGAAATTATTTCCAGACTGTGGAAATATATATTTTAATCTGGGAACTCTTTGAGAGAAGAACTGTCACATTAATCATGGTAAGTACCATCATCTCTGGTATATAATAGGTGCTCAATTAACATTTATTTCATGGAAAGGAATGCCATAAAATGAAACAAATACAAGGTAAAAAAAAAAAAAAAAAACAGATAAAGAACCTAGGCGCAATCATTGCATTTAACCCTACTGTCAGGATTTTGGCTTCCCAGATGGCTCAGTGGTAAAAGAATCTGCCGGCCAATGCAGGAGACACCAGTTTGATCCCTCCATTGGGAAGATCCCCTGGAGGAGGAAATAGCAACCCAATCCACTATTCTTGCCTGGAGAATCCATGGACTTGGGAGCCTAGTGGGCTACAGTTCATGGGGTCGTCACAAAGAGTCGGACAGGACTTAGCAACTGAACACACGTGCATGTCAGGATTTTGAGCCTCGAAAATAAAATCTTTTGTATAGCCACGACACCTGAAGAAAAAACTGGGTTGGCCAAAAAGGCCATTGGGTTTTCCATAAGATGTTATGGAAAAACTCAAATGAAATTTTTGGCCAACCTAACAGTTGGTGTGGAGAGGCAGACAGATGTGGATAAGGAGAACAAAAGGATGAAGTTACTGTTTATTAAGCTGAGAGGGCAAGTGCTCTGCTGCGCTGTTGATGCATATGTTTCACTGGGTTCTCACAAGATCCCTCCATTTGATGGCTGAAGAAACTGAGGAGAAACAGGAGGGAATGTGCAAGTTGCCCAAGGTCACACAGGTATTCTAATGCCTTGTCTCCCCATTCCACACTGCTTCTCATAACTAAAGAAAGGGCAGCGAGGACAGGCTAATTTCCTCTAATCTTGCCCTCCATGGTGATTTACCTCAGCAGTTACATGCAATTTTAAAAGTAATAATAAACGCTGCTGCTGCTAAGTCACTTCAGTCGTGTCCAACTCTGTGTGACCCCACAGATGGCAGCCCACCAAGCTCCACCATCCCTGGGATTCTCCAGGCAAGAACACTGGAGTGGGTTGCCATCTCCTTCTCCAATGCATGAAAGTGAAAAGTGAAAGTGAAGTCGCTCAGTAAGTGTCTGACTCTTCGTGACCCCATGGACTACCGCCTACCAGGCTCCTCCGTCCAAGGGATTTTCCAGGCAAGAGTACTGGAGAGAATAACATGGAAACTTACATCATCATATGGAAAATAGACAGCTAATGGGAATTTGTTGTTATGTCTCAGGGAACTCAAACAGGGGCGCTGTATCAACCTAGAGGGGTGGGATAGGGAGGGAGATGAGAGGGAGGTTCAAAAGGGAAGGGATATATATATATTTATGGCTTATTCATGTTGAGGTTTGACAGAAAACAACAAAATTTTGTAAAGCANCTGAGCACTGAAGAACTGATGCTTTTGAACTATGGTGTTGGAGAAGACTCTTGAGAGTCCCTTGAACTGGAAGGAGATCAAACCAGTCAATCATAAAAGAAATCAACCCTGACTATTCATTGGAAGGACTGATAGCTGAAGCTCCAATACTTTGGTCACCTAATGTGCAGAGTCAACTCATTGGGAAAGACTCTGATGCTGGGAAAGACTGAGGGCAGGAGAAGAAGGCAGTAAAGGATGAGATAGATAGCATCTGACTCAGTGGACATAAATTTGAACAAACTCTGGGAAACAGTGAAGGATGGGGAAGCCTAGCATTCTATAGTCCATAGGGTCACAACGAGTTCGAAATGACTGAATGACTGAACAACACGATAATTTTTGAACGAAGGGCCTGCATTTTCATCTTGCACTGGCATCTCAAACTGTGTCAACATTTCTGCCCCTCCTTTTCTACCCCCACTACCCCAAAGCAAGAGAACTAAGAAGCCTTAGGAAGAGGGAAACAATGGCACAGCTCTGCCAGATAGGGACGGCTGTGAAGGGACCGCCCCAGTGCACAGCCTGGCTGTGGAACGCCCTTCCTTATACATATACAACCTAAGAAAGGACAATGACATGAAACTTGCCACAGGCCCCACCTCTATCAACATCTTCCTTCTTGAGAGCCTCCTGAGCCTGACTCAGGCCAAGGAGTGGCTCACCATTCCTGCTAAGCACTGGGCTCCTCCCTGCTTTCAGGTGGAAATGTAGGTTGCCTTGGACCAGACACCACCCAGCATCACAGAGCTGGGCAGGATCTCAGAGCAGAACCCAGGCAGCTATCACAACCCACCTTTTGGCATCAGCGAAACAAACTGCCCCAGGTTAGAGAATGGACTGACTCAAGTTCACACTGTGAGTCAGTTTCCCAGGCTGCCTTTGGCATTAATTCTCTTTTGGATATCTTCCTCTTTCTATATATTTGAGATCTGCAGAGAAAATCAAACAAACAAACCTGTTATTCTGTCACACAGATAACATACTCTCATACTCAATGCAGAGACTTGCAGATTCTGATGCTCAATTTATATTGGCCAAATTAAATGAAAGATGACCCTGATATCTTAAAACTGCAACAAGATGAAATGATCACCTTGGCTCTCTTCTATCACAAATTGTTCTGAGAGCCTCAGTCATTTCACATGTCTCAGTGGGAAAGAAATCTAAGGAGAAGGCACAGCTTGACAAAATTTAAACATGTCAATGAAGAGTGTGTAATAAACTACAACACAAACAGAGACACACTTTTGAAACATTGAGACTTGAGGAAAATAGGAAGAGCACTACGTAGGATGAAGGGAGTATGCATCTGTGTGGGCACAGAGAGTTACTTCTGGATCTTAGTTCACTAGCTCTCTGGGTGTTCTTAGGCAAATACATCTCTGGGAAAGTTTCTCTCTGGCCTTTGGCTTCCTTGTCAACCACCTGAGGAAGCTTGGACACACACACAGTGAAGTCCCTTCAAGAGCTGGCATTCCGTGGTTCTAAGGATCCACTGTTACCACCTCCATATCAGTGTCAGGACTTTCAGACTGATTTTCAGAGGAAGATTACCTTCCAGAACCTAAGCCAGTGCAAACTAATGAAAGCAGCAAAAGCATTCAGTTCAGAGAGTTGAGTTCTGGCTGTGGGGAGTGGTCCCGAGAAGAAACTGCTGCGGAATTCTGATCCAAAGAGAGAACACGCTTCTGAGGGACACAAGTATGTTGGGGTGAGTATCTGAGGAGGGACTTGGGCAGGGAGGCTCCCATTGCCCAGTGATTCAGTGTGGACTGGCCGACCCCTCTCCCTAAGCACAGTCCCTTGAACAGCCTAGTCACTCTGCCCTGCTGGACTGTGTGATGATGAAGAGAACAGTAGCCTCCAAAGGTAAGACCATGTTACTGAGTAGGTCTGAAGAGTAGACCAAGGTGTTCTTAGGTTTCATATTTATTATGTTTCAGGGACCGTGTTCTGTGATCGCCGTGACATTTGAGGAGTTCCTGAGAACTGTGTCCAGATGGCAAACCAGACAGCCTCAAGCAGCCTCCCCAAGTCCCATGGGGAAGGAGAAAACAGTGTGCCTTTTCATCTGACTTGGTCCCTGACCCAGCCACCCTCCTGCCATGTGAGCGATGTGGCACATCAGCGATTTTCTGTGACATCTGAACCAAAGCTAGAACCTCAGTGTGGGCTTTGTGAGCCAAGTCTCAGGCCAGAGCTTCAGCACAGGGCATCATTTAGGGCCAGGGCCAGGAAAGACAAGCCTCCAAAGGTAAGACCATGTTACTGAGTAGGTCTGAAGAGTAGACCAAGGTGTTCTTAGGTTTCATATTTATTATGTTTCAGGGACCGTGTTCTGTGATTGCCGTGACATTTGAGGAGTTCCTGAGAACTGTGTCCAGATGGCAAACCAGACAGCCTCAAGCAGCCTCCCCAAGTCCCATGGGGAAGGAGAAAACAGTATGCCTTTTCATCTGACTTGGTCCCTGACCCAGCCACCCTCCTGCCATGTGAGCGATGTGGCACATCAGCGATTTTCTGTGACATCTGAACCAAAGCTAGAACCTCAGTGTGGGCTTTGTGAGCCAAGTCTCAGGCCAGAGCTTCAGCACAGGGCATCATTTAGGGCCAGGGCCAGGAAAGACGCCCTGAAGACAGCATCTGATGTGTGGGCAGAGTCTGTGCGCTGGCTTGAGAACTTGCCATTAAAAATGCATGTTAAATAGGAAAGGAGTCCGTCAAGGCTGCATACTGTCTCCCTGCTTATTTAACGTCTACGCAGAGCACATCATGAGAAACGCTGGGCTGGAAGAAGCACAAGCTGGAATCAAGACTGCCGGGAGAAATATCAATAAGCTCAGATATGCAGATGACACCACCCTTATGGCAGAAAGTGAAGAGGAACTAAAAAGCTTCTTGAAGAAAGTGAAAGACGAGAGTGAAAAAGTTGGCTTCAAGGCTATAGTTTTTCCACTAGTCATGTATGGATGTGAGAGTTGGACTATAAAGAAAGCTGAGTGCCGAAGAATTGATGCTTTTGAACTGTGGTGTTGGAGAAGACTTTTGAGAGTCCCTTGGACTGCAAGGAGATCCAACCAGTCCATCCTAAAGGAAATAAGTCCTGGGTGTTCATTGGAAGGACTGATGTTGAAGCTGAAACTCCAATCCTTTGGCCACCTGATGCGAAGAGCTGACTCATTGGAAAAGACCCTGATGCTGGGAAAGATTGAGGGCAGGAGGAGAAGGGGATGGCAGAGGATGAGGTGGTTGGATGGCATCACTGATGCAATGGATATGAGTTTGAGTGAACTCCAGGAGTTGGTGATGGACAGGGAGGCCTGGTGTACTGCAGTTCATGGGGTCACAAAGAGTTGGACACGACTGAGCAACTGAACTGAACTGGTTTCTGATTTACTAGATGAGAACCCCTGTGGTGGGCCCAGGAATCTCCATTTTAGGAAGTTCTGCCAGATAGCTGTTCTGCACATAAAAGCTTGAAAAGTAGAGTGTTTCTCAATCTAATATAAAGGAAATAAATCCTGGGTGTTCATTGGAAGGACTGATGTTGAAGCTGAAACTCCAATCCTTTGGCCACCTCATGCGAAGAGCTGACTCATTGGAAAAGACCCTGATGCTGGGAAAGATTGAGGGCAGGAGGAGAAGGGGATGGCAGAGGATGAGGTGGTTGGATGGCATCACTGATGCAATGGATATGAGTTTGAGTGAACTCCAGGTGTTGGTGATGGACAGGGAGGCCTGGTGTACTGCAGTTCATGGGGTCACAAAGAGTTGGACATGACTGAGTGACTGAACTGAACTGATTTCTGATTTACTAGATGAGAACCCCTGTGGTGGGCCCAGGAATCTCCATTTTAGGAAGTTCTGCCAGATAGCTGTTCTGCACATAAAAGCTTGAAAAGTAGAGTGTTTCTCAATCTAATCTCAGAAAACTCCAACAGGGAACAGACTATGAAAAACTCGGACAGGAGCTTAGAGACTGAATCTATTCCTGCTGCAGGGAGGCAGTGGTGAAATACACACAGCTGGATGGTAGGCAGAGGGGAGTGTGTGATAAAGTTAGAAGACAGGTAATTTGTACATAGGTGACCCAGAGCCCTTTAATTTCTGACTTGCTCCTGACTGTAGGATGCAAGAGCTCTTAGGTGAACTTTGAATGTCAGCACCTACATCCCAAATCCTTAGCTGGATTCCTATGCTCTCACTGCCTGATTAAATACAGGAGAAGCACTTGCTTAGCAACAATAATAAGAAAAAAAGATGCAAGGGACAGGGGCCAGAGCCACCTGCATGACGTGAAGGTTCACAGAAGAGAAAACCTGAAGGCTCTTGTGAAGGGAAGGAGACTGGCCATCCATGCCTCTAAAGAGGCCCCCCACCACGTTCAGGGTGTGGGGCCAGTGAGGACAAGCTTCCTCTCCCTGGAGTTTTCGTAAAGCACCCAGGTGACGTGGAGACTGCAAAGGGAACCTACCACACAACATGCCATATCCGTTCTCAGAGGGTGTCAACACCCTCCTTCCCACACCTGCTATTCCCAAATATCACAACCTGATTTTTTTCTCCAGCCTCCTGTCTTGATGATGATGATTAAATATTCATGGGATGCTGTGATGCCAGCATACTTTGTGAAATTTCAGAAACCTTTTTTTTTTTTTAACTGAAACGTTTCTTTTTTTCTTTCAGATGATCCCAATTTTGAAGAGAGGTAGAAAGAATGACAAATGCCAGTAACTCAAAAACTAGAAACCGTACCAAAAAAGCTAGCATCCTAAGTTTTCATGATTGTGTTTCAAGTCTGCAGTGCCCCACTTTAAGAAGAAGAGGAAAGCACAGAATCCAGAAATCAGAGATCCAGGAGTTGTTCCTATTACAAAAGAATTTTTCATTTTACCATGGGGTTCATTTAAATAGCAAACTTCCCAACTCTAGGTAAAATATTATATAAGCAAATTTATTTATGCATGTATTTATCATTTAATTATTATGCAAAAATATGTTCACCTTATTTGAAAAAAAAAGTATATATTCTGAAATCAGAGTCTGCTAGCTAAAGGCATCATCTTACCCAGTGGTTTTCAAAATGAGCTTCAGGGAGCCCTGGGGTTCCTCCAAGATGCCTCTGGGGCCACCCTGAGATGCAGGCTGGGCCCACAAGGTGGAGCAAGGTGGTCCCCATCTCAGATCACCCAGCACAATTCTACTCCCCCCAGGTATATATCAGAGGTACATGTAATGTTTAGCTTCTAAGAAGTTGAGGGAAGGTATCCAAAGCACTCACAGAAGCCTAATTCCTTAATTTTACATTTTGGAAAACTAATACAAAGACATGATTTCCCCAAAGTCATATTACATTTTATCTTCAGTCCAGTGTTTCCTCTTACACTGTAACTTGTTGCCCCACAGAACACTCAAAATTGGATTAAGGAAACTTATTTGTCTCCTAGAAACGTTAGCACCTTAGTCTGAAACTAGTCAATAATTAAAATAACCAGAAGAACCAGCTCAGAAATAATCAGAAACTGAAGGTAAATTACAAAACATTTTCTTGCTGAACAAGCCTGACATTCTCAAAGGTCTCCAGATGAGCTGGATAATGTCAGTGTTGATCACAGCTCCGTCTTGAATCACAACACAGATAACTTGAGCTAGCACCTTCTAAAATGTTATTCAAAATACCAGCTAAAGCAAGGTGCCTCCATCAAGCTGAATCAGTGCCTCAGTGAGAAGTAGTCACACAGAGGTAAAAGTAGTAATGAGAACCTTATGTTGGATCAACTTGTGCCCTATCTTTATTTCTTTCTAATTATTTAACAAATATCTATGTGTTGCTTGCTCTGTGCTGGAAACTGTCAAAAGCGCCTTACAAATATTAACCCTTCCATTCCTATAAAAAGGCTGTGAGGAAGGTACTATGTATCACTGCCATTTTACAGGTGAGAAAACCATCTACAAAGAGGCTGTGTGTTGTGCTTAAGTCACTCAATGTCTGACTCTTTGCAACCCCATGGACTGTAGCCCACGAGGCTCTTCTGCCCATGGGGATTCTCCAGGCTAGAATACTGGAGTGGGCTGCCATGCCCTCTTCCAGGGGATCTTCCCAACTCAGGGATCAAAGCCAGGTCTCCTGCATTGCAGGCGGATTCTTTACCAGCTGAGCTACAAGGGAACCCACCAAGAGCCTAAGTGACCCTTAGTCACAACTAGCACACGGCTGTTCAGAGTGACAAGTCTCGAAGACACACCCCTAGGTCACATGCAACTCAAAAGGTGCTATGTTACCATTTGTGATATAGCAAGCTTCCCCAGATTTACTCCAAGACCTCTAAAAGCAGAGCCTGTTAGAATCTGTGCCATTAATATCATTATTGGGCTTCCCAGGTAGCACTAGTGGGAAAGAACCTGCCTGCCAATGCGGAAGACATGAGACACAGGTTCAGTCCCCGGGTTGGGAAGATCCCTTAGAGCAGGAAATGGTCAACCCACTCCAGCATTCTTCCCTAGAGAATCCCATGGACAGAGGAGCCTGGTAGGCTACAGTCCGTAGGATCGCGAAGAGTCAGACACGACTACAGTGACTGAGCAATATCATTATTAACAATCAGCTGATAATATCATCTAATATTAACACCTTTTACTCTGCCAGCACTGCATTAATATTAATACTTACAGACATCACAAGTCTATTAGGGATAAATCATCATTAGACCCATTTTACTGCTGAGGAAAGAAACACAGAAAGGTTATGAAATATGCCAAAAATTATGGGAACCTAAAAAGGTAGAATTGGAATTCAAAAGCAGATTTATCTCACTACATGATGTGTATCCTAGCAGAGTTCTTTAATTGACTTCTGCAGATTTGTTTGTTTTGCCCACAGTGTTTTTTACAATTTTTTTGAATGAGATGCTAAAATCGACTAATTGAGAAACTTCAGTGAAAAATCCAGAATTGCTAGATGCTTCCCTCTTTAGAGGAGGTTTCTACTTCTCCATCATCACACATCCAGCCAGCTTCCTGTCTTTATGCTATTAGCTTGCCTCCTTGAAGCACTTGAGCTTGAGTCCTTGAGCAGGATACTCCAGGAGGCTCCAGAGTACCTCCTAGGAGGCACTCTGCAAGCGATCCCTGGCAGAACCCTCAGACTTTTTCAAACTTGAGAAATGTATGGACCCATTTACAAGGAAAGAAAAAACAAATAGTGACATGAAACTCTGAAATACATCAAAAACCTTTGAGAGTCAGCAGAGCCCTATTCAAAAGTCACTATATTAAAATGTAATCACTGTGACCTACACAGATATTTTCAACTGCACACCATAAAAAGTGATACAACTTGTCATTTCTATTAACACTGAAATAACACAAAAATTTAAAGCTTCTTGATAGCATAATGCTTTCAAAGGTAATCATCCATGAGGTAACCTATATCAATCTTTTGTTTCTTTTTAGGGCTAAATAATTATTCCACTGTTTGGCTAGGCCAGATTTTGTTTATCCATTCATCCATCTAGGTTTGCCTGGGGCTGAGGGAAGGGGGATTAGGAGTGATGCTTAATAAATATGGATTTCCTTTTGGGATGATGGAAAAGTACTGAAAGCAGATAGACAATGGTTGCACAACATATAAATACATTTGATAGTTAAATGGTAATTTTATGTTATGTGAATTTTACTGCAATTAAAAAAAAAAAAAACTCTAATGGCACATGAAACTTCCAAAAAAACTGACTTCAAAGAAACAGAAATCAAAGTTTATTTAAGTTCCTTATTTGATAGATTTACATGTACTCTGATCTTTTTTAACCTAGAAACTATCATCACTGATATGAACTGTTAGAATCTCATTGTGTTTACTTTAAATCCATCTGCTCAATTCTCCTAGCTGTATCTTATATTCTTAGCAGTCTGGATTAAACTGTTTTCAAATGATTTCTGAGGCTTTCTCATCTCTGTGTCCTCACACATCTGCTTGACTTAGAATTTGGAATGCTGCCATACCAACTATCAAAGACCCAGGGAAATACCATTACCTGGTCATTACTAGAGTCAGATGTAAACATCACTTCTGATACAACTTACTGTATCATTCTTGCCCCACTCAGAAAAACTGTCAGTGTTTCCTCATTACAAACCAAAATGAGTAAAAAAGTATTATCTTGTCATTTAAAACAATTAACAATCATGCATCACCTTTATTCCCCAGTATGTCCCTTCATATACCATATATTCCATCCAAACCAAGCTGTTACCATTCCCCAAATGTGTCTCATGTACTTCCACACCCAAGCCGTTTCTCAGGATGTTCCCTCTGCCTGGAGCCCCTGCAGCTAGAGGAAGTCTTCCCAGCTCTAGGAGTATTCCCAACTGACCTCTCCACTGAACTTCCTCCAGTGGTCACCATCCTGCCACAGCTTAGGTGCTACCTGCCTCGATTTTGACCCTTTACGCTGCTACTGCTAAGTCTTTTCCAGCATGAACAGTCTGTCTCATCGTGAAATTATTTCCAGACTGTGGAAATATATATTTTAATCTGGGAATTCTTTGAGAGAAGAACTGTCACATTAATCATGGTAAGTACCATCATCTCTGGTATATAATAGGTGCTCAATTAACATTTATTTCATGGAAAGGAATGCCATAAAATGAAACAAATACAAGGAAAAAAAAAAAAAAAAAACAGATAAAGAACCTAGGCGCAATCGTTGCATTTAACCGTACTGTCAGGATTTTGGCTTCCCAGATGGCTCAGTGGTAAAAGAATCTGCCGGCCAATGCAGGAGACACCAGTTTGATCCCTCCATTGGGAAGATCCCCTGGAGGAGGAAATAGCAACCCAATCCACTATTCTTGCCTGGAGAATCCATGGACTTGGGAGCCTAGTGGGCTACAGTTCATGGGGTCGTCACAAAGAGTCGGACAGGACTTAGCAACTGAACACACGTGCATGTCAGGATTTTGAGCCTCGAAAATAAAATCTTTTGTATAGCCACGACACCTGAAGAAAAAACTGGGTTGGCCAAAAAGTCCATTGGGTTTTCCATAAGATGTTATGGAAAAACTCAAATGAAATTTTTGGCCAACCTAACAGTTGGTGTGGAGAGGCAGACAGATGTGGATAAGGAGAACAAAAGGATGAAGTTACTGTTTATTAAGCTGAGAGGGCAAGTGCTCTGCTGCGCTGTTGATGCATATGTTTCACTGGGTTCTCACAAGATCCCTCCATTTGATGGTTGAAGAAACTGAGGAGAAACAGGAGGGAATGTGCAAATTGCCCAAGGTCACACAGGTATTCTAATGCCTTGTCTCCCCATTCCACACTGCTTCTCATAACTAAAGAAAGGGCAGCGAGGACAGGCTAATTTCCTCTAATCTTGCCCTCCATGGTGATTTACCTCAGCAGTTACATGCAGTTTTAAAAGTAATAATAAACGCTGCTGCTGCTAAGTCACTTCAGTCGTGTCCAACTCTGTGTGACCCCACAGATGGCAGCCCACCAAGCTCCACCATCCCTGGGATTCTCCAGGCAAGAACACTGGAGTGGGTTGCCATCTCCTTCTCCAATGCATGAAAGTGAAAAGTGAAAGTGAAGTCGCTCAGTAAGTGTCTGACTCTTCGTGACCCCATGGACTACCGCCTACCAGGCTCCTCCGTCCAAGGGATTTTCCAGGCAAGAGTACTGGAGTGGCTAATACTGCTTATATAGCCACCATGTACTCAATGAATAGGCACTTTACATACACTGTCCTAAATTTTCCAGCCATCCCATGAGGTGGGTATTATACATATCATTATGAGGAAAGAAACTGAAGTTGTTACATGTTCAGAGTCATGCAACAGTACAAAGCCAAAGATCCTACCCAGATCTCTATGGGGTGCCTTTTCTCAATAGATTCTAGCCATAAGGAATTCTCACCAAATTACCCTAGATGGAATCAGTGTTTTGAATATGAAAGACACAAGAATTTTCCATTTAGTAATCTGTATTTTTATCCCCAGAGAAGAACAGACATGGAAACAGGTCTGGCAGGTGAAGAAGCTGGGACAACACCAGCATCCCAGCGCTTCCTCTGAGCTTTCACCTTTCCCTGGAGTTCTTTTATTTTGACGCCCGTTGCCATCACCGAGTTAAGTCCCCATCACCTAGGGCTAGGGAGGCGGATAGGATAAGAGAGAAATACTTTCCCTCTTTTCCTCTCAGCTCAAGGTAAACATAATCTTTCTCCTTGTTTTTCATTGCACAACTGGGACAGGCTGACATATTCAAGATGAAATTTATCAAACACTAAGAAAAACCTAAATGTAAATAAAGAAAATGAAAGCAGCACAAAATAGATGACTGGTCCTAAGACTTTTAATGAAAGAAGGAGTTTACTGAGCACCAAAGTCTATTGCATTCCCAAACATTATCATAAATAATAAACCAGCATCAGCACATTGCATGGGGTCCCACCCACTTGATGGCCAAGTGGTATTGTCTTCCAACTGTGAAGAAAAAAATCACCCAATCAAATCCCCAGAATCAATTCACAGACTGCCTAGGGGCCTCCCACTCAGTTTTATTCTTCTTTCAGAAAAATCAGCTCATAGATCATTTGTCAAGAGGAGATAACTGACATTCTGGACACTTATAAGTCCCAACGAGGTCTGCAGCCCTTCTCAGTTGCGGCTGACAACTCTACCCACTTCCTTCTCAGCCTTCAGTCGACCCCTTCACCCATCAGCCCACCCATTCACCAGAGACGTGTTCCTTTGAAATTTGAATTTTAGAGTTTATTATGACATGAAGCAGAGAGTAGCAGTATTTAAGAAGGCCACCTCCTACACTCCTTTGCAATCCTCACAAGATTTATGACAGTAGATCTTCACAGCTCACAAATTCCATGGAAAAACATTCTATCCAAGCATAACCTACCACAACAGTTCACCCCCAGGACTGTGGGTATGAATCTGCAGGACCTGAGAGAAACAGAAATCCTGCTTCTTGTTTCCCAACCCACAGTGCACTCCTAAGACCAAGAATAACAAGAGGACTGGAAAACACAGCCACTGAATCAAATCATTCCTCTCTGGGGCTCATGGCTGACTTCAGGTTGCTGGTAATAACAATGACAAGAACAGGCAAATAACAGTATTGGCATGAGCAAACACTGCTGCCTTCGGTTAGCCTATGAAAGCTTCTCATCTCTCATCTTAACTGGGCTTCCTGCCAGTTCTAAGAAAAAAGCAGAATCGGTCCTTCTTCTTACCAGCCTATTCTTTCAGAATTCTCTCTCCCTTTCTCCCATCTTTCCCTTCTCTATGACCCTGATACACCATGTTTGCTTATGTTTCTCTATTTCTGTCCCTCTGATCCCTTCTGCCTGACACACTGCCTCGATGTCTTCCTTTATCTGATGAATGTGCCATCTTTGGAGACCTATTCCCTGAAGGTGGTGAAGGTGAAGTCGCTCAGTCGTGTCCGACTCTTTGCGACCCCGTGGACTGTAGTCTACCAGGCTCCTCCGTTCATGGGATTCTCCAGGCAAGAATACTGGAGTGGGTTGCCATTTCCTTCTCCAGGGGATCTTCCCAACCCAGGGATCGAACCCAGGTCTCCCGCATTGGAGGCAGACGCTTTAACCTCTGAGCCACCAGGGAAGTCTATTCCCTGAAAAGCTTTCGTAATTCTCAGAATTGGCTCTTCCCCTGCCATCTCTTTATCTAAAAAGCTGGATAGAAGCTTTATTATCTTTTTTAAGTGCATTGCTCAGATGAAGTACCATTTTAAATATTTTTGAAGAGTATACTTTGATTTAACATTGAAGCAAAAAGTTGTGAGCACAGGATGGCCCAGCCCCAGGGCAGTAGGGTGCAAATGTAGTGTGAGTAGAGTACATTTTTATCATTAAAAGAATAACTGCCAGCCACTCTGAAGGAAATTTTGGAGACAATAAACTTTATTATCTTAACAACTTTCACAATAATTCTTTTTAAGAAGAAAATTGCCTTTGTCTAGGGCAAAAGGAAAAAAAAAACACCTTGATAAGCTCTTAGTATAGAAAATGTGCTTTTGAGGACAGCTTCAAAGAAGTGGGCAAACCTCTACAGTGAACGTGAGAGTAATTTGTTTTTTCCTTCAGGAGAGGGAGAGAGAAAAGAAGACAACAGAGCTGTGAAAAGATGGGGGAAAGACACAGCCCAACAAGACACAGACAAACTTTTGATTTCAATAATTAACTATTACTAAACGAAAAAGGCCAGTGTAATTCCATGTTGTTGGGGATGATGGTTTAAGAAAGGTAATGCCTGCTCGTCCCATTTGATGGTATTAAAAGACTTTATGTCCACTTGATTTCTAGGAGCCTCAGTTTCCCTAGTTGTCCAAGGGAAATAACAATCAAATCTAGTTCACAAGGGCTATTTGGGGGACTGAGTGATACACATCAGTAAGAACAGTTTAAAAACCAGGAAATAGTGGTAGTTACTATTTTCAGTATGAGATGGTTTGAGGGACCCTCTGATGGGGATGGTGAATGACAATGACATGACCACACGATTTCCCGTCCATCATAAAAGTTGTGGGCAGAGTCTTTGTCTTATAAATGGAGTCCCTGAGAACCGAAAGAGTGATGTCACATTAATAAAGCCCTGCAGTAATTAGATCGCTTTCTTTTTGTTTTGTTTTTTGCCATGACCCACGGTATGCGGGATCTCAGATCCTTAACCACGGATCGGACCTGAGGTCCCTGCAGTGGAAGCACAGAGTCTTAACCACTGGATGGCCAGGGAAGTCCCTGAATAGTATACTTTTAATCCATTTGCTTATTTAGTCAAGCTTAATTAGTCTATATAATATGCATTGCACAATACACGGCACTAGTAACGTAGTCTTTGGTGCTACTAGACAGATCAGGTTCCCCACAACCAGAAAGGAGAGAGGATGGAAGAATTTATGAGATCTTCTGTCATGGAGACCCAGCAGGCTCCAACTCATCAACCTAGCCCAGGGAGGAAAATGGAGAGCCACAAAGCAGATCAGCCCATCCTCTTAGGATGTAGCAGTAAGGTGCTTTGTTTGTGCTTTATTTTCATGGAAATGTTTTTCCAGAGGGTAAAGGATTTCTGCCATACTCCCTAAGCAGTATAATCACTTCCTTCTTTGCTTTTTCACCAAAAGCATCAACAAGCAACAAGGACAGAAGGTGGCCGGAACCTGCTCTGTGTGTCTGCCTCACAGAGCCGCAAGCCAGAAGGAGGCTGCCCCTCACTGAGTTCCTGGCATTTGATGTCCAGTCTGGAAAGGAAGTGTAGCCATCTGCCCTGGACTCTGTTGAATAGATAGAGCTCATGGACCATTTGCAACAGAAACAAGCTCTCTAATGCAGCCTAAGAAATGATCGCTTCAGGGTCAGAATAAAGCCCCATAGGATGGCAGAGAAGAGAGGATGAGAGAAGCAGGTCAGTGCCTGCTCCTCAGGACCCAAGACAGAGCCATGGCTGGCTGAAGCTGTGTTCAAGTTTCTCTCTGACACACCACTGATACTGGTGAGCTTCAAGGGCCTCATGGAAAACATTGGCTCCAGTGCCTTCCATTTACAGATGAGGAAACCAAGGCTGAAAACGAGAGAGTGACAGCAGGTGAGCAGCAGAGCTAGATTCAGAGGAACCTGTCGGTCCTCTCACTGCCCTATCAGGAGCCTGGTCACTGGGTAAGGATAGTCAGAGAAGGCGGTGGTGGTAAGTGACCGTCTCAGTGATGTTCTGTGCAAGGAATCATCCCCACAGCCTGAGAACCCCATCAGCAGACCATCAACAGGCCTCCAGATAATACAGTTTACGTCAAAACAACTTTTATTTCCTGATTGCTTTCTCAGCTGTGCCTTAAAATAAAATATATGTGTCTAATCTCATCCAGCTCTACGCTGCCTGCTGCCATCAGAGAACAGTGATAGAAAGAGGCCGCGAGAGTGGGAAACTGCTGGGAAGCTAGGGGAAGGGTGACAGCAATGGAGAAGCCCATCGGACAAGCTTAGCTGGGCGCAACTCCCGTGAACATCATCCTGGCTCAGCTCCTGGCCTGGCAGGAGAGGACAGGGTGTGGCCAGATAGATCTGGTCTCATGGTCACACAGAGCAGGGGTTCCCCATCACTACAAAGGACATCCTTTCAGTGGCTCCATCACAAACTTTTAAAGGTATCCCTGACTCTCTTTTTCTCTCATTTTTCATCCACTCGATCACTAAACACTGTTGGTTCTGACTCCATAATAGAGCTTATGTTGGTTTCCTGGTGGTACTATAACAAATCACCACAAAGGTAGTGGCTTAAAATACAACCCGATTTCTTTTTTAATTTATAGCTCTGGAGGTCCGGGGAAGGCAATGGCACCCCACCCCAGTACTCTTGCCTGGAAAATCCAATGGACAGAGTAGCCTGGTGGACTACAGTCCATGGGGTCGCTAACAGTCGGACAGACTGATCGACTTCACTTTCACTTTTCTCTTTCATGCATTGGAGAAGGAAATGGCAACCCACTCCAGTATTCTTGCCTGGAGAATCCCAGGGATGGGGGAGCCTGGTGGGCTGCCGTCTATGGGGTCACACAGAGTCGGACACGACTGAAGTGACTTAGCAGCAGCAGCAGCAGCAGCTCTGGAGGTCAGATGTCTGCAAGGATGCATTCTGTCTATAAGCTCCAGAGAAAAATCTTTTCTTTGACTTTTCAAATAAGCTTCTAGAAGTCAATTCCATTCCTTCTTTCATGGCCCCTTCCTCCATCATCCAAGCCAGCAGCAGACAATCTCTTCCATCCTCATGCTGTCCTTTCTCTTTCTTATTCTGCTGTATCCATCTTTAAAGACCCTTTGATTACACTGGCATCATCACATAACCCAGAATAATCTCCCCACCTCAAGATCTTTAACTCTACCTATAAAATCCTGTTTGTCATAAGGCTTTAGGAAATGGGACCAGGACATGTTTAGGGGCCAGTATTTAGCCTCCCACATAGCCCAACTCTGATTATATTCTCAGCATCTCTACAGCTACTAGCCTAATCTCGTCCTCCATTATCACTCACCTTGTTTATTGCAGTGTCTTCCTAATATTTATCTGCTTTTGCCATCCTTCAACCAACACGACTTTTCCCCGACATACATGAGCTCTTCTAGAAACAGCAGTCAGAGTGATTTATTTGAAATGTAAGTCAGATCATGCCAAACCTCTTTCTGATCTCCAAGGCCCCTGTGATCCAGCCCTGTGGTCCAGGTGCCTCCTCTGGCTACCCCTCCCTTTGCTCACTCTGGCCCACATCCACTGGCCTCCATGTGGGTCCTTGAGCTTCCCAGGTGCATCTGTGCCTCATAGCCACTTGTACGCACTGTTCACTCTGCCTAGCGCACACCTCTCCAAATCCTCCCCTTATGTCCTTCAGGTCTGTGATGAAATGTCACTGTTTTAGTGGGACCTACCTTGACCACCCAACTTAAAATAGCAAAATCTTCATAATACAGCCACTTCTTTCCTCTCCTTCCCTGATTTATTTTTCTATTATTTGTCTCAAGCTGGTGTACTGTAGGATTTACTTATCTGTTATTTTCTGCCTCGATCTGTCCCCACCACACAGAAATATACAATGTGTGAGGGCAGAGATTCCTTCCAATTTTGCTCACAGCTGAAACACTAGCCCCTAGAAAAGTACCTAACACATAGTAGGCACTCCACAAACATTTGATGAATAAATGAATGACGGTTCTTAACCTCTCTAAGTCAATGAATGAAGTTACGTCTGAGCCAATCTTCATGCTTATAAAATGGGAATAACAAAATCCATTTTGCACATTGTTTGGGAGATGTTTTGCACATGCCTTCTGTTTTCTGTCCAGCCGCCAACCCGTCTTCCTATTTCTAAAGACTATCTCATGATATGAGTCATGGATGAGATGAAGTGCCTTCTTCCCATCCAAGAAAAAAAAGGTCTACCTCTCTTTATTTCCAGGCATTTGTAATGGACATATGACCAAGATTTGGCCAACAGATGCTTCTAAGCAGAGACCCAGCTTTGGAGGGATAACGGGCTTTACTCACAGTCACTCTGGTGTGGTCCAGGGTTATCTAGACATGGCGCTGTCTTGGTTAGTCAGTTATGGCTGAAAGACCCTCCTTGCACTGACAGTTTTCTAATACATGATCCTCTTGGCCCTCGAAGACTGCCTTGGCTTCTGCCAATGGTCCAAATCCGGTGCTCCTACTTCTCAAAGCAGTCAGCCCTCTCTGGCTTCCAATCAGTTCTTCCTTCACCTATGCTAGTCAGAGATTTTGTTGCTTGCAGCCAAGCCCCAGTAGTAGACTTGAAGGGGAGACCTGGAATAGATTCTATTGGCACCCAACCCAGATTCAACCTGCTGACTGGAACACCCAGCTTGCAGCTCCTGAAGGTATGTAGCTAACAGCTTACACACAATGGTACTCAAAGAACTGGCCTGGGCTGATGGGAGCTGACTCCCCAGAGATACTTGAGAGGTTATCCCATTCCTCACCCTTTATATCTAATGACTGACTGATCCAAGGGTCAAGAAGCCTAGACCTCTTGCTTCAATGTGAAACCACTCTCCTGGGTGAAGTACCCTGAATCAGACTGACGCTTGACGTCACCTGAGAGATCACATGTTGCCTGGCTCTCCTCTTCCCTATCTGCTCTCCTCGTTCCTTTGGAGAGTCCTCCCCGCCCCCCGAGGAGCATGCCTTCAGTTCACCATGTGCACCCAAATCCCTTCTTAGTTTCTAATTCCAGGGAACCTGAATCAAGACAGATCTCGACTAATAGCCAGATGAAGAGAAAGAAAATATTTACTTGGAGCAATCCTAGCCAGTGCCTGGCACAGAAAGGCCCAATCAGTGCTAACGACAAAAGTCAAACCCTGACAATGGTAAACTCACTGCCTGATATAACCTCACACCCCATCTATATTGTGCTCTGACCATCAGAAAAAATAGTTTCCTTAAAAGATGTTTCCCTGTATACATCACGGTCCTCTGCCCTATTTCTCTCCTCTTGAGTCATCTGAGCCACGCCTGATACTACTTTCATAAGACAGCTGTGCAAACAATAGAGCAGTGATCCTGCCCCTTCCAAGGTGTTCTCTTCACTGAAGGAACATTCCCAGTCAAGCAGACACAACTGTCCCACCATCCCACAGTCCTTTGTAAAGAAAACTGCCCTTGTACTATCTTCATTGAGTGATGGGGGTTCTCTCTGGGTTTAGAAATAGTTGTATTTATAGGCTAGAACCTGCTTCTGGCCAAAGGTGCTAGATCAGAAAGTGCCCACAGCCTAACAACTGCCAAAATATAGGCCAATAAGCAACTATGGAATGACTTGAAGAATACAAGCTACTCAACCAGGGACTATGGTAATTAGCCACAGTAATCAGATTATGTCTTTCCAGATTCTATAGCATGGAACAAATGAGGCAGCCTATAGAATGCAAAGAATAGACTCTAACAGAAGCAGAAACTGAGAGAGTAGCGGGGTGGCACTGAAGATAAAGCACAAATCAAGGCAAGTGTGTCCCAGCTCCCACAGTCCTTAGAGCAGATCTAAGTCACTCTGTCGGATGCAGAGACCACCTTCCCGTTCCAGGAGCTGTGTGGACTAATGGTTAAGTTTTGCCTGGCTTCCAGTAAACCCAGAGGCCTATTTCCATGTATGTATATGTCTTAAAAATGTTCTTCAGTGATCTGATATAACTGGGCTTGATTTTCTTTTTTTTTTTTTCAACAACAAAGAGAGCTTAACATCCTCAGTTGTAGTTCAGTTACTAAATGGTGTCTGACTCTTTGTGATCCCATGAACTGCAGCACACCAGGCTTCCCTGTCCTTCACTATCTTTGGAGTTTGCTCAAACTCATGTCCATTGAGTCAGTGATGCCATCCAATCATCTTATCCTCTGTTACCCCTGTCTTCTACACCCTCAGTAATTAAATACAAACCAATACCCTATTGTAAGGCCCTTTGCAATGCTGTGGTTTTAGCTATATTTAGGGTGAGTTTTGACTTCATAATACATCTCCAGCATATTTACATTATAAAGTGAGAAGACTGCTGCTGGATATCAACTCTAACCCTTAAGTCAGCTTCGTCTGCATGGGTGAGTGCTTAGCAACACAGTGTCTGGGAACTGTGAAACCCACCTGCTCTTCTGAACGCCTGAACTTATTGAACCCCAAGGACAAGCAGCACTGAGGGACTCCTTTTGGAGGCATGTTTTCCATTTGAATCATCTGTGCTGATCTTTGCCCAGACATCTTGAGAAATAAATGGGAGCCAACACTGGACTTTTACTAATTGAAAATTGCTCAGCAGTTCCCATCAAAAGATTGGGGCTTTTTGGTGTGTGTTTGTTTTTTTTTTTTTTATTGTTGTTCCTGAGACAAAATAGAAGAAATCTAATCCTAACCCTAAAGGAGATCAGTCCTGGGTGTTCTTTGGAAGGAATGATGCTAAAGCTGAAACTCCAATACTTTGGCTACTCATGCGAAGAGTTGACTCGTTGGAAAAGACCCTGATGCTGGGAGGGATTGGGGACAGGAGAAGAAGGGGTCGACAGAGGATGAGATGGCTGGATGGCATCACCGACTCGATGGACATGAGTTTGAGTAGACTCCAGGAGTTGGTGATGGACAGGGAGGCCTGGCATGTTGCAGTTCATGGGGTCCCAAAGAGTCAGACACGACTGAGTGACTGAACTGAACTGAACTGAAGGCACTGTCAGAGATGGAAGGTCCTAGAGAGTCAGTGTCCTCATTTCGCAGGTGGAAAATTGAGATTCTAAGATGGGTGACTTAGCCAGGCTCACCCGTGTGGGATCTGGAGAGCCGGAGCCCTAATACAGCTGTTATAACCTCTAGCCTTGCTCTCTCCATCAACATCCACTCCTTCCTGCCCCCAGGGATCTATGGAGGATGCTGAACAACCCCAGACTGATAAGCTTCTAGAAGTCAATTCCATTCCTTCTTTCATGGCCCCTTCCTCCATCATCCAAGCCAGCAGCAGACAATCTCTTCCATCCTCATGCTGTCCTTTCTCTTTCTTATTCTGCTGTATCCATCTTTAAAGACCCTTTGATTACACTGGCATCATCACATAACCCAGAATAATCTCCCCACCTCAAGATCTTTAACTCTACCTATAAAATCCTGTTTGTCATAAGGCTTTAGGAAATGGGACCAGGACATGTTTAGGGGCCAGTATTTAGCCTCCCACATAGCCCAACTCTGATTATATTCTCAGCATCTCTACAGCTACTAGCCTAATCTCGTCCTCCATTATCACTCACCTTGTTTATTGCAGTGTCTTCCTAATATTTATCTGCTTTTGCCATCCTTCAACCAACACGACTTTTCCCCGACATACATGAGCTCTTCTAGAAACAGCAGTCAGAGTGATTTATTTGAAATGTAAGTCAGATCATGCCAAACCTCTTTCTGATCTCCAAGGCCCCTGTGATCCAGCCCTGTGGTCCAGGTGCCTCCTCTGGCTACCCCTCCCTTTGCTCACTCTGGCCCACATCCACTGGCCTCCATGTGGGTCCTTGAGCTTCCCAGGTGCATCTGTGCCTCATAGCCACTTGCACGCACTGTTCACTCTGCCTAGCGCACATCTCTCCAAATCCTCCCCTTATGTCCTTCAGGTCTGTGATGAAATGTCACTGTTTTAGTGGGACCTACCTTGACCACCCAACTTAAAATAGCAAAATCTTCATAATACAGCCACTTCTTTCCTCTCCTTCCCTGATTTATTTTTCTATTATTTGTCTCAAGCTGGTGTACTGTAGGATTTACTTATCTGTTATTTTCTGCCTCGATCTGTCCCCACCACACAGAAATATACAATGTGTGAGGGCAGAGATTCCTTCCAATTTTGCTCACAGCTGAAACACTAGCCCCTAGAAAAGTACCTAACACATAGTAGGCACTCCACAAACATTTGATGAATAAATGAATGACGGTTCTTAACCTCTCTAAGTCAATGAATGAAGTTATGTCTGAGCCAATCTTCATGCTTATAAAATGGGAATAACAAAATCCATTTTGCACATTGTTTGGGAGATGTTTTGCACATGCCTTCTGTTTTCTGTCCAGCCGCCAACCCGTCTTCCTATTTCTAAAGACTATCTCATGATATGAGTCATGGATGAGATGAAGTGCCTTCTTCCCATCCAAGAAAAAAAAGGTCTACCTCTCTTTATTTCCAGGCATTTGTAATGGACATATGACCAAGATTTGGCCAACAGATGCTTCTAAGCAGAGACCCAGCTTTGGAGGGATAACGGGCTTTACTCACAGTCACTCTGGTGTGGTCCAGGGTTATCTAGACATGGCGCTGTCTTGGTTAGTCAGTTATGGCTGAAAGACCCTCCTTGCACTGACAGTTTTCTAATACATGATCCTCTTGGCCCTCGAAGACTGCCTTGGCTTCTGCCAATGGTCCAAATCCGGTGCTCCTACTTCTCAAAGCAGTCAGCCCTCTCTGGCTTCCAATCAGTTCTTCCTTCACCTATGCTAGTCAGAGATTTTGTTGCTTGCAGCCAAGCCCCAGTAGTAGACTTGAAGGGGAGACCTGGAATAGATTCTATTGGCACCCAACCCAGATTCAACCTGCTGACTGGAACACCCAGCTTGCAGCTCCTGAAGGTATGTAGCTAACAGCTTACACACAATGGTACTCAAAGAACTGGCCTGGGCTGATGGGAGCTGACTCCCCAGAGATACTTGAGAGGTTATCCCATTCCTCACCCAAAAAAGGTCTACCTCTCTTTATTTCCAGGCATTTGTAATGGACATATGACCAAGATTTGGCCAACAGATGCTTCTAAGCAGAGACCCAGCTTTGGAGGGATAACGGGCTTTACTCACAGTCACTCTGGTGTGGTCCAGGGTTATCTAGACATGGCGCTGTCTTGGTTAGTCAGTTATGGCTGAAAGACCCTCCTTGCACTGACAGTTTTCTAATACATGATCCTCTTGGCCCTCGAAGACTGCCTTGGCTTCTGCCAATGGTCCAAATCCGGTGCTCCTACTTCTCAAAGCAGTCAGCCCTCTCTGGCTTCCAATCAGTTCTTCCTTCACCTATGCTAGTCAGAGATTTTGTTGCTTGCAGCCAAGCCCCAGTAGTAGACTTGAAGGGGAGACCTGGAATAGATTCTATTGGCACCCAACCCAGATTCAACCTGCTGACTGGAACACCCAGCTTGCAGCTCCTGAAGGTATGTAGCTAACAGCTTACACACAATGGTACTCAAAGAACTGGCCTGGGCTGATGGGAGCTGACTCCCCAGAGATACTTGAGAGGTTATCCCATTCCTCACCCTTTATATCTAATGACTGACTGATCCAAGGGTCAAGAAGCCTAGACCTCTTGCTTCAATGTGAAACCACTCTCCTGGGTGAAGTACCCTGAATCAGACTGACGCTTGACGTCACCTGAGAGATCACATGTTGCCTGGCTCTCCTCTTCCCTATCTGCTCTCCTCGTTCCTTTGGAGAGTCCTCCCCGCCCCCCGAGGAGCATGCCTTCAGTTCACCATGTGCACCCAAATCCCTTCTTAGTTTCTAATTCCAGGGAACCTGAATCAAGACAGATCTCGACTAATAGCCAGATGAAGAGAAAGAAAATATTTACTTGGAGCAATCCTAGCCAGTGCCTGGCACAGAAAGGCCCAATCAGTGCTAACGACAAAAGTCAAACCCTGACAATGGTAAACTCACTGCCTGATATAACCTCACACCCCATCTATATTGTGCTCTGACCATCAGAAAAAATAGTTTCCTTAAAAGATGTTTCCCTGTATACATCACGGTCCTCTGCCCTATTTCTCTCCTCTTGAGTCATCTGAGCCACGCCTGATACTACTTTCATAAGACAGCTGTGCAAACAATAGAGCAGTGATCCTGCCCCTTCCAAGGTGTTCTCTTCACTGAAGGAACATTCCCAGTCAAGCAGACACAACTGTCCCACCATCCCACAGTCCTTTGTAAAGAAAACTGCCCTTGTACTATCTTCATTGAGTGATGGGGGTTCTCTCTGGGTTTAGAAATAGTTGTATTTATAGGCTAGAACCTGCTTCTGGCCAAAGGTGCTAGATCAGAAAGTGCCCACAGCCTAACAACTGCCAAAATATAGGCCAATAACCAACTATGGAATGACTTGAAGAATACAAGCTACTCAACCAGGGACTATGGTAATTAGCCACAGTAATCAGATTATGTCTTTCCAGATTCTATAGCATGGAACAAATGAGGCAGCCTATAGAATGCAAAGAATAGACTCTAACAGAAGCAGAAACTGAGAGAGTAGCGGGGTGGCACTGAAGATAAAGCACAAATCAAGGCAAGTGTGTCCCAGCTCCCACAGTCCTTAGAGCAGATCTAAGTCACTCTGTCGGATGCAGAGACCACCTTCCCGTTCCAGGAGCTGTGTGGACTAATGGTTAAGTTTTGCCTGGCTTCCAGTAAACCCAGAGGCCTATTTCCATGTATGTATATGTCTTAAAAATGTTCTTCAGTGATCTGATATAACTGGGCTTGATTTTCTTTTTTTTTTTTCAACAACAAAGAGAGCTTAACATCCTTAGTTGTAGTTCAGTTACTAAATGGTGTCTGACTCTTTGTGATCCCATGAACTGCAGCACACCAGGCTTCCCTGTCCTTCACTATCTTTGGAGTTTGCTCAAACTCATGTCCATTGAGTCAGTGATGCCATCCAATCATCTTATCCTCTGTTACCCCTGTCTTCTACACCCTCAGTAATTAAATACAAACCAATACCCTATTGTAAGGCCCTTTGCAATGCTGTGGTTTTAGCTATATTTAGGGTGAGTTTTGACTTCATAATACATCTCCAGCATATTTACATTATAAAGTGAGAAGACTGCTGCTGGATATCAACTCTAACCCTTAAGTCAGCTTCGTCTGCATGGGTGAGTGCTTAGCAACACAGTGTCTGGGAACTGTGAAACCCACCTGCTCTTCTGAACGCCTGAACTTATTGAACCCCAAGGACAAGCAGCACTGAGGGACTCCTTTTGGAGGCATGTTTTCCATTTGAATCATCTGTGCTGATCTTTGCCCAGACATCTTGAGAAATAAATGGGAGCCAACACTGGACTTTTACTAATTGAAAATTGCTCAGCAGTTCCCATCAAAAGATTGGGGCTTTTTGGTGTGTGTTTGTTTTTTTTTTTTTTATTGTTGTTCCTGAGACAAAATAGAAGAAATCTAATCCTAACCCTAAAGGAGATCAGTCCTGGGTGTTCTTTGGAAGGAATGACGCTAAAGCTGAAACTCCAATACTTTGACTACTCATGCGAAGAGTTGACTCGTTGGAAAAGACCCTGATGCTGGGAGGGATTGGGGACAGGAGAAGAAGGGGTCGACAGAGGATGAGATGGCTGGATGGCATCACCGACTCGATGAACATGAGTTTGAGTAGACTCCAGGAGTTGGTGATGGACAGGGAGGCCTGGCATGTTGCAGTTCATGGGGTCCCAAAGAGTCAGACACGACTGAGTGACTGAACTGAACTGAACTGAAGGCACTGTCAGAGATGGAAGGTCCTAGAGAGTCAGTGTCCTCATTTCGCAGGTGGAAAATTGAGATTCTAAGATGGGTGACTTAGCCAGGCTCACCCGTGTGGGATCTGGAGAGCCGGAGCCCTAATACAGCTGTTATAACCTCTAGCCTTGCTCTCTCCATCAACATCCACTCCTTCCTGCCCCCAGGGATCTATGGAGGATGCTGAACAACCCCAGACTGTATGTGAGTACCACTGCACTGTGTTTGGGCTTCCCAGGTGGTGCTAGTGGTAAAGAACCCACCTGCCAATGCAGGAGACGTAACAGACATGGGTTGTATCCCTGGGTTGGGAACATCCCCTGGAGGAGGGCATGGCAACCCACCCCAGTATTCTTGCCTGGAGAATCCCATAGATGTACTGATTTTCATTGAAATTAGCCAGGGAGGGGGGTGGAAAAAAAAGTTGCATCTTGTCTTAAGGAAACTTTACTGAGGGCCCATATGTCTTCTATATCTGTATGGGTTCTTAGAAATGTATCGAAAATCCATTGAGAAAAGTAATTATTGATCATGTACTGTGAGTCAGGTTCCAAACCAACACTGAAGTCTCCTTCTCCTCTTAACAAAGGGAGACAAGTGTCAAAATCAAGTTACACCTGAGTGAGGTGAGTGAGCAGTGGACAATCATTCCCAGAAATCCACATAGTGTGCAAAGACCCTCCCACCTCACTGCTTTTCATCACAGACTATAGGATAAGGTACATTTCCTCTCTCCCTAATAAGACATAGAACAGCGAGCCCCATTCACTCTAAAGTGTGACATTCGCTCAGCTAATGTTCATTGAACTTGGCACTGAGTACATAAAAGGACACTGGCCAGTGCGTCCTCAGGAAAATAACAATTTAACTTAAGCAATGCGGGTGAGAGTCAGTGCTGAAGCAGTTGTTCAACCGTGTGGAAAATTCTGTGTACATAATCAAGTCCTGGGAAAAGTCTGAGTGGAGGTTAACATCTTCTTGTGAAAACCTCCAAGAAAAGGTGGGGGCCTGAGTTGGAAAGATGTGGTAGATGTCAGCTGCCAGATGGCAAGAAGGAGGCAGTTCCGGACACAAGCTTGAAACAGAGAAGCTAGTGTGGGAAGGTGAGAGCAAACTGACCCCATCATGCAGAACGAGTGGGCAAGGCGCGAGGAAAGACAGGGAGCAGGAGAGGGAATGAGAGGAAGCGCTGTGGAGTGGGTGGCATTTGTGTTTTGCCTCTGAAAGTGTAGATCTGAAAGGGCAAGAAGATAACTACTTGGGGGGAACAAAGCAGCTTTTGGCTACGGGAGGGGGGGCATCGCTCTTGAGCAGTTCTCCCACTGAAATCCCTCTTCTTACAGCAAATGCCATCCAGAGGCTACAAGGCTTTACAGAACAGCAAGACAAGCAGCTCTCCATAATTCAGCCACTCATTACAAGGTCTTGACTGCTTTCCCAGAGTGCAGTTCTCAGAATAAAGGCAACAAATTATATGCCATTAGTAAGAGCCAAAAAATTCCCTCTCAAAACTCCATCATGGATGGTCTGTGGGCCTAGGATGGCATGTATGCTGCACATACTGAATGTGAATTAGTATATTGGGCAGCAGATAAATGATGCTTAATAGGCACTGCAGAGGTGACTGGTCTCTAGGCACCTTCCTACATGTACCCTCTTGCAACTAGAGCCAGGAACCAAGTGATAAAATTTTCATGTTTAAGAAAGTTAATTTATTAATATAATGGGGGTGAGCATAAAATAAAGTTTAATGTAAGCAGCTCTAATGAAAAGCATAGGAAAGAAGTCAGTCTTAAAAGGCTACATACTATATATGATTTCAACTGTATGACATTCTGGAAAGGCAAAACTTGGGAGACAATAAAGAGATCAGTGGTTACCAGGGAGTGGGGAAAGGGATGAACACAGAATGTCTTTAGGGCAGTAAAACTCTAATGCAACCTCTGTGCTTTGGTTGATTATGATATGTCAGTAGAGGTTCATGGGTAATTGGTGGTAACAAACATGCTCCTCTGGGAACAGTTCTTAGTAAATGGGGGAAGCCGCACATGTGGAATGGCAAGGAATACATAGGAAGTCTCTCTATCTTCCTCTTAATTAAGCTGTGAGCCTAAAACTGCTCTAAAAAACAGTGTCTTTAAAAATATCAAGAATAACATAATTTTTGTCACTAATTTAAAATATAGGAAAATATCTAGGACCTAATATATGAGAAGATCAGGACATGGTTAGCTCTAGAATCAGAACAGGAAAGATCATGTTAGTGAAGGGACCGTCCACAGTGGTAGATAGTAAACTTTGTTTTGCTGGGCTTTAATATTGCCCCAAAGCATCTACATGCACCAAGGAAGGGAGATGGAGGGTGGGAGACAGTTCTTCAGGCTCTAAGCTGTCACTTCTGCTTCACCCTGAATATCTATGGCTTCAGCCATTTTGCACATGGGTTCCATGCTGCTGCTGCCGCCGCTGCTGCTGCTAAGTCGCTTCAGTCGTGTTCGACTCTTAGCAACTCCATGGACTGCAGCCCACCAGGCTCCTCTGTCCATGGGGTTTTCCAGGCAAGAGTGCTGGAGTGGGTGCCATTGCCTTCTCTGATGGGTTCCATAGGAGACTTCAAATAACTAAAGGGTCTAGAAGCTTGAGAGCGTACGTATAGACACTTGTCCAGATTACTTTACCACTGAAACCTGATCCCATATTTTCCTGCTAACTCATCTTATACAGACTCATTGCCTTACTCAGACATTCCAAGTCTTTCACGGCCTGGTCTCAACCTTTTTCCAGCTTTTGTCTATAACTTCTTTCCCACATTCCTCACTTATCAACCAGACTACCTAACAGTTTACACTCCTAAAATGGTGCTTTTTAAGATACAATTACTTGCTAACATATCAGGTTCTTCCATTAGGCTGGGAGCTCTTCAAGCTGTTTTCAGTCACTCAGTCGTGTCTGATTCTCTGTGACCCCATGGATTGCAGCATGTTGGGGAAGGGCAGGCTTCCCTGTCCTTCACTATCTCCCAGAGTTTGCTCAGACTCATGTCCGTTGAGTCAATGATGCCATCTGACCATCTCGTCCTGTCGCCCCCTTCTCCTCTTGCCTTCAATCTTTCCCAGCATCACGGTCTTTTCCAATGAGTAGGCTCTTCACATCAGGTGACCAAAGTATTGGAGCTTCAGCTTCAGCATGAGTCCTTCTAATGAATATTCAGGACTGATTTCCTTTAGGATGGACTAGTTTGATCTCCTTGCTGTCCAAGGGACTCTCAAGAGTGTTCTCAAGCATCACAGTTCAAAAGCAACAATTCTTTGATGCTCAGTCTTCTTTATGGTCTTTCTTAATGGTCTTCAAAGGCAGGAACNTATTCAGGACTGATTTCCTTTAGGATGGACTAGTTTGATCTCCTTGCTGTCCAAGGGACTCTCAAGAGTGTTCTCAAGCATCACAGTTCAAAAGCAACAATTCTTTGATGCTCAGTCTTCTTTATGGTCTTTCTTAATGGTCTTCAAAGGCAGGAACCATATTTTGTTCATTATAGGGAGAAAAGTGGGTCCCTTCTCCAAAGTGTTGGTTGAACAAACGTTCTCATTTGAACTGCAGTGACCAGCAGTTCCCACCAGATGGCAGTGTGCGGACACTTTTCCCTTACCAACCAGAAGGGAGGGGGAAGGTGAGGGCAAATTGCCTTTCATCCCTGTCCTTGCAGACTGACAAACAAATCTCCTCAGACATCAGAGCTTGTGACCGGGCAGGAGACGTCACATCGTGAATCAGAACCTCAGGCGGCTGCTGTATTCCCTCGATACCGCCTCTCTCTGAAAACTTTCCTTCTGGAGGCTGAGAAAGGATTATTCCAGTCTGTGTTCTAAGACAGAGGAACTTGGAGTTGAGTTTGATTGCCACAGGCACACGATGACCATCTTTTCAGCACTTAGGAGAAATGACCACCAACACCCACTGATTGCTGCCATCTGTTGAGGTTTCTTAACCTCCTGCCCAGCCCCACCTACTACGCCCAGGCAGCAAGCAGGAGTCAGCCAAACATGCCGGCTAACTTCTGAAGACAGCAGCTTCCCCAAGTTCCTGCCTCCTTCTGCACTTGAGAATCCTGCTTGATTAGCTCAGGAGGCCTTCAGGTGCTCTAAGCCTGCAGCCCCTCACCTCTTTACTACCTGGGGACCCTGGGCTCTGCTCTGGAATGTCTCAGAACAAAAGGGCTCCCAAACAGGACAGCCCCAGGCCAACTGAAAAACAAGGAGAAATATCTCCAAAGGACCTTCCAGACTCGAAGTGCCCTGGTGCAAAAAGGGCCTTACCTTTTCACTTCCTTCTGTTTCTGTAGGTCTCTAATCTCACCACAGTCCAGGAAGGCAGGAGCCTTCCCTTCTTGCTCCTTTGAAAGCTTCTATGTTGTGTCTCCCATCATCCAAAATGCTCTAGCCCCTCTAAACTTGTCCTATTCCTACAGACTTCTTTTCTTCACTGCTAGAGTAGAGAGTATAATTGGATATAAGTCAAGAAGATTCTGGAGAGTTCAACTTCTTTTAATCAAACAAGGTCCCAGTTCTAAGGGGATCTCCCTGAGATGGGTCTCACTGCTAACTCTGCTCCACCTTGAGCAGCACACCTCATTCAGTGGATAGAGGGGTAGTTAAGACCCAAGCTCTGGAGTCAGCAGATGTGGGTCAAATTCTGCCTCTGCCACATCCTAACTACTTGACCTTGGGTGAGTTGTTCAACCTCTCCAAATCTTAGCTTCCTCATCTACAGAACAGAGGCGGTATCTACATATCTCAGAGGGATGTTGTGTTCATTAAATAAGGCTTGTAAAGTATTTAGCACAGTACCAATTCAAAGGGCATTAAATAAATGCTCAGACTCACTATTAGCATTAACAGAAATACCCTGCAGAGGACACAGCTCCCTAGAAGTAATTCTTGGTGTGACATGCTGGAGAAGGAAATGGCAACCCACTCCAGTATTCTTGCCTGGAAAATTCCATGGACAGATGAGCCTGGTAGGCTACAGTCTATGGGGTGACAAAGAGTCGGACACGACTGAGCCACTTCACTTCACATTCAGCAAAGCTGCAGAAACATCTAAAGACTCCAAAAGCTTTTCATAAATCCTACTGGGACCTATCCCTTCAATGAGATCCGTTTTGCTTTTGTTTTTGTTTAGTTTTTTATTCGGTAGGATCTAACTGAGCTTATAAACTGTGGCAAGCTCGCGGGAGGCCAGGAAGGTACGTGTGAGACAGTCTCTGTCCTCAAGAACAGAGCACATTGAGGAGCCCACCGTAAGCAATCATAATGTAGTGGGATCTGGGCTTCAACCTGGGTAAACACACCACCCTGCAGATGCAGAAGGGGGGAGCCTGAGATCCGACACATCTTGCAAGGCGTTGTCAGTCCCTCATGCTCTAACTCTAGCCTTCCTGGCAGTGACTAATCCAAGAAATAATTGTCCTCCTGACAGTACACTGTGGTATCTCGGCTCTCTAACCGTGGCACTGACTGTGCTCTCTTAATTCAATGTCCACCTCCCTGGAAAACTCCTACCAGCCCTCTAAGTCTCTGCCTAGAGATAGCAACCTGTGAGAAGTCTTCCTCAGTCACCCTAGAGAGACTTGAGGGCTTCTCCACAGCAACTGTGAGCTCATGGAAAGTTGGGGCAGCACACTTTTACCTTGGTCTCTAGCATTTGACTTAGTGGCCGATGCAAAACTGGCATTCAGCAGTGATGGTGCTCAAAGAAACCTGCCTCTATGCACCACGCTCCCCAACCCCTTGCGACCACGCTCCCTAACCCCTTGTGACCAGCACTGCCCTCCTTTCAGCCAGTACAGGGAAAAAAACCAACCCACTGAAGCAAGGGTCTACTGTCATCCAGATCCATTATAGGAGCTCTATACTGTTACAGAAAAGTTTCTATTATCATCCAAAGTTTCTTTCCTTTCAATGCCCACCAGTTTGGGCGTGGTTTTACTCTTTAGAACAAAGCAGAATAAATAAGTTCATATTCTCTTCAACATAGCAACCCTTCAAATATATGAAGACATCAGATAAATATAATGTCAACATAAAACCCTCATTTGTATTTATTCCTTTTCAAACACACACAGCTAATTAAGTCATCATTAACACGCATGTTTTAAGTGCCTAACATATGCTAAGTACTTCATAGAAGCTTTGAGCATCATAAATTTAGTCTTGATACCTTCAACACCATCAGCATATACATACCTATGTTTTGATTTATTTCATCATGTTGGTTTCGTTTCTGTGTTCTAGGAATCCTAGATCATTTTAGATACTAATGCCTCACTATTATTATTAATATTTCACTAAGTTATTAAAAATATATGCCATGTATACATTTATATAGGCTTCTTTTTAGATACTCATATTGAGCTGAAAAGGTAAGTGGCCGTCTTGCTTTTTTACAGATAATGAGACCGAACCATCAGAGATTAAGCCCTGTTCCATGTTACCTTGCTGATAGGGGTCAGAGACAAAAGACAAGGTCAGCTCAGCCTTCCTCCAAGGCCGGGGCTCCTTCCGCTGCATGTACGATGCCACTTCTTGGTGTCAATCTGCTGCGCTTACTTTTCGTTTTAGTTTGGTGTCATCTAAAATTTGGACATTTCTCCTTCTAGAGAACCTTCGAAATCATGAGTGAAAAATATTGGCCAGAACAAAAAGGCTTCAGTCCTTGCCAGAGATCACTTTCTAGCTGACATAGAGCTGTTAGCAACCCTTAAGAGACATTTTTATTACCCAACTGTGAAACCAGTGAATACATGACATGATCCTGCTCATACGTCACCGTCTTATGCAAAAATCACTTTACAGGAGGCAGTGTGAAATCTGTTGCTAAAACTTGCTCACCCTACTGATTTACCAGTGTAGTGGCACAATAAGAAAAGGGAACGTGGTGTGTCTAGCACGACCCGTTAGTGGTAAACTTGAATGAACTTCTAGCGATCGGAGCCTTTGCTTCAAAATGCCCACAAATCAACTGTGTAAGGTTCCAAAATTTCAGCAGGAACTTAGATAAAACTCATATTCCCATCTTCAGTGTTTAGTCCTGTGTTATGATGCCAAGTAAACCCCTTTATTCACAGGGGAAACCCTTGTGACCTTGTCAGAATATGATCTGTTCCCAGGGCTGTTGATAAGCATCCTCAGTGGCACTGACTGTTCAGTTTGATGCAGAATGTCTCACTTCTTCATTTTGGTACATGATGTTACGTCTGTATTTCATGCACCTTTTTCTTTCATTGCTTATATGTCACCTGGGAGGCTGTTTGACTGAAATTTCCTAACGCCCAAATTAAAGGCTAAAAGTGACTTCAAATGGTAGGAATAAATTGTTGTCTAAGAGCTATGTGGATCTCAGAAGTTCACTTACAGGAAACAGCTTTCTTGCCCCTTATATTCCCAGTGCCAGGAGCATAGTAAGCACTCAAGCTGTGTTTGTTACAGCAAATGGGGAGGAGATACAACAACTTCAGACCAAAAAATAAAAGCATGAAAATATATATACCTTTTAGGAGACGGAACTCAAAGTTTTGAACTCATACTAAAATGTGTGTGACTGATGAGAGACTTTCTAGACACTAGATCTTGTTGGAAGACTGTAGGAAGAGTTCCGGAAGATTTTTAAAGGAGGATGGAAAAGCCTCAGAGGGAGGAAAGGGAAGGGAAAAGTAAAAGGGCCAGGAGCTACCCTGAAAGCAATAGAATAAGTTATGTTGGAGACAGAAGCTCAAGGTTCAAGCTCTCAGTATCTACTGTTAGCTGTGTGCCATTGAATAAGTTTCACACCTTAACAGCGCCTCAATCTTGAGGTATGTGACAGAAATACAAAGTCACATCTCACAGAAGTGTGTGAGCATCTAATGAGATTAAAAATATGAAAGTACTTTATCAAACCAGCATCACTTACACCCAAATCTGTGTTGGGGTCGGCCTGAATAAAAGCAGTGGGATCACAAGAGTATTGTGAGGATGGATTAAGAGATTGCTATGTAACTGCGAGCTTTCGGGCAAACTTGAAATGTTTCCCACTTCAGAAAAATGTTGAGCCTTACCAGGTTGGGAAGTCAGTGCTGATGCAATATTGGAGCAACTGAGAGATATAACCATGCAAGCATTCCTCCAGCTCCAAGTCCTCTAGTCAAATGAAACTGAGCACATCCTAAACTGAACTTAGAATTTTTTGCTGAGAATCAGCCGTCCTAATTCTGTTACTGATAGAACTGTATCTTAAGCCACTTAAGCCTGAAATCTGTGTCTTGATTGTTAACCTTCTACCTGGTGGCTCAGAGGTTAAAGCGTCTGCCTCCACTGCGGGAGACCTGGGTTCGATCCCTGGGTCGGGAAAATCCCTTGGAGAAGGAAATGGCAACCCACTCCAGTATACTTGCCTGGAGAATCCCATGGACTGAGGAGCCTGGTGGGTTGCAGTCCATGGGGTCACAAAGAGTCGGACACGACTGAGTGACTTTACTTACTTACTTACTTTACCAATCTAAGGACGGTAGGGGTGGAGAGAATTGATGCATGTAACTTTTATCCTGAGACATCTTTGTTCTGATCCCTAATATTCTCATCTGTTGAATGGAGACAATTCCACCTGCCTAACTGAGTTTTAGCATTTTATGAGAATCAGCTGATTCACGTAAAAGTTTTTTTAAAACTGTAAAATCCTCTGAAAATAAAAAGGTATTTTTTAATATTTCCAATAGTGTAAGACTAATCCTGGGATTTCCTGGTGACTAAGTGTGATAAAGAATTTACCTGCCAAGCAGGAGATACAGGTTCGATCTCTGGGTTGAGAAGGACCCTGGAGAAGGAAATGGCAACCCACTCCAGTATTCTTGGCTGGGAACTTCCATGAACAGAGGAACCTGGCAGGCTACAGCCTGTGGGGTCGCAAGAGAGTTGGACACGACTTAGCGACTAAATACCAAGACTTACCCTAGAAGACTGACTTTGTTTAATCTGCACAAAGAAAACTGAGCCCAACAATCTGCCATTTACTAATACCAAAAGATATTGGTTCAAAAAATTCTGAGTACCACCTGTGTAATTGTTCCACTTGTCTAGCTAAATAGCTTGAATCTATGGAGTTTTGATGCTGAAAGAATTAAGGAAATCATTACCACATTAAAGGTGCAAAATTTTTTTAAATATATTAATGAGGTGGTGGGAAGTGCGCTGACAGTGAAGTCGGTCTGGAAGTGTTTAGTTTTCCTAATTAAACAGAGCTAATGAGTTTCTCCACGGGGCCTGAGCACTGGGCTAAACAGTCTAACAAGCCTTGGATTTCTGTGATCTCAATAAGAAATGGCCAACTGGCAGCTGAAAATAACCTGCGTCACGGAATGATTCATCCTTCACACCTTTGGGTGGAAGCTCTGCATCAGAAGGCAGAAGGAACTTGCAAGCATTCTGCAGGGCTGAAGTCAGATCCTTTGGGGTCTTCAGAAGCTGCAGACTCCTCATGACAAGGGATCTTAACATCATGTCATGATGAGGCAAGGAGAATCGCAAAGTGAATGCTACTCTAGATCACAGATCAGGGCTAGGAAAAAACTGACCAAGAGGAGATGGAGTTAAATTTAATCGACATTCATTGAGCCTGGAGGTGCGGAGTAGTATCAATTCAGTTCAGTCATTCAGTTGTGTTCGACTCTGCAACCCCATGAATCACAGCATGCCAGCCATCCCTGTCCATCACCAACTCCCAGAGTTCACTCAAACTCATATGCATTGAGTCGGTGATGCCATCCAGCCATCTCATCTTCTGTCGTCCCCTTCTCCTCCTGCCCCCAATCCCTCCCAGCATCAGGGTCTTTTCCAGTGAGTGAAGT
>SJYX01005218.1:58870-99854 GCA_006410675.1 Oreotragus oreotragus
GATTTGAAATAGCTCAACTGGAATTCCATCACCTCCACTAGCTTTGTCCATAGTGATGCTTCTAAGGCCCACTTGACTACACATTCCAGGATGTTTGGCTCTAGGTGAGTGATTACACCTTTATGATTATCTGGGTCATGAAGATCTTTTTTGTACAGTTCTTCTGTGTATTCTTGCCATCTCTTCTTAATATCTTCTGCCTCTGTTAGGTCTATACCATTTCTGTCCTTTATCGAGCCCATCTTTGCATGAAATGTTCCCTTGGTATCTCTAATTTTCTAGAAGAGATTTCTAGTCCTTCTCATTCTGTTGTTTTCCTCTATTTCTTTGCATTGATTGCTAAGGAAGGCTTTCTTATCTCTTCTTGCTATCCTTTGGCACTCTGCATTCAAATGGGAATATCTTTCCTTTTCTCCTTTGCTTTTTCGCTTCTCTTCTTTTCACAGCTATTTGTGAGGCCTCCTCAGACAGCCATGTTGCTTTTTTGCATTTCTTTTCCATGGGGATGGTTTTGATCCCTGTCTCCTGTATAATGTCACAAACTTCCGCCCATAGTTCATCAGGCACTCTGTGTATCAGATCTAGTCCCTTAAATCTATTTCTCACTTCCACTATATAATCATAAGGGATTTGATTAGGTCATACCTGAATGGTCTAGTGGTTTTCCCTACTTTCTTCGATTTAAATCTGTATTCAGAGACATAAAAGTTATACCTCTGCCCTCCTCAGACAAGCTTTCTAACAAGTTAAGGAAATAGATACAATTTTTAGAAAATAAAAGACAATTTAGAGTATCCTCAGTGCCTCCATGGTTTCTTCAAGTATAATCAATCTCTCAACATAGATTATGAAGCCATTTAAGATATAGCCCCGCCTTGAGCTTCTCAGACACAATGTCCTCTCAGACCTGTGTGTGTGTGTGTGTGTGTGTGTGTGTGTGTGTGTATACACGCACTGCCCCCTTTGCCTGAAATGCCCTGTTTTTGCCTCTGGCCTTGGAGAACCATCCTTAGTGGGGCTGCCTAGTCTGCAAAGCCCTTCCTGATCACTCTTTCTTGTCATTCTGCTGCTCACAGTTCCTTAAATTCTCCAAACTCTTTCCCACCTACCAGACTTTGCGCTTTCCCGTCTCTCCCATTCTTATTCCTAATCAGTGCTCAGGTGTCCACTTAAACTCAGCACAGAGAAGCATTGTCCCACCGCATCTAAGTCAGGTCTCATCTTATTTCCTGCTAGAATCCTGTTTTCTTCCTTCATTAAACTTATGGCAGCCTTTAAGTGAGTAATAAATAATACACTGTGGCTTAATGTGTTTGCCGGCTTCCTTGTGGCAAGAATGGATTATTTACCACTACCTCCCTGGCGCATACCACTGTGTCTGGCACACAAATAATTTTTAAGAGAATGAATGAATTTCTCCATGTTGCCCTGATCCTCCAGAATACCTTAGAACACTGAAAGACTATTATATTCCAGTACTCCGGTGTCTCAGTCACTGTGCAAGTGATTCCTGCCTGGAGCACATCCAGTAAAACTTATAAAAATTTCTGATTTACAGAATAGTTGCGCAATGAGGGTATGAGCCTCCTTGAAGTAATGATTTTCTCTGCAAAATGATGCAGATAGCTGGAGGCATGAAGCTTCACTTCCCCACTGAACTGAAAGCATCACATGATTCTTTGAAAATTGCTATCTATGAATTTCCCAAGGGGAGGCTTTTTAGTAAAGCTCTGTGAAGTCTGGTGAAGCATCACTCATCATCAGGTAGGATCCTACCTGGTCCTATAACACACCCTCTCCAAAAAGTGTGCTCTGTGTGATACAGACCACCTAAACAAGATCGAGAAGAGAGACCAGGCTCGTAAAGAAAGGGACTCAGTGCTGTACCAGACAAGGAAGCTGAAGGCACCGGAGGTGCTAAATGAGAGTAGAGAGTGTTTTCAGGGTGTCCAACAGTCTTCTATCGCTCAATTCAACTTTGGTTGTGTATCCCTGAAGAAAGGCTCCAGGTGGGGAGAGGTTAGTCTTTATTTAATATGAGGAAAAACTGTTTCACAGAGTTGTGCAGAAGAGAATGGGCTGCCTTAGAAAGGGCTGACGTTTTGCACGAAAGGATGCAAGACCAGAGCAGTAGAACAATGGAGGTTGAATCTGTAAGAGACATGACGTATCTGAATGGACAATGGGGATGGTATCGAACAGGTGATAATACTAATGGGCATGGTTGACTGGATCAGGTGTATGCTTAGATATTTAACCTGCACAGCATTCTAAGCTGTGAGGTACTCCTATTACCCTCCACTTCACAGATGAAGAAACTGAGGCACACAAAACTTAAGCATGGGCCTTAGGTTACCACACCAGGAATGGAATCAGGATTCAAGCCCAGGTTCATCTGACTTCAAAGCCCTGCTCCAAAGACGGCTAAAATCCCTTGCAAATCTAATATTCTGTGACTTTTTTGCATATTGAGATATCAAGAAAAAAATTAATAAACCAGTCTCTAATGTAACTAATGAAGCTGAGTCCTTTGCTTTCTTCCTTCCATTGTCCTCCGTTGTAATTCATATGCTCGTGAGTACGGAGCATCTAACCGGGTTTCAAGTTTCCTGTGTGTCTCTGTGCGTATGTGTGCATAGATCTGACAGGGCTAGTTCATTTCAAGTAACTGAGTATGTCTTTGGACAGCTCTTGTCAAGATCCAATAGAAGAGCCAATTCCAAAAATATGTTCCCTTAGTGGTTTTTTAGGGTTCTCTGCTCTGCACGGATTGACAACGTGGTAACAAGAGGCATTCTGGAGACTGGATTTAATGCAACCATATGCTAGACAGAATGAGAACCCATATTGCGGCAGGCCAGCCGGTACATTTCCATGTTAACAGAAGCTTGATTGCAAATCACATTTAGTCTCAACAGCTCAGTTCACTGCACACAGATGCCATGGGGACTGTAAAGTTAGCGAGATGTGGGGGAGTACGACTAACATTTTTTTTTGAAAAAAAAAAAAAAAAACCCTCAGCTGATAGAATGCCAAGGAGCATCAGCGCTGATGCTGAAAAGAAAATGCTGCTATATTTGTTTTGCCAGGAAAGGAAAAATAATCATTGTCGCGCGTTGTTAGTCAAATTATGAATACGAGCTCGGCTGGTAATTGTCTGATAATACAAACAGTGATATTAGGGCTGTCAGAGCTGCAAGCACTGTTTGACAGCTAACATGTACATGCTCTCTGAATGAGGAGTTGGTTCACTGATTCCAAAAGTTAAGCAGACAGAAGGGCGGGTGATGGAGGAGAGTTTCCCCAGGATCCTGGCTTTACATCCAGGACTGGATCTGGGTCAGCTTCCCAAAGTGTGGCCAGCATCTCCCCCATGCAGAGATGGATTTGCAGAATTATAGAAGAGCACAAAATGAGTCTGGGTTGCAGGTCTGTCTCTTACTTTCTGTGCAACCCTGGGCAAGTCATTTAACCTCTCTGGGCATAGGTTTTCCCACACCTAAAATGGGGTTGATAATACTCCAACAGGTCTTCTTCCCAAGGATATGGTGAAGCTTGTATGTGAGCATACAGTAAACACATGCTGCTCTATAAATGTTGGGGCTATAAGTTGCCTACTTGGCTGTGTTTCTTTTTGTTCCCATTTTAAGAGTCGAGCTGAAATGATTTCTTGTCCATTGTCTCATGGCTGGAGCAGAGTTTTTGTCTAGGCATGAGCACTTTTCAGTTAGAATCATCCATCTACTTTCTTTGAAGAGTCTAGACACCCTGCACCTCTCACCTAGAACTTATCATTGACTCTTTTATAACATTCATTTCCCATCAGGAAACTAGAAAGCTTTCATCAAATTCCATCAAGGATGCAGTATGCCTTTATTCTTTCCACCCTCCTGTTCTCCAGGTTCCAAGCTGCAGTAGAGACTATTCTGCTCAATAATACATGTTCTTCCCTGAGCCACTAATTCCCAGAACCCTATTGCAGCTAAGAGTGGCCATAGGCTAGGTTCTGGCCATAGGAACATTAGCAGGAGTGAATGGCTTCCTGGCTTTACCTTTAATCTTCTTGCCTCATTCTCTTTTTTCATCCACTAGCTGAGTGGCAAAGACTCAAGAACCTGCGGAAGGACAGAGTCACAGATGGAAGTGAATTGGGCCCCTGAATGACTGCCTGGAGCATAAGTACCTGCCAATCTAGTCTAGGCTCTGAAGTCAGTGAGAAAATCTGCTCTCTTCATCCACTGAGGTTCATGGGTTGTTGTTAAAATAGCTAGCCTGACTTAAAACCCAAGTGGTCATCATTTTATCTCACTATACAAAATGTGCTGTTACCAGAAACACAGTGAGCATCTCATCAAATACATCCTGAACACTCCATGCCCTTCCATGCCTCCAAGCCTTTGCTTATATGTGATATTTTCCCCTGCTTCCCTCATTCCCCTCAACCCCATCTGTATGCTTTTCTACTGAGCAAGCTCTCACTTCCAGGGTTCAGCTCTGAAGAACCCACTCATATGGAGTTAATTACTTGCTTTCTTTGGATTTTCACAAAATTTGTATATGCCCCTTGTTGGATTATGGGGCTTCCCCAGTGGCTCAGATAATAAAGAATCTGCCTGCAATTCAGGAGACCTGGGTTCAGTCCCTGGGGCAAGAAGATCCCCTGGAGAAAGGAATGGCTACCCACTCCAGTATTCCTGCCTAGAGAATCTCATGGACAGAGGAGCCTGGTGGAGTCCACAGAGTCGCAGAAGATTGGGACATGATTGAGCAACTAACACTGGTTGGCTTGTAGTGGTTTTATGCTTGACATATATCTCCCTCCCCTTAAGGCAGAGAATCTGTCTCATCAAACCCTTAATGATTACACTTTTCCTCTTTTACTTCTATTTTCTTTCTTCCACTACCTGTGGGATTAGGTGCCCTGGAGCTGTGTTTTCAACTTAAAGATGAAGGGGCACAGAGGCAAATGTAAGCACCTCTTAACTTTATGAGCTCTCCTCCTACAACTCAGGAAAAGAAAGATCACATCTTCCTTTCTATGCATCCACCTTCCAAGGCCTGCTCTTGATACCTAAAGAGATTTGAGGAAGAGGATCCTGGCCTGAGAAAAAGTCCATAGAACATGTGGTGGGTGTGAAGGATGTCCCTATGAATGGAGGCCTCCTCCCTCTCTCCCTGATCATCCTGCCTCCCTCACCTTGCCACCCCACTGGGATCTCTACTGAGGATCCTTCAAAAAGCAATAGGCAAAGTTATGGCCTCTTCATGTCTGAGTCCAGCTCAGCCTGTCAATCAGGGCTGCTTGGAAGATACAAATGTAGAGTTCTGTTCACAGCAGGGTGAGATGCTCACATCAAACACTGCTTTGTACCACTTAAGGACACCCTGCTGAGTCCCAGCTCTAAGGGAACAAGTCTGTCTTGTTTTTGTTTTTGCACTGACTGTTGCTCTTGTTCCTTGTTTTGGTTTGGAATCTGTTTCCCTCCCACCACTTTGGAGTTTTCTGAGACTGGTTTATTTTCTTACCTTCTTCTATTTGTTACTTTGGGTTTTTATATATGTCACTCTTACAGCCATCCACATAGGCAATAGCTATTTATTTTTAGTTAACTCCTAAAGAGTGCTAGGCGATTCTCCATCAGCAGTGAGGCAAAAGGATGACAAAATTAGGGTCCTGGTTTGAGAATGAGCTGGCTCAGACAGTAAAGTGTCTGTCTACAATGCGGGAGACTCAGGTTTGATCCCTGGGTGGGAAGATCCCTTGGAGAAGGAAATGGCAATCCACTCCAGTACTACTGCCTGGAAAATCCCATGGACAAATAATGAAAAGGACATCTTTTTTGGGTGTTAGTTCTACAAGGTCTTGTAGGTCTTCATAAAACCGTTCCTTTTCAAATAAAGAAATACTGTGCCAGCCATTCTCTACCCTGGAGACAGTTGGCAGCTTCCTGGTATACAGACATAATCGACCTTCATGCTGTCTATTCCAGATTTTCAGTGTCTCTCTAATTTCTCCACTGCTTTCTACCCTGCTGATGCCGGTTCAGTTGGGGCCACCAACATCTATCCCTCTGATGAGGGGAGAACTACAGAAAACCCCGAGTCCTCAGATGTTGGAGGAGGAAACTAAGGCACCGAGAGGTTAGATAGTGAGTCCAGGTTCACATAGGACCACAGTAAATGTTTGTTGAATGAATGAGCAAATCAATCAATGAGAGAATCAGTGTAGATGGAAGAGGGTGTGAGTGGACTAACAGAGATGAATGAAAAGATGCTCATAGCTCATGCCCTGCTAGTGGAAAACCAGCAACAGCATCTCTCGTGAAGGACAGTGTACAGACTTGCTCTCTCTGACCGTGCTTGCCTGCTTGATGCTGTATTAGAAGGGAAAATGAAAGTGTTAGTTGCTCAATCCTGTCTGACTCTTTGGAATTTTCCAAGCAAGAATTCCAGTATTCTTGCCAAGAGAATTCCATGGACAGAGGAGCCTGGCAGGTTGCAGTCCATGGGGTCACAAAGAGTCAGGCATAAGTGAGCAACTAACACTTTCACTTTCAAGCAAGAATACTGGAGTGGGTTACCATTCCCTTCTCCAGGAGATCTTCCTGACCCGGAGATTGAACCTGGGCCTCCTGCATTGCAGGCAGATTCTTTACTGCTGAGCCAGCCAGGAAGGGAGCTGGAAGAATGTGGCTAGACTTAAAAGTCCCTGGAAATGAGACAGAATGAATGAGTCATCAAGACAATCACTGGTAATAATGGGTAACGTTTATTGATCACTTACTAAGTGCCAGCCACTGTTGCAAATTATTTACATGTTTATGTTTTAAATTTTCACAAAGATTTTCTGAGGTAGATGTTATTATCATTCCCATTTTATAAATGAGGAAGCTGAGTTATCTGAATGTTAAATAACTTGCTGGAGGGCCCCAGATAACAAATGGCTGAGCTCTGATCTAATCCAGGTAATCTAGCTCCAAAGTCTTTGCTCAGAACCCCTCCACCACCCTGCCTGTTCACAAATGTCATTGATCTAAACACCAAGAAATACGTGCATTGGTTGTGTTTTCACCTTGGCAGATGGCTCCTCCTCCTAGCTTTCTGGCAAATCCGTGTAGTTGTCCTGGGCAGCAGCAATTCGCATTGTCCACTAGGCAAATGAACAAAGGAGGCTCTCCAGAACCCCCAGAGTTGGGCTTCATGCCTTCATTCAACACACACAGACTGAGCTCTTTTCGCCTGTGGCCTGGGCCACGTCCCTGCTCTCATGGAGCTTGTGCTCAAGTGGAAGGAGATGTAAGATAAGTACTCAGAGAATAAGAGCTCAAGACAACTTCAGAGAGTTCAAAGTGAGAGAAAAGAGGAAAGCAGGGTCTCATGATGGGGGTCGGAGGTGTCTGCTCGTGTTACTCTGCACCTGCTGGGCAGAGAAGACATAGGCAGAAGGACTTTGTCCAGAGGCCCGAATGTTGTAGGAGAAGGAGCTAATACTGTGAGGATCTGGGTGAAATGGGGTACTCAAGGCAAAAAGAATCTCAAGAAATGGAGACTCTCAAGGCACGAGCTGGAATCAAGATTGCTGGGAGAAATACCAATAACCTCAGATACACAAATGACACCACCCTTATGGCAGAAAGTGAAGAAGAACTAAAGAGCCTGTTGATGAAGGTGAAAGAGGAGAGTGAAAAAGTTGGCTTAAAACTCAACAAAAAAAAAAAAAAAAACCTATAAATCCTATAGTGCTACACACAGGAAAGTATCAGTATTGCGCAGATGGGGAGTGCATGGACTATCCTCAAACTGAGAGCTACTTAGCTATTTTAAGATATTGACAGATACTTTAGTTAATGTGTTTCAAATGTACATAATATCCTTGGAGTGGCCCAGGGATGCAATTCAAATGGGAGACAAGGCAGAGAGGTAATTTCTGAATCTCTGAACAGAGATGAAGAAAGGGCAGCCTGTGATAGGGAAGACTGTCGGAGGGGAACCTTAGGCTCACTTGTTCTAGCAAAACCGGTTTTATTGGCTGGCCAAGGTCACTGGAATCTAGAGTTGGAGAAGAATTCTCTCAAAGACACATTATTGCTTAATGTGTTTTATATTTATTTATAACCCCACCAAGTCTGAAAAATGACTTATGGCAGAACTTGTTCAAACAGACAATCCCCGCTGACATTTGAGTTGGTCCCATCTCTCATTTCAAATATGGGGGGAATGAAGAAACTGACGTGTCCAAGGTAACTCAGCTAAGTGATAGTCACTGCTAACTGCATTTCTCAGTAAATATGAGGGTTGATACTGAAGCTTCGAGACTCTTCCCTAATATCTGCTCTCCAGGAGTGACTCCGCTCTTCTTGATCTCTCTCATACAGATCTGGTACTGTAATTGATAATATACTCATCACATCTCCCCTTCTCAATGCTTCCCTGTCCCAGCATAACACACATGGGTTGTCATCTATACCAGGTAGCAGTGGGGGAAGTGAGGAAGCTGGAGATACTGTCCTAGAACTGTAAGCTTGTATACTGCATGAAGTTCACTAAGCTTCCACCATAATATACTCAGTCAATACTGAAGGAAGTGAAAGAGAATGGAATCACCATTCCAGACTCGGGACAGAGAAATAAATAAAATATAGTCTCCAGGAGCTTAAAATTTATTGGCAGATAAACACAAACGCACACAACTAGAATGTAATTTGAACATTATAAGAGACTCAAGTACACAGTCCTCTGAGAGCTCAGGCATTATGCTGGGATGTGGGATCAAAGAAGACTTAAGAGAATAGGAGATATTTGAACTGGGCTGTGAAACATGCGTAGGATTTTCCCAGATGGCCAGAGTCAGGGAGAAGGGTGCTCTAAGGAGAAGAAATAACAAGTTCAGTGACCAAGAGGGGTGGACACATGTGGCAATGATAGTGGGCTACAGTTCATCTGGGATGACTACCTAGCATCTTCCAGGAGGTGCTCCGGGTAAAAAAATATTCTATGGCCAATAATTATGGGAGATGCATCCGGTGTTCCTATTTAGAAATTTAAAATGCATATTTGTCTATCAAAGGCTCTGAGAAATAAATTAGGAGGCTACGTAGCCAGTCCAGAGAAATACAGTGGAAGGCCTGAAAAGGGACTGTGGCAGTGTGTACAAAAAGGATATATGTGAGAGCAATTTCAGAGGACAAAGATCCAAGACGTACCAAGTGCAGAGGAGAAATGGATTTAAGAGGATCTGGTTTTAGCTTGTTGGACTTTCAGTCCAACAAGATGGTAGATGGTAGCACAATTTGAGAAATTTTTGAGGAAAATGACACAGACCTTGTTTCAGTCCTGTTGAATGGGAGCTGACTATGCGGCAATCACATGAAGATGTTAGCAGATAGCTGACAATTCAGGTCTAGTTTCCAGAGGTGATTCTGAAGTTCAAAAAGATGCTGGACAACTATTATAACCTTTATGGAAAAGATCAAGCACTGGACAGGGCATTGAATTGGATAAGATCCAAGATCCCTTTTGGCCCAAAGCTAGTATGACATTATGGCCAGAGGGCCCTACTGACGAGTATAGACAGTCCAGTCTCTGCCTAATGATCAAGTCCAAGAGCATAATCTCTTGCAGCTGGTCATGGAAGTAATGACTGCAGAGGAGTTTATGAATTGGATAAGATCCAAGATCCCTTTTGGCCCAAAGCTAGTATGACATTATGGCCAGAGGGCCCTACTGACGAGTATAGACAGTCCAGTCTCTGCCTAATGATCAAGTCCAAGAGCATAATCTCTTGCAGCTGGTCATGGAAGTAATGACTGCAGAGGAGTTTGACATCGGCACACATTTCAATGAACAGAACTGGTTTTAAAAGAAATGTCTTTCGCTAGTAAAAGTCTGTAATGACCCTGTAAAATGGCTCCATTTCTTTGATCCTGGCCTCACTGGGGAAGAAACAATGGAAATACAGGATATGTAAGAAACATCATGGAAGCAATGTGTTCCTTGCAAATGCAGCTTATTGACTTTTCCTAGTATCCATGCAGCCTGGGAGAGTGGAGACAGTCCTGGGCTGAAAATCAGGTAGCCAAGGTCCTGACTATCTCGTTAAATCACTTCATGTCCTTTGGAAATTTACCTACCTGCTATGTATCTCGATGGGCTTCTCAGGTGGCTCAGTGGTAAAGAGTCTGCCTGGCAATGCAGGAGCCATCAGGAGATGAGGGTCTGATCCCTGGGTCAGGAAAATCCCCTGGAGGAGGAAATGGCAACCCATTCCAGTATTCTTGCCGGGATAATCCCATGGACCGAGGAGCCTGGAGGGCAAAGAGTGAGAACCGACCGAGTGACTAAGCGCACGTGCACATGTTTCTCTGCCTCAACTTAACAAATCCGTAAAATACATCAAAATAGCGTTCTACGCAATCTTCATTCCTAAGTTTGTCGGGAAGGTTCAGTGAGATAGGTTTGTTTCGGGGTTTTTGTCTATTTAAAAGGATAAATTTTTTAAATTTTTATTTGAGTACAGCATTGTGTTAGTCTCTGCCATACAGCAGAGTGAATCAGTTATCCATATACATATATCCCCTTTTATATTTTTTTAATTTCCTTTTAACTGGAGCATAATTGCTTTCCAATGCTGTGTTAGTTTCTGCTATGCAACAACTTATAGCTCCTCAGCTATAAATATACACATATCCCCTTGAGATGGGCTTATGTTGTGAAAGATAATATTAGCAATGGAGACCACCTGTTCTAAATATACATCTTAAACTATTGGAGTCTCAAATGGCCCTGGACACTGAATCACAGGATAGACTCACTTTGCAGATGGGAAACCAAGTCCCAGGGAGGACAGGTTACTTAACCAAGATCAGACAATAGGAAGCTAAGCAGCGTCAGCAGATAGGAACATGTTCTTCCTTCTAAGTACTGTTGCTGCTGCTACTAAGTTGCGTCCATCGTGTCCGACTCTGTGCAACCCCAGAGACAGCAGCCCACCAGGCTCCCCCGTCCCTGGGATTCTCCAGGCAAGAACACTGGAGTGGGTTGCCATTTCTTTCTCCAATGCATGAAAGTGAAAGGTGAAAGTGAAGTCGCTCAGTCGTGTCCAACTCCTAGCGACCCCATGGACCGCAGCCCACCAGGCTCCTCTGTATAGTACTCAGTTAGTCAGTCAGTCAGTTCAGTCGCTCAGTCGTGTCCAGCTCTTTGCGAACCCATGAATTGCAGCATGCCAGGCCTCCCTGTCCGTCACCAACTCCCGGAGTTCACTCAGACTCATGTGCATTGAGTTGGTGATGCCATCCAGCCATCTCATCCTCAATCATCCCCTTCTCCTCCTACCCCTAATCCCTCCCAGCATCAGAGTCTTTTCCAATGAGTCAACTCTTCGCATGAGGTGGCCAAAGTACTGGAGTTGCAGCCTTAGCATCATTGCTTCCAAAGAAATCCCAGGGTTGATCTCCTTCAGAATGGACTGGTTGGATCTCCTTGCAGTCCAAGGGACTCTCAAGAGTCTTCTCCAACACCACAGTTCAAAAGCATCAGTTCTTCGTTGCTCAGCTTTCTTCACAGTCCAACTCTCACATCCACACATGACCACAGGAAAAACCATAGCCCTGACTAGATGGACCTTAGTCTGCAAAGTAATGTCTCTGCTTTTGAATATGCTATCTAGGTTGGTTATAACTTTTCTTCCAAGGAGTAAGTGTCTTTTAATTTCATGGCTGCAATCACCATCTGTGGTGATTTTGGAGCCCCCCAAAATAAAGTCTGACACTGTTTCCACTGTTTCCCCATCTATTTCCCATGAACTGATGGGACCAGATGCTATGATCTTCGTTTTCTGGACCCCCAAACATCAGTCATCACATTGAAAAAACAAAGAGAGAGACATTCCTATCAACCAGGAAATTCTAAGGGATTTAGAAGCTCAATATCAGAAGATCAAAAGATGCTCTTATTACTTCTATCGCTCAATAAATTACAAGGGTTTTAGCAGCTTTATGCCAAGAACCAGGGACAAAAACTAAATAATGTATATTTCTTATTATGCCACAGTAGCCACACTTGCGGGGAAGGCAGTGGCACCCCACCCCAGTACTCTTGCCTGGATAATCCAATGGACGGAGGAGCCTGGTGGGCTGCAGTCCATGGGGTCGCTAACAGTTGGACAGACTGAGTGACTTCACTTTCACTTTTCTCTTTCATGCACTGGAGAAGGAAATGGCAACCCATTCCAGTATTCTTGCCTGGAGAATCCCAGGGATGGGGGAGCCTGGTAGGCTGCCATCTATGGGGTCACACAGAGTCGGACACGGCTGAAGTGACTTAGCAGCAGCAGCAGCAGCCACACTTGATTTAAGCAAGTGTCTCCTAACTGACACTCCTGGATCTGGTTCCTCTTTCAGCTTTTCTCCCCACAGTTGTCATTGTTATCCTCCTGTACTGTCACTGTTCCTCCCCCTCCCCAATCCCACAGCACACAGGGCAAGATCCAAATCTTCATCTTGGCATTCAAAGCCCTTTTGGATCTGGCTGCACTCTGTCTCTCTAGCTTTATTTCTTCTACTCCATTATTTGTATCCCATATCACTGGACTCATCACTGAATCCTGAATACCTGCAGGCCTTAGCCTCACACTCTGGTAGACCATTCATCTGTTTCCTTTGCACTCGCATAGTCTCATGTTTTTCCTGTTTTCAGGCACACATTTTTTTTTTTTCATAATATTGTGATGTGTGTACTTGTGTACTTGTTCCACTTCCTCATTAGATGGTCTCCGTGTCCAACCCTCACAGCACTCAGCTCAGTGCCTGGTAAAGTCTTAGCCAGAAAATAACACATTGAGGGGGAAAAAAGGTGCATACACTGCACCAAAACTAAAGACCACCATATTCAAAAACAAAAATAGAACACCATTGGCTGAAGATGAAAGCCTTTCCATGTAGCTTCAAACCAGAGCTGAGTAGCTGGCTCTCCAGACAAGCATTTGGAGAAACTGTTTTACCTGTTCTCCCTTGTCTGTTCAGTTGCCTAAGTTGCTTTGAAGTCTGTAAAACGGCCAATATCTCCAATCAGAGCAGTGTTTCCTTTCCAGACAGGAAGCCTGCTGCTAAAGAGAGGAGCCCCGCTTGTTTTTGAGGTCTGGGCTGCAGCAGTGACTCATCCAGTAAAGCCAGAGGCTGTCTATTTTGATCTTTCTATGTTCAGAGTCTATTTACGGTTGTAATTTTCTTCCTCTCTCTTTCTCCCTTCCCGCCTCTGGTGACTTATCGGAATGGTCACACACATTTGACAAACGGAACCTGTCTAAGGAGAGAGTGAGCAGGATGAAACAGGCTTTCAGCTAAAGCCCAGGAATGAATGCTTGTGTTTACAGCTCTGATGATAGGGTTCCGGTAATGACTTGGCCTTTTTCTCCTTGATTGAATATTCCCCTGGGCCTGCCAGTCTGGGCTCCTGTTATTTAATGAGGACATTGGAGCACAACCTCAAGATGTCTGCAAAAATGACCTTTTCTTTGGGCTTATTCCAAATGCAAAGAAAACTAGAGCCCCAGTTTAGACAGGCACTTCTGGAATACAGCTTTGGAATCCACTCTTTCTCCCAGAAGCTCAGAAGCTTAGAATCACACTCTCTCAGAGCCAGAGCGAACCATAGAGATGATCTGGTTACCAGTTTTCATTCCGCTGATGGAGAAATTTAGGACCAGAGGTAAAAAGCAAGTCATCATAAATCACCAGGCAGGCATAGTCACAACAAACTCAGGCTTGGGACCTGAGACTCTAAGTTGTAGTCAGTGTACTTTTGAATGGGTCAAGATAGAAATTAACAGCTGGCTAAATGGTGGCTTACAGGATGGAAAAGCTTCTCTTAATTTCCCCTGTGTGGTACCATGGCAGCATTGCGTTCTCCTTCAGCTATGCTCACAATGAGAGACTTGTGGCATAAGCAAAGGAATTAGCCTCTAACTATAAACTCAGTGTCACAGCTTTAAAAGCCAATATAGAATTAGCATAAGAGTCAGTTGTGTGGAGTCTTAACTAGGACAACCTTTGAGATCCCAGATCTTCCTTACTCACCCTATATTTGCATTTTGGCTTTATCTGCAAAATGGGGAATTCACTTCCTGACTGTGAACATCCTTATAAAGCTGAAATGAGAAAACATTGTCAGTAAGTTCTTGATACTATAAAGCTCTGTTCTACTTGTGAAAAGGATTATTATTATGTTGTTAGACTCCTACTTATAGGGTCTTATTTTTTTCAACATGGTGATTTCGTAGTCTCCTATGAAAGAGACCCCTTAATCTAAATGAGAGAATTTGAAGATAATTTTTTGCTACAGATTTTCCCTATGCTCATTGTAGACTACCTGGAAATCCAGAAACATATTTTTTTTTAATCAACTATCTTATTACCCAGCTATAGCCACATGTTTTCACTAGGTCCAAATTATTATAATTTTGCCTTTTTTATGAGTTTTTTTTCCCCAGGTCATTAAATATATATAGTATATAGTTTGTAATATATATATTGCATGCCTTTCCATCAGAATGCATCATAATATAATTAAATGACAATTATTTTTTAACATTTAAGTAGTTTATTAGTGATTTTCTTAACATAAGTTTAAAGATTGAATGTAGCCCAACTTGGAATTTCTCTGAGCCATCCTATAAATAGGGTGACCATATGTTCTCTGGTCCCAAACAGGGCATTTTCTTAGAGTAGAAAGTCATACTATTGATAATTATGGTGTGACAAAAAGCATAAATCTGAACTGTTTTGGGCAAAGTAGGACATATGGCCATGCTAAGTACAGTCATAAAGAATTTTAGAAATATCACTGTCCACAGGCAACATTACATAAGGTCAAAAAAACGCACACTCTAGAATCAGGGCATTTGAGTCCAAAATCGAGATCTACCACTGTTAGCAAAAATAACCAAATGATGCTGAACTTCAGTTTCTTCATTTTAAAATATAAGCTATTACCTACATCTCAGACTTACCTGCATTTGAGTAAGAATGTAAATGAAGGTCTGTTGTAGCTGAAATAAACTTGACAGTTCAGAAGGTTTTTTTTTTTTTTTAATGGTATTAATGCAATGGAGCTGGGTTCTCTTCACATCAGCATTCTTCATGGGGTGTCCTAAACAATTCACATTCTGCCTGAATATGCAAATGATTCCTCCAACGGGATATAGGATAATAAACCACTGACCCACACAAGGAGAATCTACATTTGCCCTTAGATGGATCTCATTACACTCCACATAAAAGGACAATTAGAGTTCTCTTTAAAGCTGTCCTTTAGCTTTATTAATTACTAGTTGAAGTAATAGTTTACAGTTTAGAAATCTTTGACCATGTGAGTTCTTTATCCTCTGATGATATCTGGGTCACTGGGATTATACCAATATGGTCTTTTCTAGTCCCTTGTTAAGAAAGAAAGCACAAAGAACATGAGTTTAACTTTTCCAAGTATCCATACTATATTTGTTATTGTTGTTCATTTGCTCAGTTATGTCTGACTCTTTGCAGTTCCACAGACTGCAGCACTCCAGGCTTCTCCATCCTTCACCATCTCCCAGAATTTGCTCAAACTCCTGTCTATTGAGTCAGTGATGCCATCCAACCATCTCATCCTCTGTCATCCCCTTCTCCTCCTGCCTTTAATCTTTCCTAGCATCAGGTGAAAGTTTCCAGTGACTCGGCTGTTCACACCAGGTGGCCAAAGTATTGGAGCTTCAGCTTCAGCATCAGTCTTTCTAATGAATATTCAAGGTTGATGTCCTTTAGTAATGACTGGTTTGATCTCCTTGCTGTCCAAGGGACTCTGAAAAGTCTTCTTCAATACCACAGTTCAAAGGCATCAAATTTTGGCTCTCAGCCTTCTTTATGGTCCAACTTTCACATCCATACATGACTACTGGAAAAACCACATAGCTTTGACTATACAAACCTTTGTCAGCAAAGTAGTATCTCTGCTTTTTAATACATTGTCTAGGTTTGTCATAGCTTTATATAATTTCCAAATTCCTAATGAGGAACAATGCCTGAATTCATTGAAGCCTCATAGTTTCCTTCCAGCAGGAAAGGAACTCTGGGTCCCAAAAGCAGTCAAATGGTTGTCTTTTAGTTGGGTTCTTTTCTCTGTGAATGAGGAGAGACTATGGTGCTTTCGACTTAGCAGCAGCAGCAGCAGCAGCAGCATGATGCTTATAGCTGGGCTTCCCAAGTGGCTCAGTGGTAAAGCATCCACCTGCCAATGCAGGAGATGCAGGAGATGCGGGTGTGATCCCTGGGTTGGGAAAATACCTTGGAGGCAGAAACGACAACCCATTCCAGTATTCTTACCTGGGAAATCCCATGGACAGAGGAGGCTGGCAGATTACGGTCCAGGGAGTTGCAAAGAGTCAGACATGACTGAGCATGCACCTACCGCCATGGTGCTTAGAGTCTATGAACTAAGGCATCCAAGATCTGTACATACATCGTCATCACAGAGCTGCCCTTTGCAGTGGTGGCTTGATCACTGCATTGTGGATGCACCTGTCCTTGCCATAAGCATCAAAGTATCACTTATTAGTTTAATGTTCAATTCAAAAGTTTCATTCTCACTTTCATACAGAGTACCTTAAGTATTCATCTTTATCACCTCCTTCAGGTATACGTACATTTTTCTTTTCTTCACAGTGCCTCGGACACAATACTTTGTACAGAAATAAGTGTTTGATCAATACTTGTGAAATGAGCAATTAATTTCCATCTCCTCTCCATTGCACACTTGAAACAACCACACTGCCACTGCTGTTTAATCTCTAAGCTGTGTCCGGTTCTTATGACCCCATACACTATAGTCCTCCAGGCTCCTCTGTCTGTTTGATTTCTCAGGCAAGAATCCTGAGGTGGGTTGCCATTTCCTCCTCCAGGGGATCTTCTGGACCCAGGGATTGAACCAGCATCTCCTGCTTGGTAGGTGTGTTCTTTACCACTGAGCCACATTGGAAACCCTGAAACAACCATACCTTTACAGTAACCCAAACTCTCACTTTCTCCTTCACCTGTGCTTTAGTGACAGGAGCAATAAACTAGGAATTACAACAACTGAGTTTAGAGGAGAGTGAAGATGACTAAGGTCCATCTAGTCAAGGCTATGGTTTTTCCTGTGGTCACATATGGATGTGAAAGTTGGACTGTGAAGAAAGCTGAGCGCCGAAGAATCGATGCTTTTGAACTGTGGTGTTGGACAAGACTCTTGAGAGTCCCTTGGACTGCAAGGAGATCCAACCAGTCCATTCTGAAGGACATCAGCCCTGGGATTTCTTTGGAAGGAATGATGCTAAAGCTGAAACTCCAGTACTTTGGCCACCTCATGCGAAGAGTTGACTCATTGGAAAAGACTCTGATGCTGGGAGGGATTGGGGGCAGGAGGAGAAGGGGACGACCGAGGATGAGATGGCTGGATGGCATCATGGACTCGATGGACGTGAGTCTGAGTGAACTCTGGGAGATGGTGAACAGGGAGGCCTGGCATGCTGCAATTCATGGGGTCGCAAAGAGTCGGACATGACTGAGCGACTGAACTGAACTGAACTGAACTGAAGCTACAACTCTTTCCTACAGAAGAATTTCAATTAATAAATGTAGAAGGAATAAGAAAAACAGAAAATGGCCAGAATACCACAATAATCATGCAGGCAAGCAAGATCAACCAACAGATGCTAAAATTAGTTGGTAAAAGTTTGAATAGAAACATAGTAGTTATATACTACAACTCTTTCTTACAGAAGAATTTCAATTAATAAATGTAGAAGGAATAAGAAAAACAGAAAATGGCCAGAATACCACAATAATCATGCAGGCAAGCAAGATCAACCAACAGATGCTAAAATTAGTTGGTAAAAGTTTGAATAGAAACATAGTAGTTATATCTTCTCATTTACAGTGGAGAAACCCAGCAGGTGCCATAGTTAGCAAGTGATCAAGGTTAATGCTTCCAATAGTACCTATCAATGTAATCTGACACGCCTTGAGAAAAGTACACCTCTGCAGTATTCTTCCCAAGTATGGCTTCAGTATAATAACAAGAAAACAGCAGACAAGCCAGAACTGAAAGCTATTCTACAAAATAACTCAGCAGTGCTCTTCAAAAGTGTTAAGATCATGAAAGACAGGGAAGAACTGTGAGGAGCTGTTCCAGAGGGCAGGAGGCGAAGGAGACGTGGCAAGGACAGTCATGTGGGAGCCAGAACTGGATCCTGGGCAGGCAAAAGGGCATTCATGGCAAAACTGGTGAAATCTGAATAAAGTCTGCACTTCAGTGAATAGTACTGCACCAAGGTTCGTGGCTTAATATTGATTAGTGTTCTATGGTTATACAAAGCGTTAATGAGGGGGAGTTGGGTGAAAAGCATATTGGAATTCTCTATAGTATTTTTGCAACTTTTTGCAGCTGAAATCATCCCAAAATAAAACTTTAAAAAAATAACTGAACTTGAGTGCTAACACTGCTACCATCCTTGGTATGTCCGTGGGTAAGTCACCTAACCTCTGGGATCCTCACCTTTCATCATCTCTAAAGTTAGAAGAACAGCCCTCATATTTTGTTAATGTGAGTTCAAAAAAGAGATAAGGGAACTGAGAGCACTTTCATAGTTACAAACTTCTTTTAAAAGTTATTTTTATTATCATTTACCACCAACACCATCCCTCCCTTAGACTTTTTCTGCCTCATCCAGCTAGGGTTGCTAGAACAATACAGGATACCCAGTTAAATTTGAATTTCAGATAAATAACAGATTTTTGTATAAGTATATATCATGTGATAATTGAGATACACTTAAAAACCACATGTTTATTTATCTGGAATTCAAATTTAACTTGGTACTCTGTGTTTTCATTTACTAACTCTAGCAATCCTACCTACACCCAACTTCCATACTCTGTCCCTTTCTTTAAAACAGCTCTTCCTTCCTTCAGTCTCTCTTTCTGCAATGCCAGTGCTCTTGGCTCTGAGCAAGGATTCCACCTGTACACTATGGCAGTACATGCTCCAGGAGAAACCTATGAAGGTTCGTCAATAATGAGATCCTGACTCTGGCAAAGCAAGCTCATGGGGAATGTACACTCAGAGGAATCTCCTCTCTCTGACTTGCAATTGTTAACATTTCTAACTCATTACACCCCACCCCAGTACTCTTGCCTGGAAAATCCAATGGACGGAGTAGCCTGGTGGGCAGCAGTCCATGGGGTCACTAACAGTCAGACAGACTGAACGACTTCACTTTCACTTTTCTCTTTCATGCATTGGAGAAGGAAATAGCAACCCACTCCAGTATTCTTGCCTGGAGAATCCCAGGGATGGGGGAGCCTGTTGGGCTGCTGTCTATGGGGTCACACAGAGTCGGACATGACTGAAGAGACTTAGCAGGGTATTTTTATGATCCACCCTTCACAACAACCCAGTGATAGTCTGATGCACATTTTTAAGCCACAGGGAAAAATTGGAAACACCAATAGCCCAGATGAAAGACTCCCTCTTGGGACTTGTGGTGTGGTTTTGGGGAGGGAAGGAGAAAAGGACAGCATCTGAACATAAAACTTGCACAGACATCAGCTCACCATATGGGGAAGCATGACTGCTCTCTCTTCGCTGAGAAACTGAGGCTGAGGGAAGATGGATAACTCATTTGCTCTCAAATTCGTAAGGAAATGACCGTCTTTTTGTTTTAGGCCTTTCATTGTGTTCACTTCCCTTTCCTCTTCCATTGCATCTGATCAGCAAGGTTCTGCTCAAAGGCCACCTCTTATGAGTACTCACCCCTGATTCTCCAAAGCAGGTTGTTTTTTTTTTGACTCTGCACATGACACTGAAAAGAATTAAGACCTTTACCTGAAGTATAGGCACATACGTCCACATTTTATCTCTTTTCTTGGCTTTGAGGGTCAAGATTGTGTCATGCTCGTGTCAAGATTCCCTACAGTGACTCCATGCAAAGGTAAGGCTTTCTAAATTGGGGGTTGAGAGGCCAAGTCCTGTTCAGATTAACCAGAAACTTGGCCCATTGATAACAGAGTTACTTCTATAGTTACGGTTTTAACATCAGTAAATAGTGGCTATTTATTCACATATATAATTGCCTACACAGTTTCTAAGATCCTTCCAGTTTGACTCACTGAGCTCCAGGACCTTGACGTCTGACAGAGCAGGCATCTAAGTAATGGTCTTGTGCTGTAAAACACCTTCCTGGCTACTGATAACAACTTCCCATATCACAGTCTTTCCTGTTGGCTGAGACTCCCACATTCCTTCTCCCAAACTTGGAGGCATATCAGAAACATTAAAAGCAAGGATCATATTTCGAGGATGTCCCAGGCTCCCAGGACACTACTAGTGAACAGTAACAGGTTTTCCATGAATCAGCAGCCTGAAATCTCAGGGTATCTTTTCCCCCAGATCAGGTTTAAGAAAGACGTTTGCTGCCTCAAAGGGAAGATGTAGTTTAATTCTAACCAACAGTACTCACAAACTTCACGTTTATATGTTGCTTTACAGGATATTACTGCTGGATTTAAGTAATACATTTCAGCTTTTAGGGTTTTATTGTTGTTGTTCAGTTGCTAAGTTATGTCCAACTCTTCGCAACCCATAGATTTCAGCATGCCATGCTTCCCTGTCCTTCACCATCCCCCAGAATTTGCTCAAACTCACGTCCTTTGTGTCAGTGATGCCATCCAACCATCTCATTCTCCGTCACCCTCTTCTCCCCCTGCCCTTAGTCTTTCTCAGCATCAGGGTCTTTTCCCATGAGTAGGCTCTTTGCATCAAATGGTCAAAGTATTGGAGCTTCAGCTTCAGCATCATTCCTTCCAAGAAATATTCATGGTTGATTTCCTTTAGGATTGACTGGTTTGATCTCCAAGGGACTCTCAAGAATCTTCTCCAGCACCCCAATTGGAAGGCATCAATTATTCGGTGCTCAACCTTCTTTATGGTCCAACTATCACATCTGTATGTGACTACTGGAAAAACCATAGCTTGGACTATACAGACTTCTATTGGAAAACTGATGTCTTTGCTTTTTAATATGCTGTCTGGGTTTGCCATAGCTCTCCTTCCAAGGAACATGGCTTCAGTCACCGTCCACAGTAATTTTGGATCCAAATGGAAACCATGCGAGAAAGAGCTATTCTTCTTTCCTCACAGTGTTAGGGAGACATCAAATAAGACACCGCTAGCAACTGCTTATAAAGTGAACATCACCAGCTAGGTACCAAGCCTCCGCATGTATCATCGAATCCAAATACCCTTGTAACTTTGGCATTACAGTTCATTTGGTGTTACAGTATGAATGATGAGGAAGCCCGTGCTCAGTAAGTTTAAGCAAATTGTACAAAGTCATACATCTAGGAAATGATTGGACTGGGATTCAGACACATTGCTGTCCCACAAACACTTTTAACTACATACTCCCCACTTCTTACATGAAAATGCTTTAAAATCACACATATGAAAGAATTTTCACTTAATACTAACAACACACTAGGGGATATAAAGGCAGATATTTTTATCTCCACTTTATAAATAAATATAGATCAGACTTATTTTTGTACAGCTAGTAAACTGCAAAATTAGGAGCCAAACTCATTGCCTGGTTCCACAATCAGATTCCATCAACTAAAGAAAGAGGCATACAGCCCCCTAGGCTATACAGTCAGACTTTGTTGTTTATCTATTCTATATATAATAGCTTGCATCTGTGTATAACTGAATTGCTTTGCAGAAACTAACATAACATTATAGATCAACTGTACTGTAATGAAAATCTTTAATGTAAAAAATGAATAAAAGGTCTTGCAAGAAAGAAAGGGATAACCTTCAAGGGATGTCTGAAAGTAAAGTGGTACATATTTTTTAATACTAGAAGAAGGTCATACCACCTTACAAGACTATGGCTCTCCCTTCCATGTGTCTTCTGAGTCAAATTGACTTATTTCATCTAGAACAAGGAATTTTCCCAATGTCAGCACCTCATAGTCCAGAATGGGTTTTTCTGTCTCATGTATCATTCCCCCAAACCTAAATTGCCAGCAAAGTCCTGCTCCCAGAAATTTTATTATCTATAATGATGCTCTAAACTAAGGGAAAGAGCCGAGCTCTGTTCCAGGCATCAGCAGTGCTCATCATGTTGGCAGGGAGAAATCCACCTTTGTCAGGAAAGTTAATCTGATATGAGACAATAAAGATGAACACAACGAGGGGTATGTTCCTGCAGAAGCACTTTGCTGATCATGAAAGACACTTTAAAAATAAAACAAAATAGAACAGCAACAACAACAACAAAAAACAAACCAGAGGCTCCACTTTCTGGGCAGACAATGAAATCTCTCCCTAAAGAAAATGTAAACGTTGCCGTGAAGAATCCTACAAAAGAAAAGGGTAGTCTTCTCAGAGATCTGAGGTCCTGGAGCTCTAAGAATCCTAATGTGGGGCTGGAAGATGCTGCTTCTTTTGTGCCTTGTGATTAAGAAGACATACGAATAGGGAGATCGAAGAAAGATTAAGTGGGAGAGAAGCTGCTTAAAGGAAGCTGAAGCTGCTCATTTTGTTGCCAATCCCCCCTCCCTCCACCTCTGTGGGCCTCAAAAAGCAGGAGAAGGGAGAAGGTGGGAATTAACCAACCATAAACAAACAATGCTGGAGAAGATCATATAGCCTGGCAGGCCCAGGCCTCAACGGATAATAAGCACTTTCATTTATATAACACTTCACAGTTCACGTACACTTCCAGTTAGGTTATTTCTTTTGATCCTCAAAAAGAATCAGGGAAGTCAGCTGGGATTAGAATCTTCATTTCCTATGAGAGAAAACTGAAACCCAAAGAAGGAAAGCAACTTGGCCGAGGTTACACAACTAGTTTGTAGCAGAATAAGAATTTGAACCACTTTCTCTGACTCTAGAATACAGGTTCCCCCCTCCCCACCCCGCATGCAGCATTATTATCATAAAGTAAAAGCTGAAAACAGGAATACCCATTGTTTGAGTACAAGCACACTTCTGTACATAGTTGCACAGAAATCAGTTAAATGAATAATGGTAATAGTAATCTACCTTTGCCATCTAAGATTAGGAACCAGAGAGCATCAGCAAGCAGTTAGTACAGGCAGGTACCCAAAAGATCACCTACTAAAATGAATCAGAGTGAATCATTTAAGATCTCATTGCTAGAGCTACTGTTGCTTTGGTAGAAAGTTTATTTAACTTTCAAGCTAACAAACTTAATGTCACGATTTCCTTAACACAGGTCTTCTTTACAAAGATTGGTCTAGTCACTGCCACTGTTCACCCGTTCAACAAATATTTATCTTGCTCTGAGCCAGTTGCTGACCTTCCCAAATTGAACGTAAGAATATTTCGGTAGGTAGGTTCCACGGAAGAAGAACTAAAAGGATCATTATTTTTAGCTCTGACTACAAAACAACAAATATTTAAGATAAATATTTTCCTCTCTGTGAAATGGGAAGGAACTTGCCTCTTGCTACCAGGAGTTAATAAAGACGACTTATTATATTGTTTGCCTGTATTTTGTATAAAGTCTTTTGCTCTAAGAAGCTCAAAAGAAATGTGTATTTATGAAGCAAGTAAAAGAGGAAATCTTCAGCTGAGGGGAGGGAGTGGCTGGGGTTACACATGAGTAATCCAAGCCCGCCTGGTCATTGTCTCCAGCCTTCTCCTGCCAGAGCCCACTTAGGGAACTGCTGCTTTATTCCCTATACAAAAGCAAGCTCTCATCCTACTCTGAGCTCCCAGTGCACATTGAACCTGCCTCTCGTCTAAGCTCCTGAGTCTTATTGTCAAAAGGAATTTTCCTGCCTGATCCCCTCCCCTACCCCACTAGACTGAGCGTTACTTGAGGACAGGCCTCATGTTTTATTTCGCATCCCTACTCCAGAGCCTTCCCCCTACTGTCTCTGACACTCTGAAATTGACTAATGTGTTCTGAATAACTGTATGAGTTAGCAAGTAAGAAAATGAACAATAAGTATCTTTAAGAAGGAGGCAATATTCTTGAAAACTCTGATCAGAACAAATACAATGAAATAAAGATAATATTCTGTGGCATCTGACGCATCTTGAAACCTAAACAGTCAGAGGTTAACATCTCTATTTTGTAAATGGAGGAGACACCAGTCTCAAGGGTCCTGCCAAGACCAGCAGGTCAGGGTCTGGATGAGAGGGAACCAAAAGAATATTTCCCAGGACCATTTTCAGTCCTTAAGGAGCATGGCAGCTATCGAGTTAATCGGTCAAATCCTCCTGATTACCAGAGGTCAAGAGCACAGGCAAACCATTTCTCTGCTGGCTTAGGCCAAGGAAAGGCTTGATAGAGTGCCAGAAAATTCAATGAATGTTTTACCTTACAAATGCTGAGGAGACAACATGTTCCTTTTAGCATTAATTGCTTAATTCAAAAGAAGCCATTTAGAATCTGAGTCTGGTCTTTTTCCTTGATGAGCAATTTCAGGCTGCCTATCCAAGCTTTTGTTTGTTGGGAGGAGAGAGGAAGAGAAAGCATTTTGTGAAGGCATTTTAATTTTCATATTTAATGAAACAGATTGGGTACCAGGTTCCTTTGGTTTTATTTTTCTGTTCCCTGAATACCTTCTTGTGTATTACATATTCTGCTGAAGCTTCCTGCTAGAGTTTTTCGACATTTCACGAGTTAAGGCTGTCAAATGTTACCCACGGAATCAAATATATTTCTTGTGCCGATATTCAGTTGTTATTATTATTGTAACAGACCTATCATAAATCTCAAAGCCGAAGAGAAAGGGAACACGTACTGATGTTTCCCCATATTCTCTTGAGCACATAAAATTATATAACTCTCTGAAGTCCTCTTTTTATTGCTGCATCTAAAAGGCTTTGCATTCTTCAGATAATAAATTTTTTGAAGAGGTTATTTCTTCTTATTAAAAAAGAATCAATCAATCAATCAGATATTTCATTTATTTTAGTTAATTAACAAAAACGTAGAGAAAATTGCCACTGGATTGAAGTCAGGAGTCAAACTCACTCATGTGAGCTATTGTTTATTATAGTGCTCTCTCTCTTTCTCCTTGATAAAACGAGGGCAAAGGCTTTGTCTGTTTCATTCATAATTAGAACAAAACAAGAACAGTGTCTGGACCACAATAGGGGTTCAATCAATATTTGTGGAATAAATGAATAAGATAATTCAGTGATTTGATTTGGTTTTTCTCAACTTCCTCGTTTGTGAGAATACCAAAAGGATTAATAATGTCGGTGTTTTCCAGCTCATGTAGTTATTGTAAGGATCAAAAGAGCTAAATGATGGCTTTGTGAAACTGTTGAGTTATGCACATAATTAAAGAAGCAGCATTATTAGTAATAATAGTGGGTCTGCACCTAATCAGCTTCTGTGACCTTGGCCAAAACATTCCAGTTCTCTATGCTTTCATTTCCTCATCTACAAACAGGCAGGATTGGACTCAATGATCCCTAAATTTCTTTCCAGCTCAATCAAGTTCTTTAAACCAGTCAACAAATACTTATCTTGTACCCACTCTATGCAAATTACTTTTCTAGGAAAAAAAGAAAAAAAACACCACAGAGTAATAGAGATTTCAAAGAAAAATGAAAACACTAACTATTCTAAAATACTTCTTCCTGGTTACTTGTTCGATATATAAAAGCAGCTATTGAGGGAAGAGCATGGGAAGATGTGAAAAGATTTCACAAGAGAGAAGTCATTTGGGGAAATCAAAAATTGAATTAGCTGCTGGTATGTATCTTGTGGAGATCATTCTGACTTGGTTGGATTTGACATTTGGTGTTGGCTTTTACCATCTACCTAATGATAAATATCTTTAAAAAGAGTAAGAATATGCTGCATAAAAATGTTCAGAAAAATGTAGATTTGGGGGGAGGGGAAGCCAAGGAAAAAGCAGCATCAAATGTGCTGTTGTGATTTAAACAAGCTACTTCCTTGGACTGTGTGGATAACTCAAGGCCATTCCAGGCACAGAAAGGATAAGCATCTTCACAGCTCTCAGGGAAATTCATTGAATCAGAGTCAGAAGTCTGCTCCAAAATGCAGCTGAGCTGTAAAGGAAACAACCCATCAACAAATGGAGGTGTTACATAGATAAGATTCTATAGTAAATTAAACATTTAAGACCACAAGTATATACACAAAATACCCTCAATGATATTTATAAGAGTATTCATGATATAAAGCTAAATATTCCTCTAATATAACATGTCCAAAATTAATTTCATACTTTTAATCCTCAAGCCTACTCATCTAAATTCACCATTTTATCTATACAAACTGAAAAACACAAAAGCTTTTCTTGATTTCTGCTCCCTTAGCTTGTATGCCCAATGACTTACCAAGCTTCATTTTCATAAATGATCCTCACAAAACCCAAAGAAGGGTGCAAAAAGACCTCTAAGTGGAGAAGTGTATTTGTTGGAACACTCCAGGTTATGCCTCAATAACAAATAACCCCTGGAATATCAGTAGCTTAACACAGCAAACATTTACTTCTTGCTCATCTTAGAGTTTGATGTAGGCTGGCTCTACTCAATGGTTCTCCTAAACCATGATTCAAGGATTCAGTTGCTTTAGCTTTTTAGCATGGTGTAGAAAGGGAGACAATATATGAAGTATTTCCACAGGCCAGGCTCAGAAGTGATTTACATCTCTTCTGCTCACATTCTATTGACTAAAACAGTCACACAATCTTCATTTAATCCTAATCAGTCACTCAGTCCTAATCTAACCTTAGGGAGGCTGACAGATGTAACCTTAAGTTGTGTGGTAAACTCAGTCACAGAGACTGATAGCAAAATTATATTATATTATTATATTATCATATAAAAGAGATTTTTCAGTCACTAAGATTCACAGACAATCAGGGTTCTCTACCTGCTGACAAAATCCACTCCTAATTAAACTCTCCCCAAAATTCTTGTGGTTTCATCACATAAGAAAATAAGAATACTGTCTTTACTGTCACCTCATTCTGAGATAAAAGATTTCTGTGCGTACAATTCTGTGCCATTCAATAATTTACCTTTAGCATTCCCACAAGTGTTACCCTTTCTACACTGTAGAATAAAATATGAACAGTTCAGTTCAATTCAGTTGCTCAGTTGTGTCCAACTCTTCGCAACTCCATGGACTGTAGCATGCCCATCTTCCCTGTCCATCACCAACTCCCAGGACTTGCTCAAACTCAGTCCAGCGAGTCAGTGATGCCATCCAACCATCTTATCCTGTGTGGTCCCCTTTTCCTCCTACACTCAATCTTTCCCAGCATCAAGGTCTTTTCCAATGAATCAGTTCTTCATATCAGGTGGCCAAAGTATTGGAGCTTCAGTGTCAGCATCAGTCCTTCCAATGAATACTCAGGACTGATTTCCTTTAGAATGGACTGGTTGGATCTCCTTGCAGTCCAAGGGACTCTCAAGAGTCTTCTCCAACACCACAGTTCAAAAGCATCCATTCTTTGGCTCTCAGCTTTCTTTATGGTCCAACTCTTACATCCATACATGACTACTGGGAAAACCACAGCCTTGACTAGATGGACCTTTGTGGACAAAGTAATATCTCTGGTTTTTAATATGCTATCTAGGTTGGTCATAGCTTTTCTTCCAAGGAGCAAGCATCCTTTAATTTCATAGCTGCAGTCACCATCTGCCGTGATCTTGGAGCCCAAGAAAATTAAGTCTGTCACTGTTTCCGTTGTTTCTCCATCTATTTGCCATGAAGTAATGGGACTGGATGCTATGATCTTCATTTTTTGAATGTTGAATTTTAAGCCAGCTTTTTCACTCTCTTATTTCACTTTTATCAAGAAGCTGTTTAGTTCCTCTTCGTTTTCTGCCATAAGGGTGGTGTCATCTGCATATCTGAGGTTGTTGATATTTCTCCCTGCAATCTTGATTCCAGTTTGAGCTTCATCCAGTCCAGCATTTCACATGATGTACTCTGCATATAAGTTAAATAAGCAGGGTGACAATATACAGCATTGCCATACTCCTTTCTCGATTTGGAACCAGTCTGTTGTTCCATGTCTGGTTCTAATTGTTGCTTCTTGACCTGCGTACAGCTTTCTCAGGAGGCAGGTAAGGTGGTCTGGTATTCCCATCTCTTGAAGAATTTTCCACAGTTTGTTGTGATCCACACAGTCAAAGGCTTTGGCATAGTCAATAAAGCAGAAGTGGATGTTTTTCTGGAACTCTCTTGCTTTTTCCATGATCCATTGGACATGGGCAATTTCATCTCTGGTTCTTCTGCTTTTCCTAAATCTACTTGAACATCTGGAAATTCTCAGTTCATGTACTGCTTGAGGCCTGTTGAAGTACTGTTTTTTGTATTTATTTATTTTTTTACACGAACTCCCAAACATGAACCCCCCTCCCACCTCCCACCCCACATTGAAGTACTGTTGAAGACTGACAGTCACCATTACTATCATTACCCCTCCATAGTTTGGCCTCAAGCTGTAAAACCAAAAATGTGAACATATGTGACTTTATGTCATAGCGTCTTTCTCTTATGACTCTAACTAAATGGCGAACTCTTGAAGACAAGAACTAGTTTGTGTTTCAGTGCATTTCTCAATACTTCATTCACTGTCCTATGTGTAGTAGGATTCCTGAATATGTGCTTTAGACAGTAAACCCTATGAACTCATGCTGAATTGGGCATAGATATCACATTCAGCAGAATTTTATATCTGACCCTATAATAGAATTTTGTATCTTCAAATCTGTCCTGTGTTTCCATGTTGATTCAACTCTTATCTTAAAGTTTCTATTTCCAATCTGTCTCCTATTTCATAGTTGTTTAGGAATATTGATGACAAAGAGTTTATAGACCATAAAGTAAAATACAAGACTATTGGCAAATTCTTATCCCTGTGTTTTATTATTCACCTCTGGAGGTGGAGGTAGAGCATAGCAAACCTGTCATAGCAAATCACCAGGTGGTATATAACTCAAATTGGATATTTTTTATTGTTACACTTATAGTAGGGGAAAATATTTTAACCACTTTACAAGCTTTATTACAGGCCATCTAAGGCAGACTAGCTGTTCTCCTTGAGGGAAGATACCAGAAGACTCTTGGGGGTAATTTAGCTCCCACCTCTATGAGAGCTACCATCAATCAACCAAGCTGCTCCTTTGTGTATCCTCTGGAACCAAGGTGGGCAGTTTAACTTTTGCCTATAAAATACTGAAATGGGTAAGAAGAGGAATTCATGTTATACTGTAGACCAAGCATCCTCTTGTTATTCTAAATTATTCCCTTTAGCATCATCATTTAATACATATAGAGACAGTGAAATCAAATGTCAAAGTAAAGATTGCTTTCAAAAAAATTCAACTTGAAAATATTCCAGATTTGAGCAATAAGAATTTCAGTCTATTATCAAATTCTCATAGAGAAATCAAGGTCCCAAAATTAATATCCTTTATTATTTTAAGTTTTGTGCAAAGACACAAAATCTTCACTACTGCTTTTTCGTTTCAGCCAGAGGGTCGGTTGGCTCAGAACCCTGGACAGAGCCTGAGTTCCTGTATCATCCGCAGCCTGAACTCTCTACTTCCTTAAACGCCTACCAAATTAAATTAATCTCATCAAGCCTTTCTCATGGCCCACAAGTTTAAAATACCAGAACGTTAATAGATACAAATGTTATCACAATGTCTGCTCCAGACTCTCAAAATTTAAAAACCACAAGCAAATTCCTAGTTCCAAGAACAAAGCTTTCAGTCAAAATGATGCCCTACATCTCAAGGTACAGAACATTAAGACATGTAGCTGTTGCCAAGGCACAAACAGGTAACCAGGATCTCTTTCATAGAGGAAAGACAAAAAAACATAGCATCCACACCTTTCAGCCTTACCAATCTGTTCAGAGTCTACTCTGAACAAAACTTGGATCTTATACTTGGTCAGAATAAAAGTCATAAAATTAAGAAGAAGAGAACTTCTCTGGTGGTTCAGTGGTTAAGACTCTGCACTCCCAGTGCAGAGGCCTGGGTTCTATCCCTAGTTAGGGAACCAGATCCCACACGCTGCAACTAAGTGTTTGCATGCCACAACTAAAGATCTTGCATGCTGCAACTAAGACCTGGCACAGTCAAATAAATAAACAAAAATTTTTTAAAGAATAAGATATTTACCTTAATTGCCTACAGGGACAGTTCACTTGTGCATACTCTCAACTTTTCTTTAGAGACTGCCTTTCTTGCTTTTTCATCAAAGGTTAGAAATTTTCAATGGTAGCAGGCCCAGGCATCAGTCATTGAGTTTGTTTGTTTGTTTGTTTTCTTCAATCCAACATACTAAACCTCTAAAACTATCCAACTTTACCTTGAACTTACACTCCTGATTTGTCAGCACTGGGTGGAGAGCTGACAGAGCCTCCACTCTCTATTTTTAGCAAGCATTCTAAGCATAGTGGCTATGGCCAATGCCTCTGGCAATAACTGCACGTCCCATATTTTGCAGTAAGCACCTTTGCTATAGACGTTTTGGCCACAGACATTTCACTGCATAATTAATCGGTCTTAAGGCGGTTTTTCTGTGAAAGATAAAATAATTGGTTGACAGTTTTTGGTTTGACAGTTTGGTTTTAGCTGGTTGAAATGTGTTAGCATTTCTTCCAGTTAGTAACTTTATTGATGGCTTTACTGAGCTGATAGATGATGATGATTTAGACCAAGAGTTGATTGCTTACTTTGAAACACACTACATCGGAAGAGAGAGGCCCAGGCTCTGAAATGCTCAGAGTTAAACCCATATTTCCCATAGAACTCCAGAATGTCTGTCAACAAACATGTGACAAGATGACAAGAACAAACAATAGAATACAAAGGTCAATTACAAACATGCACCCTAGTACTTGGAACTGATTTCTCTCTTAATGAAAGAAGAAATTTTAGTGAAAAAGAAAACGTGCGATACCACAACAGGAAATAAATCAATAAGCCAAAAAAAAAAAAAAATTTAAACACTATGAACAAAAGACTTGAAAGACAAATACCCGCAAGATAAAATTATTTATTTGTATGATATTGCCATGAAAAGTATACACGTTGAGTTGTATTCATGTATTATGTATTTTGCAATGGAATCTTGTATATTTTGTTATTCATATTTCATGTTCCATTATATTCTTTTTAATTCCCTCTTTTATTTTTCATGATTTTCTCTTTGACAGCAAATTAGTTTTGCAGCAAAAATGCTTGCAGCAAAAATGCTTATAGAGAAAGTACAAGAACCCAAACACTGATATTTGACGTGTGTTACAGCAGATATCATCACTTACCCTTACCAACATAGGGACCCCATCATAGAGAAAGTTATGAAGTCAGGAATTCTGAGTTTTCAAACTGCACTTATTTTCAACTGAATCTGGTCTGTCCGTATCTCCCAGCATTACCTGGTCACATTTTGAACATGCTGGTCCATCAGATTAGCATTTACATCAAGCCTGGACACCATCTCTATTGACTTAGTATTTTTTCCTTTAATATGAGTCTGTGTCTGGCACAGTTGAAATGCCCTTTGAGGTCTCAGTTTCTCACTTGTCTCCCAGATACTCGCCTCTGGCCCAAGGAGAGTGTGAGATGCCACTGCCAGCTCCAATAACTTCTCATCTGTTAGCATGGCCTTCACTCTGCCTGCTGTGTCCAGAACTAGGCCAGCTCTGGCAGCCAGGCCACAGGTTCTTTCTACTACTTGCAAACTTAGATGCAGTGCAAACCCATGGGGTATGGAACCTGGCTTTCCCAAGGACGAAGTACAAGAGGGTGTCTCTGTAATGAGAAGTTTGAGTGACAGGTGTTTGTAAGGAACTGATTAATTCCTCTCCCCTCCTCCTTCCAGAGGTGACCCATGTGATTGAACAACCACTGGTAATTATTTATGAAAATGTGGACAGCTTAGTCACTCCCACCTTGTATTTGCTTACCTCTTTTCCTCTTTTTCCTCATTCTCTCTGCCTGAGATTGGACCTCCCAGTGAAGCATTTGTATTAAACTTTGCCTCAAGTAAAGGAAGCAAGACTGATTGAACTGGAAAAAGAGAGATTTCTTTAAGGGAAAGTTTGAGATCTTGGAGGACAGTCAAACTGATATGAAAGGAAAAGAGGATCCAGCCAACTCTATCTTCTCTTTGAGAAGTATATTTTCAGTATTTTTTTTTATTTTTTTTTATTAAATTGTGTTTAAAATATGTAAAACATAAAATTTACCATCTTAAGTGTACAGTTTTTAAGTGTACGGTTCAGTAGTGGTAAGTACATTCACGTTGTTGTACAACCAATCTCAGAAATCTTTTCATTTTGTAACACTGAAACGCTGCACTCACTCTCCATTCCTCCCTTCCCCCAGCCTCTGGCAAGCACTATTCTACTTTGTCTCTATGGATTTGACAGGAAGTGACAGCAGCAGCAGCAGCAGGTAGCTCATATAAATGGAATCACAAAGTATTTGTCTTTTTGTGACAGGCTTACTTCACTTAGCAAATGTCCTCAAGGTTCATGCATGTTGTAGCATGTTTCAAAATCTTTGCTTCTCTTTATGGGTGAATGATATTCTATTCTATGAATATACCAGATATTGTTCACTCATTTACCTGTCAAAAGACACTTGGGAAGCTTCCACTCTTTGGCCATGATTAATGTTTCTATGAACGTGGGTGTACAAATGTCTCTTTTAAATCTTGCTTTCGCTTCTTTTGGGTATACACTTAGAAGTAGAATTGTGGGATCATATGTGCATTCTATATTTAATTTTCTGAGGAACTTTCATGCCATTTTACACTCTTACCAACAAAGTACACAAGGGTTTCAGCTTCTCCACATCCTGGCCTAAACTTGATATCTCTGTATTTCTGTATTTATTTATTTTATAGTAGCCATCCTAACAGGTGTGAGGTGGAATCTCAGTGCAGTTTTTGTTTGCATTTCCCTGAAAGGGATTTTTAACAGAAATTTTCAGTTGTTAGTAGATTCAGAAAGGTAATGAGCCCAAGGAAAGTCTCACAGAGGAAGAGAGGGGTGATGGTGAGAGTTAAAACTTTATTCTCTTCTTTATCCCAGAACCAAATAAATTCCAGAAAATGATAAAGAGTAACAGAATTAAGAGAGGTTGATCTAATGCTAAGGCTAACACCTAATACAATTTAGACACCATGTCTCACCTACTGTAACTTTGTGGAACTTAGTTTGAACTTCTGTAATTTTAGAGCCCAGACCAATAATCCTGGAAAAATTTACAGTGCAGGGAACCATTGGTCAACTATTAATACTTTAAAGGTTTGTATAATGAAGCACAACTGCACTGAACAAATCTATGCCTTCTTCAGTCCAGGGTAAACTGTACCAGTGGAAATTCAGCTGTATAATAAAATATAAGCCAGTGCCAATCCCTTGAGGCAGCTACACACAAGAATTTGGCTTATCAGCGTATCACGGCCTACACCTATTGCCCTAGCTATTGTGTAAGGCTCAATTTCTCCTGTAGGCAATTAAAATAGGCTCATCTTTTCAACAAAAGTCCTAAAACAATTGGATGTCCACTTGCAAAGTAATAAAACAAAAAGAGCCTAGATCACAACTTGCACCTTATACAATGAAGGTGAAGGTGAAGTTGCTCAGTTGTGTCCGACTCTTTGCGACCCCATGGACTGTAACCTACTAGGCTTCTCCATCCATGGGATTCTCCAGGCATGAATACTGGAGTGGATTGCCATTTCCTTCTCCAGGGGATCTTCCTGACCCAGGGATCAAACCCGGGCCTCCCGCATTGGAGGCAGACGCTTTAACCTCTGAGCCACCTCAAAATGGATAATAGACTTAAATGTAAATATTATAAAATGTCTAGAAGAAAAAAGGGGGAGGGGAAACCTTCATATTTTTAGAATAAGCAAAGAATTATTAGATAAAGCATAAACCACAAAAAATTTGATATGTTGTACTTTATCATCTGTGGGAGAAAGTATTTCCAAATGATATGTCTGATTATGGACTTGTAGCCAGAATATATTAAAAACTGTCAAAATTCAACTACTAAACTAAAAAAAACATTTTTTTAAAGGGGTAAAACATTTGAACAGATAGTTTACCGAAGATGCAAAACGGCAAGTAAGTCATGCAGATTAAAATCACAATGTAATACCATTACACACTCATTAGACTTATAAATTAAAAACAAAACTGACAATACAAAGTAGAGCAGGTCGGATTCCTAACATATCATTGATGAGAATGTGAATTGTTAGATCCACTTTGAGAATTGATCTCCAGTATCTTATAAAGCTAGACATAAATCATACAGTACAGTAAACTTACTCTAAGGTATTTACCCAAGTAAAATGAAAACCTGTGCCCACACAAAAACCTGTGTGTGAATATTTATAGCAGTTTTATTTGCAGTCACCAAAAGCTGGAAACAACCATAGTACACACATATGATCAAATAAATGCAATCAGTAATTAAAAGGCACAGACTATGGATACATGCAATGACACAGATGAATCCCACATGAATTATTCTAAGTGAAAGAAGCTAGACTCAAAAGGCTTCAATAGTTTTGATTCCATTTAAATGACATTCTTGAAAAGCCAAAACTAATAGGGAGAAAAACAGACCAATAGTTGCCAGAGGAGAGGGATGGAGTACAAAAATATACTGGGGAATTCGGGGGAGTGAGAGAACTACTCTATACCGTTGATTGTGGTGGTGATTAGAGGCTAAATATTTGCCAAAACTTGCAGAAGTATATACTAAAAAAATACATTTTACTATTGTAAATTTTACCTTAACTTTTTTTTAAGTGAGCAAAACAGTTCTTGATTGTAGAGTAAGTATGCCTCTCAGTCCAATCACTTAGGTGTGAGTGCATGCATGTTCAGTCACTTCAGTCATGTCTGACTCTTTAGGACCCCATGGACTGTAGCCTGCCAGGCTCCTCTGTCCATGGGATTCTCCAGATGAGAATACTGGAGTGGGTTGCCACGCCCTTCTCCAGGGGATCTTCTCAACCCAGGGATCAAACCTGTGTCTCCTGCATTACAGATGGATTATTTCACCACTGAGCCCACCAGGGAAGCCCTCACTTAAATGTACTATAATATAAAGATTCATTTTCTATAATTCAATTTAATATTCCTGTCCCGAGTTTCTATTCTGTTAGGTTGGTAGACAAACTTATTGTCTTCCTGAGACTTATCTCGCTACCCCTGTCTCTCCCAAGCTCATGCCATAGTTAGGACTCCATATGTAAAAGCGAGGTGAGAGGACAATGTGAGTTACAGTCATAAGTCCACAGGAGATGCTATATCTATTGTCACACGGTACATGGCTCATTATAACTGTTTAACTCTCCATTGTTTCCCTGTCACTCTTGGGGAAAGGGAATTTTTCTTGCAAGACTACCTGGGTACCAATTTTCCTGTGTTCTGTACAGGAGGCAGCCGTTTCCTCTTTAGGATCTGGTTACTGCTCCATCAGCACTGCTGGGAAGCAGCAGGGAGGGGTCCTTCTGCCCTCTGAATGACAGAGCTCTCTGCGTCATTCTTTCTCTCTCTCCCTCTCCCTTTTCCCTCTCTCTCTCTTTCTTTCCTCTGTCCCCTCCCAGCCCACACAGCCTCACAGGCTTATAAAGCGCCCAGAGGAATACTCTGCTCTCTCCTCTGCCTGCTTCTGGCCAAAATACTTTGTATATATCCTTAAATACCAACATTTTACCTACTTCACAAAACTCTCAGAGTTCCCCTGAGGGCTTAGGCTTTTCCATGACAAATGTCAGAAAGACAAGCAGGCTGTTTCTGAGTTCAGCCCTTTTCCTCACTCCTCTGGGGCCATCTAGTACTGACTTAATGACACGGGTGCCGCAGAAGGGAGGGGAGAAACACTGTAGGGGGAAAAAAGCAGATTGATAGCTTAAAATATTACTCCACCTCACCTGGATAAAAAAAATTTAAAGGCAGTACCTTTATTGTAGTTTCCTTTACAGGAAGATGAAAATACCTGAGTGAACAACATCATTCTACAAGGTACCATAAAAGTTGGGATTTGATTTGACATAGTTAAAATCACATTAAAAAATTATATTATTCCAAAAAATTCAGAAACAGAATCATTTCTGAATGTAAGGAATGAATGTGTGAACCAACAAGTGAAAAGAATGTGCATAAAATCTTACTAAGAAAAATTGTGGTTCTATCAGTATTCTGGACAGTTGTTCTGAAGCAAAAAAAAAAAAAAAGAAGAAGAAGAAAAAAAAGAGAAACAGATTCTAAAAGCTAAAATTTATGAAAACTGTGCTGCCAAACGTTAAGTAAAAAATGATCAGTGAAAAAGACTAATTAATTCACATATTATATGTTCTCCTTTTTTAATCTTCCCCAGTGGTAATCATGTACTTTTGAGAGGGACATCTGGAAACCTAAGCTAACTTAAAACTATTTTTTTTCTAGCAAGCAACTAGCCAGGAATCTCCATATTCTGAAAGTTGCTGTTAGCATACCGCTCCCTCCAGCCCCAGATGAAGTCAGCCTGCCTTGGTAGCAGACAGTCCAAACAATCCACACTGGCTCTGTGGGCAGAGCACCATCTCCAGATGCCCAGGATCCAGGAAAATTACTGTTCAGACATAACGAAGCCACCTACTGTATAAGCCAGTGACTTGCTGGTGGGTTAGAGGGACCACATTTAGCTGGGTAGGCAGGCATCCTGGTTTCCCCCTGGGTGTATATGGCAGAAGTGAGGTGGTGACTTCCCCATCACAGACAGTACTCAAGCAAGCAATAGATGAGTTTGGAGGACACACTGCAGAAGAGAGTCAAAGGCAGTTGATCTAAATGACCCATAAAAACTCCCGCCACCATAAGACCTTAGGATTCTACGAAATTCCTTGCTTACAAAGAAGTGAGAAAAAAATACTACATGATGGGAAATTCTCTTCCTACTTAAAGCCTGGCTGACACCATACAGAAGTGAAAATAAATGATACAATATTCAGGAGTTATATAACCTGAGGTATAAATAAGAGTGTACAAAATAGGGAATATTTTTTAACTTTTTATTTTATATTAGAATATAGTTGATTAACAAAGTCATGATAGTTTCAGACACACAGCAAAGTGATTCAGTTATACATAAACATGTGTCTATTTTTTTTCCCAAGTGAGTATTTCTTTTTAACATACATCAACTCAGTAAAACACTTGTAGTGATATATATGATTCTTCATTTGAAATAAGTTTCTGTTCTATGACTGTTCTGGGATTTTATCATTTTCTGAATGCAACAGAACAAACAAGAGAACTTATTAATTTGTGTGTGTGTGTGTGTGTGAGGGTGCTCAGTCATGTTCGATTCTCTGTGACCCCCTGGACTACAGCCCTCTGGGCTCCAAACTGTCCATGGCTAAAATGTCATATGACTCACTGGGGAAAAAAGGCGAAATAGATGGAATTTCTATAGAGGAATGATGTTGCGTTGCTTTCAAGTCTTCATGTCGTTGCAAAGATAATGACAAAGTAAATCAATAGAAAAAAAAGCATAATTTGTAATAGATATATTATGAATAAAAAGGTATGTTTAAGAGTATTTTTAATTTTTTGAGCCACTAGGTTGAAAAGAACTAATATTTTTATTTTGACCAGTTGCTCTCATAAGCAAATACATTAAATGCATTCAGATGGAGACACTGTTTCCTGCCTTTAATCAATATATATTACATATAGCCTGTGTGAAGTTCTGTGAACCCCAAAAATGGGATTAAGTCAATGAAATCCTCCCTTTACATTCTTCTCTATAATAGGTCACGTGAAGAAATCGAGTCTTGAAAGTCATGGGGTGCTGCTGTGCTGTGTGTGCTTGGTCGCATCCGACTCTTGTGACCCCATACACTATAGCCTGCCAGGCTCCTCTGTAAAAGTCATGGGGTGGTGGCAGGCAAATGGAAAAATCTCTGTATCTTTTTGCTCAATTTTGCTGTGAACCTAAAACTGTTCTATTTTTTTTTTTAAGTATACTCAAAAAAAAAAAAATTCAGAAGATTATATTTAACCTAGATCTTTCTAGGAAGTGGATACTATTTTTTCAAGTTAAAAAAATTAAATTGTGGGCATTTAAATCATTTCCCAAAAAAGCTATTTTACTATTTTTAAATATTACTAATAGAAGAACACTAGGGAAAAAATTTTAAGAACAAAATAAAATTTTAATTAAAAACAACCAAGAACTAGACTGAGACAACAGCTCCACATGCCACACCTAAGTGAGTTTGTGTTATCAGCTCCTTTTTCTAGACTTTAGCTTCATTAGAAGGAAACTGGGACAGTGATGACCACCTTTCCCTACCTATAATGACACGAACACAAAACCTTTAGAAAACAACAAGGCCATATACAAATGTAAGGAAGGAAGAAAGGAAACAGCATGCTTTAGGAGTTATTCATTCACTCATTCATCCAACAAATATGTGAATTCCCAGCATAAGCCAGGCTCTCTGCCAGGAGCTGGGAATTTCATTATAAATGAAGCAGACAAAATTGCAAACTTTTCAGCGTTTACAGTGTATTGGAGAAGATGGTTGCTAAATAATCATACAAATAAATGTATTTAAAACTGTGACGCTTGCCACAAGGAAGAGCTAAAGGTAGGTTGGAAAATATATCATGATGGGTGACATGATTTAGATGGAGACTGGGGGTCGGGGGTAAATGAATCAAAGAAAAATTTCTCAGAGACTTCAAGCCTGAGGAGCTGGCAGGCAAATGTTTGAGGAGAAGAGATTGCAGGGAGTATTCCAGGCAAAAGAAAAAGCATGCAAATGCCTTGAAGTAAAAAAGCTTGACATATTCAAGGCACTAGCAGAAGGCAACACCATTGGTGGTTTTTGTATTCTTGCCCTCATTATAATAATCTCATACTATTTTTGAGAATGGGTTTCCCTGATAGCTCAGTTGGTAAAGAATCCACCTGTAATGCAGGAGATTCCTGGGTTGAGAAGATCCCCTGGGGAAGGGATACGCTATACACTCCAATATTCTTGGGCTTCTCTGTGGCTCAGCTGGTGACAGATCCACCTGCAGTGCAAGAGATCTGGGTTCGATCTCTGGGTTGGAAAGATCCCCTGGAGAAGGGAAAGGTTACCCAATCCAGTATTCTGGCCTAGAGAATTCCATGGACAGTCCATGGGGTCACAAAGAGTCAGACACAACTGAGCGACTTCTACTTTCACTTTCACTTTAATTTTCATTTTTGAGAATAGGCTAGAACAATTAAGAATATTGACACACTAATTTCTACTTAGGCTAAACTTCAACAAATATTTCAAATTTAGAATATCTCTATAATCAAGGCAAACTCTGAAAGACATTTGAGATATCCTCTATTCTGTGGGCTTCAAAGAGAAAGTCAGCCTGTTAGAATTAAGAATTTTAAAAGAAAATTGATAAACCAGAATCTATCATGAGAAAAGCTAAGTGACCCAAAACTATAACACATAAACAACAGCTGAAGTTCCCAAGGCTGGTGGTGATGAAAAAGAGAAAACAAAAGAGACACAGTCTTGATCCCATGTACCTACTCAAGCTTTCATGTGGATAAGAGGAAATGTCCACTATTTTGAATAGACACCAGATGATTTCACAGCTAAAGTTTGCAGGAGGGCAGAATGTTCCTCGGCTTCTCAGGTAGCACTAGTGGTAAAGAACCTGCCTGCTAATGCAGGAGACGTAAGAGACATGGGTTCAATCCCTGGGTTGGGAAGATCCCCTGGAGGAGGGCATGGCAACCCACTCCTATATTCTTGCCTGGAGAATCCCATGGACAGAGGAGTCTGGCGGGCTATAGTCCATAGGGTCACAAAGAGTCAGACATGACTGAAGTGACGTGGCACTCACAAAATATTCCTCGGTATATANGATCCCCTGGAGGAGGGCATGGCAACCCACTCCTATATTCTTGCCTGGAGAATCCCATGGACAGAGGAGTCTGGCGGGCTATAGTCCATAGGGTCACAAAGAGTCAGACATGACTGAAGTGACGTGGCACTCACAAAATATTCCTCAGTATATAAGAAAGAACTGGATAAGAATGGGAAATGCCTAACTGTACAGAGGGAAGGAACTGGTATTCCTCTGGAAGTCATAAATAAATCATAAATGTAAGTACAGATTATATTGCCCCTTGGGGACACTTAGAAAAAAATTCAGATATCTTTAAAGACCAATGTAGTAAACAACCTCTTAAGTGTTCTCCAACATTGAGAGATGCCATTGAAAAATGTCACCTTAATAGAAAGATAAAAGAAACTATTCTTGGTAAAAGAGAAGTCTCATCTCTCAAAACTCTTAATCATTTAAGATACTGGCATTGTGATCACGAATGAGGTGGCCTTAAGAGCGTGGGCACCAGAGAATTATAGAGAGCTCTGTAAACCATAAATGGTGTCAAAAAAGTGTTTATCAGTGGAGAGAAATCTTTTCTTCATCAGAAACCTTCTTTAGCATTACTCATGGAAAAACAGACTGGTTCCAAATAGGAAAAGGAGTACGTTAGGGCTGGATATTGTCACCCTGCTTATTTAGCTTCCATGCAGAGTACATCATGAGAAATGCTGGTCTGGAGGAAGCACAAGCTGGAATCAAGATTGCCAGGAGAGATATCAAGAACCTCAGATATGCAGATGACACCACCCTTATGGCAGAAAGTGAAGAGGAACTAAAAAGCTTCTTGATGAAAGTGAAAGAGGAGAGTGAAAACATTGGCTTAAAGCTCAACATTCAGAAAATGAAGATCATGGCATCTGGTCCCATCACTTCATGGCAAATAGATGGGGAAACAGTGGAAACAGTGTCAGACTTTATTTTTGGGGGCTCCAAAATCACTGCAGATGGTGACTGCAGCCATGAAATTA
>SJYX01005219.1:7985-84282 GCA_006410675.1 Oreotragus oreotragus
CCACACACAAAAATAAACTCAAAATGGATTAAAGATCTAAATGTAAGACCAGAAACTATAAAACTCCTAGAGGAGAACATAGGCAAAACACTCTCCGACATAAATCACAGCAGGATCCTCAATGATCCGCCTCCCAGAATACTGGAAATAAAAGCAAATATAAACAAATGGGATCTAATTAAAATTAAAAGCTTCTGCACAACAAAGGAAACTATAAGCAAGGTGAAAAGACAGCCTTCTGAATGGGAGAAAATAATAGCAAATGAAGCAACTGACAAACAACTAATCTCAAAAATATACAAGCAACTTATACAGCTCAATTCCAGAAAAATAAACGACCCAATCAAAAAATGGGCCAAAGAACTAAATAGACATTTCTCCAAGGAAGATTTTTTAATATATCCTATTGCACATGAAATAGATTTATCATAAGTCTACAGCATATGTTTTCTTTTAAGAAACATTGACTTAACCTGATTTCTGTGTAATTTCTCATGTATTCTGACGGTGTGGAATATAATTATAGGTTGATTCTGACGTGTTACATTGATTAATTAAGCTTAGTGACATTTATATAGCATTTCTTTTTTTTAATATTTATTTTAATTGGAGGTTAATTACTTTACAATATTGTTCTTATTTGTAGTGGTTACATCTTCATTTACTTCTAGTTGAAAACTCAGATTTGAAGTGGTCATTGTTATGAAATGTAAAGATTCAGTTTATTATTTCCTGAATATCTCTAGAAAGCTTATTATGCATAAACTAATTTTGTCCACATTGTCAACTCTACTGCTGACGTCTTTGTGACCTTTGCCTCTTGATAGTTCCCCTGATCCTGATGTTTGTCCTGAGGTTAGTGTTTTCCACCAATTCATTTAAGACACAGTAGAAGGAATGCCTTAAATCTTTCTTTTTTATTTGGAGGATAATTATTTTACGATACTGGATGGTTTTTGCCATACATTGACATGAATCAGCCACAGGTATACGTGTGTCCCCCCATCTTGAACCCCCTCCCCCTTTTCTCCCCTCCCTATCCCCTTGGGTCGTCCCAGAGCACCAGCCTCGGGTACCCTTCTTCATGCTTCAAACTTGCACTGGTCGTCTGTTTTACATATGGTAATATACATGTTTCATCCCACCCTCACCTTCTCCCACTGAGTCCCAAAGTCTACGTCTCCTTTGCTGTGCTACATGTAGGGTTGTTGGTGCCATCTTTCTAAATTCCATATATATGCGTTAATATACAGTATTTGCCTTTCTCTTTCTGACTTCACTCTTATAATAGACTCCAGGTTTGTCCACTTCATTAAATGTGTTCCTTTTTTATAGCCTAGTAATATTCCATTATGTATATGTACCACAACTTCCTTATCTGTTCATCTCCTGATGGACATCTAGGTTGCTTCCATGTCCTGGCTGTTGTAAATAGTGCTGCAGTGAACATTGGGGTACACGTGTCTCTCAGTTCTGGTTTCCTCAGGGTATATGCCCAGCAGTGGGATTTCTGGATCGTATGGCAGTTACATTCCGTTTTTAAGGAATCTCCACACTCTTCTCCATAGTGGCTGTATCAGTTTGCATTCCCACCAAGAGTGTAAGAGGGTTCCCTTTTCTCCATACCCTCTCTAGCATTTATTGTTTGTAGACTTTTTGATGATGGCCATTCTGACTGGTATGAGGTGATACCTCAGTGTGGTTTTGATTTGCATTTCTCTAATAATGAGCATTGTTGAGCATCTTTTCATGTGTTTATTGGCCATCCATATGTCTTCTTTGGAGAAAAATATGTTGTATTTTGGAGATTAATTCTTTGTCAGTTGTTTCACTTGCTATTATTTTCTCCTATTCTGAGAGCTGGCTTTTCACCTTGCTTATAGTTTCCTTCGTTGTGCAAAAGCTTTTAAGAATGCCATAAATCTTTTGGGAAGTGATGAGAGTGCGATTAGAGTGTAATGCAAACCTCTACTTGCCTCTTGTGTCAATAGGAACTCAATATATTGAACTAACACAAACTGTTTCTGGCCTGAGAGACAAACAGCATGTAAGATGCACATCTTACCAAGTAGTTCAAGTATACCAATGAAAAGTGAGGATATGGCTTAATTTCTTTTACTTGCACCTCTTGAAGACTGTTTCCCATTTGCATGTTACACTAGAGGTATAATAGCTGGATTTGCAGTTAGAAACATTGATTTTAACCTGAGGTCTGCCTTGTGATCATAGTCAAGTGCCAGAATCTCTAACCTTAACTTTCTTCATCTTTAATAAAAAACATGCTAATACCCATCTCAGAATTGTGGCAAAGAATAAATGAGAAAATGAATTTTAGATGCACCTAGTAAATAAAATAAGGTACATTATTTTGTGCCATGATTAATTCTGTTATGTGTAAAGATTACAGTCAATATAAAACAACTCTACCCAACAGCAAAGAATTGCCTAATTGGGTTTTTTTATATTTGGTTGGTTGGTTGGTTAATTGATTGAATTGGATTTTCAGGCTTGTTTCATGAAGTTCTTATAGTTAATCTTGCTGAGACATTATTAGATACCACACTAGAGAAAATTCTAAGATGAAGAGAGAGAATTTAAGATGAAAAGAGTAAACATGAACACTTTACCCAGCAGATATGAGGAACTTCTATCAGGAAAACCACTTCAGCAACAATCAGTAAAAATATTAAATCAGATCAAGCAAGTTTTTCTTGACTTGGAAGCTTGAATTTAGAAGCTGAATAGAAGTTGTTTCCCCATACTATTTAAGTATATAGTAGAGATACTCTTAGCCTTTGCTAATCTGAAGAACTATTCTCTTTTCACAAAGGTTCACAAAGGTGTATGTTAACTTTAAATATTGAGGGAATTGACAGTATGGTAATTACTTGATTTTTAAGTGAAAGTTTATATAATAAATTACAACTAGATGGTTTCATTTTAAGATACTAAAATATAGATGTCCTTTCATTTTAAATAGCAAATATTTCAGAAATAACAAAATTTTAAATATGTAGTTTTGACAAATTCAGATAAGCTCACATTAAGGAAAAAAATCATGTGTTCTAAAACAGATCAATAAAGCTTATGAGAAATTACAATAAAAATTGAGATAGCAATAGGCTTTGAAAACCATCAGGTTCTATTTTAATCCTCATAAGAGAAATGGAGTAAAAGAATATGTAATAAACTCAATTATATTTGGATAATTGAACTGCTGTGTCAGTTATTTTATGCCCAATAAAAGTACCCACTAAGATTCCACAGCATAAATTGTGCTATTTATGATCATTAAATACAGCTTAAATTTTATCCTAGGAACATCTTCTGTATCTATGAATCTAATGCTGTTCACTAAATGAGGACAATATTGATTGTCATATGTTGCCCAAATCGATCATGCTGGCAGCCAGAATTACAGTAATCTGTCAGTATTGATGACTGTCTTTCAAGCTTTGAAACCTCTCCTTCACTTCACTTGTCATTTCTTGCATTACTTGTACTTGAAAAGCATTTCCTTACAACTTCTGACTTTATCAGCTAGGTTTTTTGTTTTGTTTTTTTTTTGTCTCGAGCTCAATTTGTTGGTTTGATCATGCAGTTAGAATTGAAATGCATCACTGGGGAGGAAGAGTAGGCACATTCTGGGTAACCATTGGACCTGAGGACTATTTCAGGTTGATGTTTAGCCATCATTTAGTAGTTAACTGTTGAAAGAGAGAGTGTGTGTGTTTTGGTGTGGGGTTTGGGGTTTTTTTAGTTGTTTTTGACTTTTTTGTAAGAATATAATTCTAAAACATCAATTTCATGTTCAAAAGTCATATCATGGCTTTTTCTTAAATAAAATTTTAAATTATTTGTTTTGATCCCAGAAACATTATGACTGTGTATAAATGTTAAATATGTTGATATTACATCCTGTTTTTCTTTAATGTGAGATTTATTACACATAGAAAATTTTCAGAAGTTACAGTATATAATAATTGTATTTGGGTTCTCAGAGAAACAATCAGTAGGATGCATGTTCTTAAGTATATATATTTAGAGAGGTTGATTTTAAGGAATTGACTCACATGATTGTGGGTACTGGCAAGTCTGAAATCTGTGGGAGTTATATCAGTCTTAAATATGATGAATAATTAGTTTAACCACCACCAGGTAAGAAGACAGAAGTATACTGTTTTTCTTCTATCAAAAATATTTATTGATCACTTACATAGTAATGGTAAATACTGAGAGATATGCAAAGACAAATCAGATAGTAATCTCGTCTATAAGTTTATAATTTAATAGGAGAGATAATGTATTTTGCACTAAAAATTACACAAGGTAAAATGTGTCATGGTCAGGTTGTAGATAAAATGCTATGGGAGTCCTGAAGAAAAAAATCATTACTTTGGCGTCAGAAAACTAGGGAAGAATGTGTGGGAAATCTGGGCCTTAAAGGTGAGATTTGACTAGGTAGAATGGAGCGTGTCTGTTATAATCTTTGCCATTTATATTTTGAGATTTTTATGTATAGACAGTGAAAGTCAAGTTGCTCAGTCGTGTCCAACTCTCTGTGACCCCATAGACTGTAGCCTACCAGGCTCCTCTGTCCATGGGATTCTCCAGGCAATATTCCTGGAGTGGATTGCCATTTCCTTCTCCAGGGGATCTTCCCAATCCAGGGCTCGAACCTGGGTCTCCCGCATTGTAGACAGACGCTTTACCGTGAGCCACCAGGGAAGCCAGTTTTTTATGCATATATAATACATATGTAATATTCTGAAATATATATTATAAGGGATATTATGAAACTAAATGGTTATCTTTAAAAAAACACTTTCCTCCTAGATTTAATATTCTTTCCTACCAAACCAATATCATTTGATTTCTTCTAATCTGATCCAGGGCTCGAACCTGGGTCTCCCGCATTGTAGACAGACGCTTTACCGTGAGCCACCAGGGAAGCCAGTTTTTTATGCATATATAATACATATGTAATATTCTGAAATATATATTATAAGGGATATTATGAAACTAAATGGTTATCTTTAAAAAAACACTTTCCTCCTAGATTTAATATTCTTTCCTACCAAACCAATATCATTTGATTTCTTCTAATCTGTTTAGATTTGACTTTTTTCGTAAATGCCAGAATTGGGTTTCTGTTTAACTTTATCAGACAAATTACCAGAAGTCAATGATCATTCTTCAATTAGTCACAGTTTGTTATCCCTGCAGTTCTGCTACTCAAATATAAAGAACCTGTTGCAAAAGTATAAGAGCCAAAACGAAATGTAATTGATTGGCTCCGCTAATGCAGTTTGCCATTCATTACGATAGAACATTATAAAACCTCTTAAGGAGGCCCATCAATATTGCTGCCATTTCATGTTAGAAGAAAGTGAGTTTGTTGAGAAATTACATAAATTTATATATCTACTGTCTTTTGTAGATCATTTCCTCTGAAGATAATATTGATAAATATAGACTATCCTAAGTCCTTAATTATAAATTATTTTTTAAAGTGTGGCAGCTGACTGTTGGGAAATCAGCATGGGCTTCAGAGTCCAGAACCGTTTATTAAGTGTGTCACTGTCTTTATGTCTGATTTTTATTTAATCTGTAAAAAGAGTACCAAACTCAGAAATGTTGTAAGGATTAAATGAGATTACCCATATGAAGCACTAAGCAGCCTGTCTGCCATGTAGCAAGAGCTCAGAAAATGTGCTTTTATATATTATTATACTTTAACATGTTGTTGACAGATGAAGTATTTTTATCCTATTCTGATAGGAAAAGAAAGCACTACCAACATCTTACCTGTTTTTTCACATCCAGCATTACAGTATGGTCCACATATGGTCCAATCTAGATATTTGGGTTATATCATAGTATACCAGAAAGAAAATAGAAAACTATCAGGTGATTGTCCAACTTTTCCATAAAAACAACAAAACTTGAAGTTTCTCTTCTTCTGTATCTTTACTAACTTCTGACCTATGCTAGAAAGGAACTTTTTCTCCATTAAACCCTTATGTTGTTGATATTTGTGACCTAGATGCACTAGTGTGCCTACATTATTATTGAGTATACCTACTACATAATATGTAAGTTTTATTCTAGTCTTTTTTAAAATATAAAAAACAGTAGTAGATTCAGATGCTGTTTGGGGATTTCAGAGAACAAAGAATGAAGGATGTAAAGCTGAAATTACTCTAACCTTGTTTAATGAAGGAATTGCAGTGCTTTTAATCCATTAATTTCTTTTTTTACTAAATACAAGGGATTTTGCTATTGTATTTTTAATAACTCAATAATGGAATTAAAATTAAACTATGGATCACAGATCTCCTCATTTTCTTCTAACTGCTTTTCCTCTCAAACACTAGAATACAGCCTATTTAAATCTTAACTTTTGCTTGCCAAACCACTGTTACCGTCCATCTGTTCATGCCAATTGTAAAGAAGGTTCGGTTTTTAGTGAAGCTTTGCATTTCACATAAGGTATGTGAAGTGAAATTTCACAAGGGACATGATGGATCCTGATTCTTAGTGATAAACCTTTGGGGCCATCAGGGTTGGCATATGGTCCAGTATGATATGAAGGCTTGGGTTCCCTGGCTTCACTTCTTTGGCGTGAAGCTGATAAAACCTGGCTCTTGAGTATTATTTCACTGGACACCAATCATGGGCAGCAGGAACTGCCCATTTAACTCTCTGTGGGAAGGAAGCCCAGAGAGCATTCACAATGGTACCATTGTCGAGTTGCAAACTGCTCTGAACAGCTTGACGGCACTAGGGAGGAGGGGAAGGGGTTGCTTTACTAATTGCTGTTGAGAAAAAGAGAAGCAGCAAAAACAGCTATTGTAGAACTGATGTTTCTACATTCACTTATTCTCTCTTGATAAAGGTGTTGATTTTTATTTAGCACATACCTGCTATCAAAAAGAAAGCAAATAAATATATTTAAGCAACCACCTGTAGTAATTCCCTGTTAACAGCCCACAAGATTATAGCAGAGCAAAAGTCAGTTTTCCTTTATGATATTTTTATGTTTAAATGAAATGAAAATAATGTTTTGCAATCTTGATAGAAATTTAAAATAAGGGGAAGTGGGTTAAAACCACCAAAGTTTATACATCACATAAGGTTAGAGACAAATTTGACTTAATTTCCTTTACTGTGTGCTTTTAACAATTCCCGAATATCATCTGAATATATATAAGCTATACTGATCAGTTCAGTTCAGTTCAGTCGCGCAGTCGTGTCCGACTCTTTGCGACCCCATGAATCGCAGCACGCCAGGACTCCCTGTCCATCACCATGATTTATATTTCTGTATCAGTATAGCTTACTAGCTTCAGTACAGTCAGTAAGCTATACTGATACAGAAATATAAATCAGTTTTATGCGTAACAGTCGCAAATGCTAAAATAATCCGCTAAGCAAATCTTAAGGTTAAATACTAGACTTATCATTTAAATGAGGTGATGCCTGTTTCAGTCACTCGTGACTATCTTTCCTTGAATTCTCTTTTGGACATCTTCTTAAAAGTGAGTCAGTGTATACTGTGATGTGTATATAAACGCCACTCTTGGTCTTACATTTTCTCCTGGTCAGTCTAATCAAGCAGTTGGAGGTTCTCATGCAAAAAAACAATGATGTACAACTTAAAAAACATTAAAAGCTTATTTCAGCCCCCAAGATCCTGACCCCACAATATATTTCCATAGATGATTCTTTTTTTTCCAGCAGAAATTGACTAAATTATACTGCAGTATTGTAATTTATGCAACATGTCCTTTCAAAGGATCCGGGAGAGTTATTTTAAGAAAAGTTTTTCAATCTATAGATTTTTAAAATTTTGATGTTCTTGCTAAACTGAAGGAAAATCAAATGCATGTTTTATAAAATTAGTAACATTCTGTAAAATTTAACTACTATTCCATCTCTGATATCCGCTTAAACTGTTTTAGTAAATAGCCACCCAGTGCAATATTTCAAAAACAGTAATTCATTGAATACCCATTCTTCCTTTTACTACAGAAGAGATTATAGTTAAGTCAAGATTAATGGGTAGATTTTAATGTTAAAGTCCTGTCTCTGAGCCTATTATTCCCTGGGGGCATATAGTGCATTAGTTTAAGCCAATATATTGTTTATCATAGATTCTATGACACTGTCTTAAATGATGGTTTGCTGCACCCTGTAACTATTTACCATGATAATAAATCACTTTGTGTACTCCCAATAATTATAGCATTTAAACAGAATCTTAATTAAGTTAGTGCACATTTAGGTAGAGATAACACTTAAGTAATTGTACACTGTAAAATTTCACTTAGTTATTTTTTTCCTTTTTGCAGTCTTCTGACATAACCCAAGTTTAGTATTTATTTCAAACACATTGATTTCCTTAATATATTGAAATTTTTGTTCCTAAAAGAAAAAACACAAGTGATTGTTTCTAATTTTCCCTCAACATTTAAAAAACTCTTACTCTAATACTTAGTAGTTCTGAAGCAGTTCTCTGTTGACTGTGAACGTCTCATTACTTAATGATAATATTTTCAAGCAGATCTTACTGAGAATGAGAGTACAAAATTTTAATTTCATTAAATTTGAAATCCAAGTAACTTAGTTTTTCGTTTAGATGATTTGGTTTATACAACTGTCATGAAAGTGAAACATATACATATTTGATAATGTTAGTGCTTTTTAGAAGCTGCCAATGATTATTGGATTATTAAATCAGGAAGGATTTTCAGAACCTTTAGGTAGGTTTAAATTTTTAATCCTATTTATTTAAGGTTAATCTTTTTAAGTGTGTTTACATAAATTTTCTTATATAGAATTGAGTTTATCAACTTTTTACTTAATGTTTTCATTTAATAATTGACTGATTTATGAGCAATTATATATGGTCCAAATTTTATACAACTCCAGCTTTCAATAATAGGACTAGCCTCACAGTGCCTTAGCACCTGTTATGGATTTTGAGTCATCTGGCAGCCCATGGGACTTAGATAAAGAAGTACCAGGTGTCCTGCCTGTCTCCTAATTGAGACGCAGTGAAAACAATATAGACTTGGCAGTATGGTTAAAAGGATGGATTAAAGCCCAGCTTTGTCTGCTCTGACAAATCACAGCTTTTCCTTCATGGTGTAGATAGTATCAACTGCTAAAGAATTTCATTAATATTAGACATCATAAAAATCATACACAATTATTTGTCATAACCTGTTGTGGATTTTCAGAATTTCTGTTAAACAATTCTAAGATTCATGCTGTTTATGTAGGAGAATTTTATTTTTACTGCATATGAACTAGACTCCATGTTTCTTAAATTAGTTGCTGTAGGAAAGAAACAGAGTGTTAATTTACTAGATCTTTATAAAGTAAGCAGTATAGTTTACTTTTATCTTATAAAGGAGTAGTGCCTTTTAGTCTATGGGATACTTCATTGCCCTGTATATTTCAGGAAAGTGTCCCACTTTACTCCTGATAATAATAGTCATGAGATCCTTGAGTTGTACTTACAAAATGTATCTACCTATATATTGTATCTCGATAAAATTCTAATTATCCATTATGTTTTCACGATCCTATAATGATACTGCTTCAGAATGTTTGAAAATATTTCATGGCCTTTTAGAACTGAAAAGCCAAATGTGGTTTATTTTCTCATTTTTTTGGATCATGTTATAGATTTTGACTATACTACATATGAGATTCAACTATATAAACATTTTTTGAAAATTGCCAGTCTTAGAAGTTAAGCTAGTAGTCGTTGTGTTGGCCATCCCTGAGCTGACTAAAATGCCTTTTATACTTTTTTTTTCCATCTAAAATTCGTGTCATTGAGATTGTCTGTAGAAAGAGCACTGGAATCTTAAATAACCAAGGTTCTAGTCCCAACTCTACCAGTCAGCAGCTTTGTTTTTCTAAGCAAATCTTTATATTCTCCTTCAAGGCAAAGCTTATTGTTGGATAAGCATTTTGCTGAGTTTGCTGAAATTAATGTTGGTAGATCTTTGTTGTATCCTTCCTCAAGTTCTGACTTGTCCTAAAATATTCTCTCTAAACAATGCCTTGGAATCGGTCCTCTCAAGATTGCCTTTTTAAAACCTTAAATACTTAAATTTCCAAGTATTTTTTTCAAGGATATTTTTACCTCTCAGAGTGTACAGAGTTTTGGATATCTGCCTAAAATGATTTTGAAAATAACTTTCATTTTATTTTATCTATGGAGATATTCCCAGTTGTCTTCCCTTTTCTCCCTTCACTTTAATGAAAAAAATTTTAATTTCTTTTAAAAAAAAAATTACCCCAACCAATGGGATAAAATGTTTATTTCGGTGCTAAATTGTAATGAGTTGTGATTACGTTGAACATTATAGCATTTCTTCCATGGGCAATTATTTTATGTTAATGTCAGCTTTCTTTTAATGTTACACCTTACATAGGTATACACAGTGCTTTACTCACTTCTTTCAAAAAAGGTGAGCTAGATTAAAGATAGGGGTAGAACCAAATTCTTCCTCATAAGATTCAAACACTGTCTCTAAATTCAATCCTAGGAAGGTCCCAACTATAGTTGCCCCAAGGAGGTTTGTCTCTGGAGAGCCTAATTGGGATTAGAGGAAGCAGGCTCTCTGCATAAGTGAAGTCGCTCAGTTGTGTCCTCCTCTTTGCGACCCCAGGGACTATAACCTACCAGACTCCTCCATCCATGGGATTTTCCAGACAGAAATACTGGAGTGAGTTGCTATTTCCTTCTCCAGTGGATCTTCCCAACCCAGGGATTGAACCCAGGTCTCCTGCATTGTAGGCAGACACTTTACCATCTGAGCCACCAGGGAAGTCAACAGGCTCCTAATCAATTATCAAACCAACTTGATTCATTCCTTCTATAGTTTATGAACAGTCAAGGAGTACTATNCCCAGGGATTGAACCCAGGTCTCCTGCATTGTAGGCAGACACTTTACCATCTGAGCCACCAGGGAAGTCAACAGGCTCCTAATCAATTATCAAACCAACTTGATTCATTCCTTCTATAGTTTATGAACAGTCAAGGAGTACTATTGGGTCTTGTGCTAGGTGCTGGAGATATTAAGATAAAACGGCATGGCCTCCATCCTCAGGCGTTAGTCTCCCACTGGTTTATTAGAAGAACAAGCATGAGGAAAGAGGCACACTTGGTGCTTAACAGCTGGCTCTGGAGAGCAGGAAGAGGCCTCTCTTTGTGGCATTTATTGAGTTCCATGATGGGAAAACTCCCACCAGAGTCAATACCAAGCTACCAACCATCTTGCAAACTTTGTAAATTAGGTAGTATTCACAAAAAACTTTAAGTCACTATGCAAAACTCTTGCTCTTCCTGCAATTACCATTCTTGGAATTTTCTATAGAGAGAAGGCAGATGAAATTCCTAACTGGTAAAACAGCAAAGAAACCACATTCATATGAGTGTGGCCAAGTGCTTACTGCATTAGGAATTTCAGAATGGACCTTGAATCCCTGAGGCTATGCTGTCAAGCACAGATACAGATACTTCATACTTTGCCTTTACTCAAAAAGGAGTCAGTGGGGTTTTTGTTTGTTTTGGAAAGAAAACATTAAACTTGAATTTAAGAGGCAATTAGTTAGGCACTGATAGACCTTTTATGTCTGCTTATCATTTTCGTAACAACTTTTTATGAAAAATTATACTTTATATTCGTTCTTACGTACTACATGTGTACACACATATATACATATATAAACATACATACACAAATTTCAATTTCTTTGAAACTAGTCACAAATTACATTGGACGTATAAATCCCCTGATTACACTGTATTATTAAGAAAATTATTGTGGAGAATGAAAGGTTGTTCCTCCTTTAAAACCAAATCTACCTTTTTAAAAAAATTACCTTTTGTCTATTTTTCCTATACGTTAGTAAAGTTGAAATAAGTGGCACCAATTAGCTGTTTACCATCTCTTTTCTTCATATTCTCTTTTCTCATGAGAAATCAGTTTTCTCCGAATAACTCAGAAATTCCTCTTGTACGTAGCATAGACAAGTTTTATCAAAGCGTTCTTGCAAATGAATGTATGTATTTCTTTCTTAAACTGGTACTGAAAAGTGTCCACATGGAGACAACACTTGCTATTTATTGGGTTGGTGTAAACGTAATTGTGGTTTCTGACCGTGAATTTTAAATCATTATAACTAGGCTCAAATGGATCTTCATTAGTCAAAATAAAAACCATTAACAATCAACACATTTTTTTAGCAACGAGAAATAAGTTGGTTTATTCCTATAGCATAAAAATCTGTTGTTTGGGGATTCGATGAACTCTTGGAAAGAATTTTCTACATTCTCCTGGTTGTGGAAGCATTTTCCCTACAAGAAATTGTAGAGATTCTTGAAGAAGTGGTCGTTGGTGAGAGATCAGGTGAATATGGCGGATGAGGCAAAACTTAGTCGCCCGATTCAGTCAACTTTTGAAGCGTCGGTTGTGTAACATGCGCTTGGGCGTTGTCATGGAGAATTGGGCCCTTTCTGTTGACCAGCGCTGGCTGCAGTTGTTGCAGTTTTTAGTGCGTCTCATCGATTTGCTGAGCATACTTCTCCGTTACAATGGCTGCACTGAGATTCAGAAAGCTCTAGTGGATCAGATAGGCCGCAGACCACCAAGCAGTGACATGACTTTTTTTGGGTGCAAGTTTAGCTTTGGGAAGTGTTTTGGAGCTGCTGCTTGGTCTCACCACACTAAGTTGGGCATTGCCAGTTGTATAAAATCCACTTTTTGTTGCCTGTCACAGTCTGATCAAGAAATGCTTTATTGTTGTTGCATAGAATAAGAGAAGACAGCACTTCAAAACAGTGTTTTTATTTCTGGTCAACTGGTGAGGCACCCACTTATCGAACTTTTTCATCTTTCCAAAATGCTGAAAGACCATAAAATGGTTGATGTTGAGTTCTTCCGCAACTTCCCATGTAATTGTAATAGGACCGGCTTCAATGGTCTCTCTCAAATGGTTGTTGTCAACTTTAGATGGCCAGCCACTACACTCCTCATCTTCAAGCCTCGCGTCTCCTTTGCAAAACTTCTTGAACCACCACTGCACTATACATTCGTTAGCAGTTCCTGGGTCAAATGAGTTGTTGATGTTGTGAGCTGTCTCTGCTGCTTTACGACTGATTTTGAACTCAAGTAAGAAAATTGCTCGAAATTGCTTATCTAACATTATTTCCATAGTCTAAAATAAATGTAAACAGCAAGTAATGTCATTAGCAAAAAAAAAAAGGCAAGAGTTGCAAATTAAAATGATGTATAACATAATCACATTAATTTAGAATGTGTTCCAGTATCAAAAGGGAAATTTCAACAATGCAAAAACCGCAGTTACTCTTGCACCAACCTGATACAAGGAGGTTGAGTCAGAGGTCAAAATAACTGTTTTTAACATTCACATTAAAATGCGGCGCAGAGAATTCAAGCATCTCTTTCCAGGAGTGGGCTGAAATTGAACCCTAGTTTCATGACAGCTGATCTTGATCCAGTGACACAGGGCCATTATTTATTATTTCACATGTAAGTTTAAAATCAAAGTAATTACTTAAAATGAATACTGATGTTAACATTGTATTAATGAAGTACAGATTGGGTTTAAACTATTTATACGATAAAAAATATTTAGTTCCTTTTTCTTATTTTTAGAATGGGTAATACTCCTTCCCCCCATTTCTGCTTTTGCAGAAAGTAGAAGGAAAGGAGGATTAGTGGATAATTATATTGCTGTGATTGTAGCACCTGTGTGTTATTTCTTTTGATTGGCTAGTTCTGTATTAAAGATTCCTACCAGCCAAAAGTCTCCCTCATCAAATGGCTTTTTACTAGCTAGTTTGGCTTGGGTTGTTTTAGATTTGCAACAAAAACTGTCTTGATTCAACTTAGACTTGTACTTTAAGTTTTACTTTGAATTTATAAGTATGCCATCACCTTTTTAGCATCTCACCCATTTCATTTGTAATTTCAATGCCAATGGCAACATACAATTGCAGTAGGAATATAGCTTGAATTGTTATTTTCCATCAGGTTTGTGTAGGCCACTCAATTTGTAGGTACTAATAACTCTTACCTAGAGAGCTGCCTTTTAAGAAATAAGTGGGTAACCTATTTTAAGGACATAAAGAAATTAACTGTTTTGGATTATGGTTACCATTGCAGATGCTAACATCACTGTTAGGAACTTTATAATCATCTTAGTCACAAAAGGCTCCTTGTTTGTGGACTCAGGATTATGGTTTAAGTACTTCGAGTTCAGTATATCACCTTAATATATGTTTTCCAAAGTAAAAGGAGAAAAGATGTAAGTACGTAGATTGGGTTGCTTTGATATTATTGTTTGTGCTTTATTTGACTATAGCAAACTTAGAAAATTAGAAAGAATTCAGCTTTTAGAATGTGGTTTACTGTACTCTGCTGTTACTAAGCTAATAGTATTTTCTGAAAATAATCCCCCAAAAGGAAACTGCAGATATCACCGTTACAGTTTTTCATTTAAATTCAACCGTCAGTGATTGTTTTCCTTTACTCTGCCACCTATACTTGGACTTTAAAAATTGTTTAGTAAGCATTATTACCTCTAATGAAAATATATCATGTGGCTTTTCTACAAAATGAATATATTATGTCTAGATAATTTTAATTTGTGTAGTTTTATATATTGAAGTTTCTTCAGAGTTTTATGAATCACCTTTTATATAGTGAAATAGAATTACACCCCAAAATGTATCTTCTCTAGGTACTCATTTCTTGTTCTAATAAATTTTACTACTTTGGAAGTCTTCTCCTTGCTTTAGAAATACTAAATTTGCTTTCTCTCTGCCTAATTTTTGTGTAAACTCTAAATATAATAAGATAAAGTAAAATATTTCATTTATAGGCCCTCTGAAAGTAGAGCATTTTAAAAGCAGGTAGGTGTCTCCACCCTACTTTTCATGAAGCATTTTACCCATTCAAGCAGACTTTTAAAAACAGCTTGTTTTGATAGCAGACTGTTCTCCTGTGGGCCTTCAGCCTTTGCTTCCTGGCAGCACCTTTGGTGCGAAAAGAGAGTGATCAATTGGGAGACTATCAGTGCCAGCATGCATAGAGTGATAAGTTAACACACCACTGGGAATTTCTAGGGCCCACCAAGATACTTCACTTCTAATGTGCTAACAAGCTCATTTTTCTACCTCTTGCCTCTTCAGTTATTTTTTTTCTCAGAAGAGCTTAGAAGTTGAGTGCATCAGGCATAATGAAAAGCTCTGTAGGAGGGAGAAGCAATAACCCCATTTTTCCCTTTTCAGCCAAATAGAAAATTAGTTTCTGGTAATACACAAAGGCCAGTATTTTTTGTACAAGGGGCACTGCTGTGAATCAAAGGACTCTATTAACTGCAGAAAATTCGGCAGCTGTGAATCTCCCCCAATGAAAAAAGTACTTTCCAACAAGTTGTGAGATACGTGGTATTATTTAGATTGAACCATCAGTTTCATCCCCTTTCATTTATAACCATATACTCTCTTTTAAAAGTGTGCTATATTACTTTTCTGGGTTAACACTCAAAAATGTCTGCATGATCCTTCTATAAAATCCTTACTGCTGATCATTTTAACATAGCATCTTTTCCTGTTGCTCCTCATTGCAGGAGTGAAATTATTTTTGAAGTTCAGCCCCAGAAGTGAAAATAATGGATTACAAGGAATTGGAAAGATTATTTGAATATTTGATACATAAAATACAGTATAAGAGATTACTCAAATCATTTAGATGGCAAAAGACATCACAGTCTTAAGTGCATAATGAATATAGACTTAACTTTGTTTCTGTCAATAATGCCTTGTAAATGTAACTGGCTATGGGATCTCCCACTGAATTAACATTTTAAATTATCTTCCTCTCAAAATTTTTTCTTGGTCTTGATTATAGACCTGGTCTACAGTTTAAAGAACTGAAGAACAACAATTGAATTGCAATTTTAAAAAGCGAGAATAATGAATTTTGAGGGTTAAATACTAAAATGGGTCTTAGGGAAAATTCAGTGAATAGAGAAGAAGCAATAGGCAAATTTTTATTATCCTTCATACTTATTTATATGTTTTATGTAAAGCCTATCAACATAGCACACTGAGTACAGCAGGAAAACTTTCAAAAGTTGTAGAAGAAAGGTTAACTGATTTCTCAGTTCAGGAACTATACGACATGAAGTCAGCATGTGAGTTTTTCCTGATAATTGTATGTTGCTGCCTGCTGCTCTACATTTTGACAGCCATTTCCATAGTTGCTTTCGTGAACAACAGAAATATTCTCTCTCTTTCTCGCCCTCTCTGTGCTAACAGCACAATCAGGCCTGCTGAAACAGGAAGCCTGGAGTGGGTTGTTCAAAAGCAACAACACTTCAAGGTACTGGTTGCTTGTCAATAATATCAGAGAAGAAAATGTGGTGAAAGGGAAGTACAGTATTTTTCTGTCAGTGTCAGTGCCCTGTAGATGCTTTTGTTAGACAGTATCTAGGAGTCCTGTGGACTCTTTGCAAATATTCCTGCCTGTTTCAGTGTTATAATTGACTAGGTATTTTTTTCTGACATACAGATTCAACTGTGTATTTATCTTAACTGCATGAAGTTATTCAAGGATTACAGCAACAGTAGTCTTCCATTCAAAATGAGAACAATTGTTGGGAAAATGCAGGGATTTAGAAAAAGAAGAAGATATGCAGGAATTTTTCACAATAAATCATTGCAAATGAAAAATAGAATTTCAGACATAGTATTTTAAGCAGCATTATAACATTTACCATGTGGCTTTTCAGAGTACATCTCCAGATCGAAGCCGATTAACCAGGTAAGATGAGTCTAGACTGCCCTGGTAGCAGCTGAATCCTCTTCCTAGTAAACTGTTACCCTTTCTTTCTTCCAACAGTTTACTGTTAGTTATATTCTAATAAATGTATCCCTGTTAAGCTACCAGGTATAATGGTGTCCGGAAGAGTAAACTTATGTTAATAGCTATATTTTTTTACTCTTTACAAAGTCACACTCTTAGTGATAAGCAAGAATAGTTGGCGAATATATTTATTAACTAGCAATGGCTTAGCAGTGATAGGCCTTTTTGAGCAGATCTGTTCTTTTCCAATGTAAGCTGCATTTAAGTTCAACCTTAACTGAAGGAAATCAGCTATGAGGAGAGAGCACGGTATCTGCAAACGATTGTCCAGCACCATTTAGAGCCAACAACATTTGAAGATTTTGCAGCACAGGTTTTTTCTCCAGCTCCCTACCATCATTTACCATCTGATGCCGGTAAGGTTAAAAGCAAGTATTAGTTACTGGTCATTATTCGAACTTGAAATGCAATACCCTTTTGTTCTGAGGAAAAAAAAAAAAAACCAACTCTTAATGAAAAACTTACTTGAGTACAATTCCAGTCATTAAAGTATAGATATTTTTCATCATTATTTTCATATTTGGCCTATAAATTTGATTTATACTTTCCTTTACCTAAATACAGCGGTCTTCATTCAAAACACATACACTGCATTTTATCTTAGCAGTAACAATTATATTTCACAGAATCATGGCTGAAGTATCTGCAAAAGAAACACAGTTGAGCAGGCACTCTCAAATTTGGAGGATCAAATTTTATGGCCAAGAATATTGCCTTATCATTTCTGATTTTACAAATAAAGTTAAAATAACTGGTCTAGATTTAGAAGTACTTAACAGAGTAAATTATTTGTAATATTTGAAGATTATAAGAGGGTACTGCATTTTTACAATTAACTAATTTTGAAGAAATCAGTAAGAAAATAAATGACTCATGGCCTTCCTATTCTGTAATACTTTGCACTCCTTATGATTGTTTCATTTATTTTATTTTCCCTCTTTAGATCATTAAATATCAGTTCTGTTTATCTGAAGGTAAGACAAAGTGTCACACAAAACACCCTTTGTTCTTCCCCCATTTCCTTTTTAAAAAAATTAGCAAGCACTAAGCTTGTAACTCAGTTAATAAGCAAACTTAACACTACCCTGGTTCATACTAAACATTTCAGAAATTGTCACTAAATTTCTTCCAGAATTATACTTACTAACCTAGGTCTGCATGAAACACTAACATTGGTTCTGGGATAAAAATAACTAATAATAGAACCCTTGGTTGAAGTTAGTTACACCTTGTTGTATTGACCTTTTTGTTCCTCAGCATGAAAAAGTAGTCCTACTGAACTGAAATGGTGTGTCTGTATTTTGTAATGTGTTGCATTGTTACTAGATACCCTTACTCATCAAATAGTTACAGTTGTGTGCCTTACACTGTCCTAGGCACCTGAAATACAAAGGCTCTTTTAATGTTGTTCAAGGGAAGCAGTATACTTGAAATTCATTATAACAAGCCTTCAAATTCTCTTTATATTATGTAAGTTTTCTTTGTATTAAATAAGTTTAACAGGCACAGTACTCCTTTTCTGGCCTAATTGGTTTGAAAAAAATAACTAATTCTCAATTGAGGTTTAGTCTGTGAAATTAAAGTTTCCATTCCTATCACCCATTTAATTGGCCATTATAAAAATAATTTTACAAAGAAACTTGGAGCCCTTTCAATTAATAATATAAAATAACAAAGAGAAAATTAGACTGGGTTCAATCTTTTGAAAGATTAAAAAGTCTTAATGTTTGCTTCGGTGAATTGACACTATCTGAAATTACTCAGCTTGGCATTAAGAAGATGGTAAAAGAAAGATAACTAAAAATAAATTAATGAACAGCCACTAAAATCTAGTTAAATATACCTGGACATTTCGTTTTTAGTAACAGAGAATATCTAATAAAATATCAGACTACATTGTTGAAATAGACATGAACACCTTTGTGTATCATATAGTTGAACCATAAGTTTCACAAGTGAAAATATCGATTAGACCATGTTCAGACTAACTTCTCCCCTTAAATGTATACAGGCTGTCAGTTTTTATGTTGTAGTTGTTTACTAGCTAGAGTCCTTCATATTCCTGTTCTTAATGTTTTTCTTGTATTTTATGTATTATCCTGCACATTTGACCAGATACATAATATGAGAAGTAAGTAGTATTCTCACTTTCTGAGACATCAGGTAACGGATGATACAGCAGCCAAGTCAAGGCTCTTTGGTTAATTTGAGGGTGAGGCAGTTGTGCCTGGTCTTAGTTGCAGCTGCAGGATCTAGTTCCCCAACCAGGGATTGAATGAAACCTGGCCCTCACATTAGGAGAAGCCCAGAGGTCCTAGCCACTGGACCACCAGCAAAGTCCCTGGTTAATTTTTTTTTAATTGTCTTTGCTTTTAGGAACCATTAGAAACATGACCTTGAAATTTTTTTAAAAGGTCTTTTTACCTGTAAATAACTTTTCCAGTATTACTGAATACATTTTTATGCTTTTTACGGACTTGAATAGTTATGAAAGATAAAATTTTTATCAGAGTAGTTTTAAGGTGTTTTTTTTTTCTTTAATGTGGACCATTTTTAAAGTCTTTATTGAATTTGTTATAATATCGTTTCTGTTTTGTGTTAGGTTTTTTGGGCACAAGGCATGTGGGGTTTCAGCTCCCTGACCAGGGGTGCAGCCCACACCCCTACAATGGAAAGTGAAGTCTTCGCCCCTAGACCCCTAGAGAGACCCCAGAGTGGTTTTCAATTCAACACAATAATATAAAAAAGGAAACATTTCCCCATTTACAGTAGCAAAACATAATGACATCTGAAGAATGATTGTTTTCCCCAATCAGCTCAAATCTTCATTTTCCTGTCGCAAACCAACTCATACATGCAGAACTCCCTTTAAAGTTATAAGTTAAAGTGTAGAGAGAAGACATAAAATAGGCCACATAATAGCCATATGGACCTGACTTATGGTTTGCAAAAATTGCATAGTACTGTGAAGATTTTAGGTTCATTATTACTTTTTAATATAATGAAAAAATTGATTTGCCACCCTGAGGAAATGGCATTCAGAACTGCAGTTGAGAATCAATTTAGATAGCCTATGCATACCACATCTATATAAACTAATACTAATCAATACTAATACAATAAATTGAAATTATGTTTTAAAGGAATATCAATATGATAATCATATAAAGGATACAGTCTGTTCTTCTAACCAAACCAATAGAATTATAATAATATAATTCTATTCAGTAGAATAGTGGCAAAATCCCACTTTAAGTTTACTTGGCTCAACCTTATTTAATACCTACTTCCTGTATAACAGTAATTTATCAGTTGTGATGACATTGAAATCCAAGAGGATTTTTCTAGGTAATTTTTAGTATTTAAATAGACATGAAAAACATTTTTGGTGTATCATAGTTGATCCATAAATTTCCTAACTGTATTTTCTCAGAATGGACTCTGTCTGTAGCAGTAGACTGATACTTAAGGGAAATTATTTTTATCCCTAAGGTCATTGAGGGAGATATCGTGATGTCACACATTGTTGATCTTCCATAACCACATTAAAACATTATTAGATTTTTCATGTCCTTTATTTTAAAAAAAAATTACAGGAAAAAAATCCCTTTATCTTTGTCAGGCATGTATGTGGAAAATATCAAAAGTTTTACAGTGATCTTCTTTTTTAATGTCTTAATATTCATGAACACCTCTCCTCTGCCTCTAAACTTTGAAATTACTCATCTTCCTGGTCAGATTACATTGGCAGTTCAAAATCCTGATATTTTTCCCTAATGTCACATTATCTTCTCAAAGTAAGTCTTGTCTTTTCTCCCCCACCCCAAGTCTTTTCCACTGTTATGTTTGTTTTTTTTGAATACATTCTGTTATGATCTAGAATTACCTCTAATACTCTATTATTTTAGTTGAGCTAGTATTAGATACCTCCCTTTGGATTTGTTTCTCTACAAATTGTTAGAAATTTTAGTATTTTAAATAATAAAGAGTTGATTGGTATTTGACTCCCTCTGAATATGCACATATATACATACATATATAGATATACGCGCACACACATACATGTACAGTTGACCCTTGAACAACATGGGTTTGAACTGCACAGGTCCACTACACATGCATTTTTTTTCAGTAGCAAATACTACAGTACTGCACAATACTAGATTGGTTGAATCCGTGAATGCAGAACCACAGATACAGAAGAACAAGAACTACCTACCTGTGTAGGGAGAACTGCATATATAGAGGGCTGACTATAAGTTACAGGCACATTACATAGAGAGTTGGCACCCCTAATCCCCACATTCAAGGGTTAGCCATATATACACATACTATATACACAACCATATATACAGATAAGTATATGTATATCTACATATACATACCACTTTGTATAATTACCTTTAGAAAACATATAGGTTCCTAAATAAATATTCTAAAAATTAGTAAGAAGATTCAAATAATCCAAATAGTGAAGACCTAGAGTAGAATCTAATCTTTCTTCATTCCAACCTCAGTTTTGCTATTAATTCATAAAATCTATATTGCCACATAAAATGAGACAGTATGACAATTGTCAGGCCCATCTTTTTGAATCTTTCAGTGGAATGAATCATCAAAATTTAGCCATTAAAGTTTTCTCCTTTTCTCAGGCTTTGAAATGATCTAGAAGAAAAGATTTTAGCTTTTCAGAAGATAGTTATTTTATATATGTCCCTAAATATTATTTGTGAGTGCCAGTAGAAAATCAACTGCCTTTGACATACAAGCTATAAGTTTGTTTTACTATATTTTTAAAAACAAATTCCTAATGACATTTATTTATCAGGTTAGCCTGAAATTAAAAGCAGCCAAGTATATTCTCTTTTCAGTATTTTGAACTCAGAAATTTGACTTGTATGTTGACCAAGAAGCAAATAATATTAATCTTAAAGTCCATTAACCTTTAATAACAATAATTATTAGGTTCAGTTTTCACAAAGACCAGTCATTTAGATATAAAATTTGTGTGATGAAAATAACAGTAATTGAACAATCACTGTGCATCCTCTCATTGAATCTTCTATGAGATGAAAATCAAAAAAGTTTACCCAGTCACCTGCTAAAGTCAGAGTCTGACTTCAGAGTGCATGATCTTAACTAATATAATTATTCAGTCTAAATATTTTCAGTCCCTTCTTGATATTGAGGGAGGAGAGAAATTGCCCAGTAACCTGTTATGTTTGCAAATTAGAGTTTGTTAAAAATTTTTATATTGAAGGCTCTACTTTTCCATCCATTGAAAAATCTTCATTATTTTTTATATAATTTTAAGGTTGCCATGGGAGAACTGTGGGCTTTGGAAGTCAGACTGATCTGGATTTAGATCCTAGTTCTCCTGTTTATTATCTCCATGAACTCAAATGAATCCATTTATCCTAAACCCAGTTTTCCCATTTGTAAGGAGATAAAATATGACAAGTTCAGACTGATATGTTCTCAGTCTGCAATAATGGTAGTTTTTGAGTGTCATAATAAGAAACCTGTTTGCCTGTATTTCTGTGTTATTTTATTTTAAATTATGTGTTAACTTTATGACATTCAGTGGTGCGTCCACACTAATCTTAACCACCTATCTACTCCTTTACCGATATTAAAGTAGTAAGATTATTTGGGTGATCTGTTCTTTAACAAAGGTTATATTTTGTAGGAATATTAACATAAAAGTGGATAAATTCTCTATTTTCCCCCAAACTAAACAGTTATGTTCTCCACATTTTACCAAGTTACATTTTGTTATTGGTCATTTTCTTCAAAAACTATTTCTAGTTTCTATCCCATCTTTTCTAATCTTCATCTGTTTTGATTTAAAGTCTGTTAATTTTTGCTCTTATCATAGTTTTATTGTATACACTTACTATATACCTGCTATATGTCAGGGTCTTTGCATTTGTAGGCGTTCATTCCCACGACTGTGGAATACAGCTAGTATTGTCTCCATGTTACAAATAAGAAAACTATCTCAGGTTAGTTTGCCCAGTATCCAGCAAACTAACCTTGTCATTTAACTTAGGTCTGTCTAACCCATGCCCGTGCTGTTTCTGACATGACGCTACCTCTTACTTCATGATTATTTAGAACAAAGTCACAATATTTTTAAAGGCATTGTTTAGTACCTCCAGTAACTTTAGCAGTTTTAAATGGGTCATACCTGTCAGCAAGTAGTATAATTAAAGCCACCACAAATAACAGTCCATTAAGTGCCCTTTTATAATCTTTATAGATCCCCAAAGTCATATTCTTCATGTTGCTTGTAATAAAGTTCATTGTAATCAGTGTACAAAATACAAATCAATATATTGTACCAAGATATAGATACCATTCTGTGTGAGTACTGTAAAAACATTAGTAATAGATACATTTTGTAAAACATAGAAGCATATACTTCTTAAACTTGATACTTGAGAATATTTTATTGATAGAAATAAATCAATATTCTTTATGACTCAAGTGACATAAGTCAATACTTAGAGTAGGATGTGAAATGAAGTGCAAGTATCACATTATTCGTTAAATCTAAAATTGAGATCTATCCACCGTTGATCATTTATGGAATTTGGGTATGCTGAGTATCCATCACAAACATCATTTGCTAAAACGTGAGGAGGTCCTAATAGCTGTATACCACACACATACTAAAAAATCTGATTTGACTCAGTTGACTGAAAGGGATTTCACCTTGAAGACAGTAAGGGGGGCATAGAGGAATTGCTGTTTTTGAAGAAAAACCTTCTTTGAATTTGGCATGCTCTAAGCAGCGTTCCCTTCTGTGATGATGGAAATGTTCTGTGTCTGCACTGTCCATTAGGGTTGCCAGTAACCACTTGTGACTGCTAAACAATTTAAAAGTGGCTAGTGCATCAAGGAGCCAAGTTTAAAATTTTCATTTAATTAACTGTAATGTGGCTGTGGCTACCATGTTGGGCACTACAGCCCGAGAGAATTTATGATTGAGTGATTAGGATAACCTGCCACCAGTACAATGAACACTTTAAAAGGTAGATATTTATAGAATTTCTCATAGACCTTTTTTTTCTTTTCTTTTTTCCTATTTGAACTTGTTTTGTTAGTGGGTAAGTATAACATTTGAATGTACAAGCATTTGTCCATTGTGAAACTTCATCACCCTAACACATTGCATGCCCAATTGTATTTCATAATTAAAAACCTGATTACTGTCTTCTCTGCTCCTCGGTTAACACCTGTAAAATTCTGCACTATGTCGCTCATATCTGTTATCTGTCTTCTCTTTTGTTTTCTCACTTCTGCTCGCTACTCCATTTCTTCATTCACAACAAAGAAAGAAATGCAGTGATAGTTCTCTTCCTCCCAAAACCTCCACTAGAAAACATTGGCCATCTCAAGGTAAACAGACATGGGAAGGCCTCTCATGACTGGCTGGAAATAAGTGTGCATTACCCGAAAAGCATGAGCTACTGCTCTTCACCTTCCTTCTGCCATCCATCTGCAGTGCTCCCCTAAAAAGGGCCGTGGGTTCATATTCTGTACGATTTCCAGTGTGGGTCCAGTGCGAACCAGTTCAGATCTTTGGGAAGAGTAAAGGCGAACAGAAGTACATGTCCTTCTTGTATTTTGAAGGCCAACCTCATTTCAGTTAGAAAAGGAAGAATGTTGGAGAAGTTACTTTGAAAAAGAGGGAAATTTACCTGAATTAGGATTAGTGATAAAATATTTTTTCCTTGACAATATATGCTTGTTCTTGAGTATACTATTTGACCTTGAAAACATTTTGAAGTGTTCTATAGAGATACATTCTTAATTTCCCAAGACATCTCAGTAGAATCTGTACCCCTTATTGAACGGTTTTGTTTCTTTACAAATATTCATACCTTCAACTTAGGCGCAAGTGTTTCATTATATGGAAGCAGTAGTATAAGTATTCCCACGCTCAGAGTGTCAGTGAGGAGTTCCAGTGGCTAACAGATGTGCCAAAAGTTTCCTACAGAGTAAGGAGCTGTGTCCGTTGAAGCCTGCAGCCTGTGTCATGTACCTTTGTTAGTGACATACATAAAGATAATTTTTATGTACATAAAACAAAGGAAACCTGGATTAAAGTGCCTCAAAATATACAGAATGTTGAAATTTTTGTTATTTGCAGGTTTTTTCAGGGGGTTTTAGTTTTAACGAAATATTTGAGTGCCTTATAGTGTGCAAAGTGTGTAAATCAGAGAATCATAATTCATAGAAATAACATACAAAAGTGAACTGCTTTGTACATGATATGAAGAATTTTCCAATTTGAACTCATTTTTTTGCTTCTTTCAAATATTTATATCTACTGACTCTACTGGTAACTACAGAAGTTTAAGAAAACGAGCATTACTTATCTCTTCTAAATTGAGACACTTTGAGAGAGCAGTTTTTTCTTTTTGAATTGACTTTCAGATGAAAGATCTTGTCCTCACCCTCCTCTCCCCGCCGGAATTTATCTTGTTCCTTCTTAAAAACATATTTAAATTTAACTTCCTAGCATGTTTAATGGTCTCATACTACTAAGTCCCTTTGGGGAACGCTTGGTGCTGTTTTATTTTCCAGTTTGAGCAGTGAAGGCCCTTTTGTTGATTATATTCTGTACCCAAGAGATGGCAATTGGTCCTTCTCACCTGCTTCTTAAGCCCTCACGTGCATGCTGATGGTGCTTTGGATCCCTGTCCTTTCTGTCCGAAAGATCTTGCTTCCCATTGCTTCTTCTGGGGAGCTCTCTGGTTGATTCTGGTTCTGGAAATAATGATTGGTGCTTTCTGGCTACTATGATGACATGAGCCCCCAGATCACTGGGTTTTAAATAAAATACTAGTAGGCTTGCTCTTTCCTCCCAAAAGACCTCACTAAGGTCTTTGGATCTGTAGCAGAGAAGTTACTCTTGTAGGAGGAGAGCGAGAGGATTTGCACTAATGCGCTTGCTGTTTCCCACAGGCTCCTACCCAGAGATCCTACCCAGTGAAACTCCCACAGCGGCGCAGGTAGACGGGGCCGACCTGGCCTCTCCAATGTCTCCTCGAACGAGCAAAAGCCGCATGTCCATGAAGCTGCGTCGCTCCTCTGGCTCCGCCAATAAGTCCTAAGGAGACAGCAGCCTGGCAGTGGTCACCAGTAGCCACCTTAGCATGAACGTGGTGTTAACCCTTCCAGGCTTTATGTTTGCCATAATATGCATGTTCCTTCCTGAACATTTATTTTAGAAAACACTGGATTTAAATAATTTGTAACTTAGTATTTTAGATTTGGGTTGTTTATTCGATTGGTTTTTTCCCCCACACTCTTAAGCTGCCATATTGAGGGGTAAGGGGTGAAGCTTTATTCTATACCCTTTACCTTCCCTCAGTAATTATGTCCAAGTAGTTTTACTTTGAATTTCATAAATTTGAGCCAAAATATAATTGGACAGATAGCCTCATGATTTTATCGTGCCCCATTACAACTTTATGGCTCAGTAAATATATAATTTTTTTAATAAATGTACATCTTTAAACATTTGTAACGTTGTGGCAAAAGTTACAGATCTGTTAATACACTTGATGTGTATGGATTATTTATGTTATCAAAATAAACGACTTAAAATAAATGGTCTTTTAGCATCTCAAGTTCCAGCTGAAATAATTTTAGCATTACCTTTTTCTTCCCAAAGCAGTGTCTCATTTCTTGGCTGTGTAGCAGGTGATGCCATGACATATCTAATAACCAGGAAAAAATCACTGTGCTGAACTCTGATTCATGTTTAGCTTCCAAATATTTTTCTAATGTTTTGCTTTTTAAATGGTATCACTGTTAAATGCCACTTCTGTTTTGAGATTATGGCCCCTTATTATTGGCTGCTTGACCCTGGTATATCTATGTTCTTTCTTAAGTACCGAAAAGGGAAGAATGAGGTGGGGTGGGTAGAAAAAAAAAAGAAGAAAACTTTTCTAAGTGTGTGGCTTAAATTATGTGTATTATTTTAAAAGAAAAGGGAACATGACCCAGGAGTCTAAATTAATCTAATATTGTTAATACTGAACATGCAGGTGCAGGTTGGTATACATTCCACCCTCCAGAAATATTTTCCTACAGTAGATAAGCTGCTCACATTTTGCTCACGTTTTTTTTTTTTTTGAACGAGCATCTCCTAAGGAAATGTAGCATGACATTGGTACTAACTGCATGTGTAAATACATCATATCGGCAAACTATAAAATATAAATTATGTATCATCATTCATGTAGTATCTACAAATTTGTAACAGTGGAAAAAAGATGGTATTTAATAATACAATAAAAATATTCTTATCATTTTGTGTTCATGAGTGGTCTTTATATTTTTTCAGACTTAATAAGCAGGGCCATAAAGCATGAACCTAGGTTTATCTTAACTAATCATGAAAAATGAATTTTAATTCTCTTCTTTGGATACACCCCATTTCTCAGAGATCCTACCACAGTTACTAAAAATAGGAGATTTTTCACTTTCATAGCATCTCAACAGAAACTTCCTCCAATGCACTTGGTTAAAGCATGTATTTATCTCACTTTCATGCTTCTTTGATTACTTAAATTTTACTTCTTTTGGTAATATATATTCAGGAACAAAACTTTCTACAGTTTGTAAAGGAAGCTTTCAGAGTTCCTGTGCACTTAAAATTTTGGATTTCCTTATAAATAAAAACAAATTCCTAAGAAACTATGTAGAAAATAAACTAAAATTCCTGTTAAAGCTTATATAAAGGATAAATATGGATAGAGAGAGCTCTGGGAACAAGATTAAACAATACAGACAGTTTCCCACAACCAAAGTGAAGAACTGCAAAAAAGATAAAATACCTACTTACAAATTTCTGTAGTGCTTTTCCTTTTTTAAAAAAAATGAACAAGTTAATGGTTTGATAATATGTAACAAATTGGAGTGAAAATACTAATAAATATAAGTTAATTAGCACAGTTAACATTTTACTCATCTTCAAATAAACTATTCCTAATTTTGAAAAAAAAATGTAAAATATTTTCTGTTGACATTTTTGGGTGGTAAAGTATCTTTAATATTTGAAGAATAGTACATATCCCTTGCTTTTTGCAGTTCAGTCTATGCAGCCATACTTCCAAGGAAAATCTCCCATTTATGCACCATTATAATCATTTACAAAGTATAATTTCTCTTGTTTGTATTCCGACTAAGTGGGTCACCAAGATTACTGGCTTTGGGGAGATGAGAAGTGTGGCATTTAGAAACAGGCTGTGTTCAATGGGATTCTTTAGACAAACACAGAACACAACAAAGCACCAGCTATGTACATTTATTTGGTGGTAAGCATCTTACAAATACGGGCTACCTGTCCAGCAGTACTCAGCCAGTGTTCCAAACTCTGGCTATTAGGGCATAGGTACAGAATGCATGCTAAATATGGTTTACAAAAGAAATTCAAAACCAGGTTGCTGCTGAAATAATGAATTGCCATTCATTTTCATAGTGGGTTATAAGTATTAACATCTTCCTTAAGCTGAACATAGTATCATATATACTACACATTATAAGATTTACAACAGAAGCATTAAAACAAGTTGGATGAAACCCTACTAAAACTGAAACTTTCGGAAATGAGTTCTGTATTTCCCAAAAGCTTATATTAAAGGTTTAAAGTATCTTCCTGAATACTGCACACAAAAGGGCTAGAGGTAAGAATCTGGGAGGGGTCTCAACTCCTTTCAGTACGAGGTGTTATTCCCCACCTCCAGACACCAGCCTCAGAGTGGACTAAGCATTGAGAAAAGGAAAGTTTACAAGGAGATCTCCACATCACCCAAAAGTGCGCAAACATCTTACATTTCCTTCTTATATTACAAGACACTGGTCTTGTATTTCCCACCCACCCAATGTAAGTTTGGCACCAATCACATAACTTGTAATTCACAGAATATACAGTGCAAGACGTCTGACCCTATTGAGACAGAAACTACAGAGGCTTGCGATGGCTAGAGAAAAAAAAAGAAAGGACCTCCACTTTTGGTAGCTAGAATCCTTTGTAGAGACATGCACGCACTCGCTGCGACTTTCCATAGGAATTACAAATCATATAGGATTCGTTGGGGTCTCCAGAGTTTGGTGGGGGCGGGGGGAATCCTATCTTGTGAGGAAAATTTAAAGCTGACACTTCCTGACCGGGAAAGCTTATACCATATACATACCTGCTCTAGAGAGAGATTTTACATTTCTCTGCCCGCTCCTCAGGCGGAACATTGACACTATTGGAGTTTCAGGTGAGAAAAAAAGGAAAGAGGGTGAACTCGCAAGTTGAAGAAAACCCCACAGAAATCCCCAGGATGTTTCCTCCACGGCCCGCCTTATAATCTCCCTCGTCTCAGCCCTCAGCAGCCCGGCCGCAGCGGCATCTGCAGCAGCAGTACCTGCCGACTTTCTGAGGGGTGGCACTTATTGATGTGCCGGGTCAGCCCCGGGGAGCTAAAAAAAGTGGACGGGCAGTGCTTGCACGAGAAAATCTGCTGAGCATCCCCGTCGGATGCCCCGCCTGGATTCGGTGCATCGGGAGGCGCCCCGGCCAGAGCGGGCAGGAGCAGCTCGTCGCGGACCGCATGCCACAGCCGGTGTTTGTCCCTGATGTCTGCCGACGGGAAGTGCGCCCCGCACAGCGGGCAAGCGAAGGCCAGGGGGCCGCCGCGTTCCGACCCAAAGCAGGGGCCAAGCGCGCGGGCCGAGCCAGCCTCATGAGTGCCCAGGTGCTTGCGCAGATAGGCTTGGCGACGGAACTTTTTGTGGCAATATGGGCACACGAAGATCTCGGGTCCCCCGACACCACTGGCACTGCCGGGCTCAGGCACCCGGCGCCCCAACACCCCCGGCGTATAAGGAAGCTGAGGAAGCGGAGGCTCGGGGTGGGACAGCACCTGGAGGCCGGGCTGTGGGGCGCTGTCCTGGTGCTGCTCCGTCCCGGAGCTGTCCCTGGCCCGTGGGTGCTGATCCGCAGTTCGCTCCGCCCGGCTGTTCTCCTTCCCCTCGGCCAGGAAAGATGCGACAGTCCCGGAATCCGGGGAGGACGATGATGGGGGCAGCTTCCCGTCGGCCGAGGAGATTGTGGCTGCATTGGCCGCTGCGGGACGCGGTTTGTGCCAGCGGCGATGGGAGGCGAGGTTCGCAGGGCAGCTGAAGACCTTGTCGCACTCGGGGCAGCGGTACTCGACGCGCACGATGCGGGAGCAGCGGTGCTGAGCCAGCGCGAAGGGGTCTGCGTACTGCTCCTTGCACAGCTGGCAGATGAACTCCCCCAGCGGTGTGCGGCTGCCCCCGGGGCCCCGGGACGGCGCCCCGGGCTCCTCCTCCTTGATCTTCAGGCCCAGAACAGGGGACGTGGTGACTTCATCGGCGAAGCTCAACTTCCTCATGGCCTTTGGTTTCTTGACTCCGGCGGCCGCGGGCCCAGACGAACAGCCCGAAGGAGCCTTGGCGCGGCGCTCACCGCCGGTGGCCCGCTTCAGGCCGTGCAAGGTGGCCGAGAGGGGCGCGGGGTCCGGATGGAGCGCGGGCTCTGGGAACGGTGCCCGGAGCGGCAGCAGGAACTGCTCCCCCGAGGTCGGTGCAGCTGCTGGTGCCACCGAGCAGGAGAAAGAGGCCACGGCGGCAGCGCCCCCGGGGAAGGACTCAGCAGAGACGGGTGAGCTGAGGCAGCGCTCCAGGAACGCCCTGCGCAGTTCCACGCCCGCCGGCTTCGTGGGGCTGGGGCTGGGCCCCGGACCCTCCCTACCATCCGCCCTCCACTCCGCGCCTTCCCGCCCGCCCGCCGCTGGGCTCACCCTAGCCGCCCGACAGGACGACCCTGACAGTTCACGGGCCGCCTCCTCCTCCGGAATTGGGTGTGCCTCCCGGTCCACACCGGGCTGAGGGGCACTGGAAGCCTCCTCGGGGAAGGGTGGCGTCCCCGGAGGTTCCAGAAGGGGGAAGACCCGCTCGGCTAGGCGCACTCGGTAAGAGCCGCCCGTCCGTTTAGTTCTCTTTACCAGGAAGCCCCTAGGCATGGTGGAGTCGGAGCGCTCAGGGGCAAAAGAGTGACAGGGGCGCCGCGGGGTCTGCGAGAGGGCGAGCACCGCAGCTGCCCGAGCTTCGCCGCGGCCGTCATGCGCCCGCCGCCTTTATAGCTGAGACGAGGGCCGAGGGGCCGCAGGGTCGCCTTCGGGCTGGACCAGCCAATCAGGAGTGGGAACGGGCGCGGGGGCGGGGCTTTCACGGGACCCGGCTCGCGCGGGTCCACTAGGCGGGAGGCGGCGCGGGCCGGGCTTAGCTGTGCCTCCTCCCGGCCGCCCACCCGGCGAAGACGCGAGAAGGCAAGGTGCTGAGTGTGAGGAAGCTCGGCGCCCCTGCCTCAGCGGCCTCCAGGGGCCGTCTGGGGTGCCGGGCGGAGCGGCCACCTCACCGCGCCCTCCTTGCGGGCGGGACCCCGCTGCCCCGCGTGTGGGAGGCTGATGGAAAAGCACCCCCCACACGCTTTGCGGGAGCACCGCGGAGAAGGGCGCCGGGCCGCAGGTGCCGGGGAGGCGACGAGTTGGTTGTCAGCCGGCGAACGGGTTAACGTCCTCTGCTGGTATCGAGCTGATGAGAAGCTGCGACAGAGCGGCAGGGCGGCTGACTCCACCGCCCTGTGCCTACACTTGACGGTGGGAGCACGTCTGCCATCCAGTATCGATCGAGGCTGCGCGCGTCTGTGATACTATGAGAATTCATCTGGGAAGAAGGGCTCTCAGTGCGGGAGAGCGTGCGTGCTGGCAAGCCTCTGGAGCTCAGGACGCCAGCAGGTTTCTGGGCCCCGGTCCTCGGGGCTTATGAATGCCTCCTCCCCATGGGAATAGGAGCGGGGAGGGGAAAACAGGATCTAATTTTCGACTGTCCTCAGATAAAGTGCCTTCTCTGTTCGCACCTTCCACTTGTACTACCCAGAGACATGACGGTGCCTAACTGAACTCTTTAGCATGGAGTAGATTGAGTGAGAAATGCTGGTGGAATCAGGATTTCCTCTGCTCCCCTTGTGTAAGAGATACTTTGCCAAAAATGTGCTATGGACCTTTAAAAATCAATACATTTTCATCCAGCACTGTTTTCAGCACTAGACGAGATCTGAAAGTTTGTGATACTAGTTGAACTATGAAAAATAATTAGAATATATATGGCAGATGCATAGTAAAGTGCCCCCAAATCCATGGTATAGACAAGTACAATCTGAGAATAGGAAGGGAAAAGAACTGTGGGTTCAAGCCTCCTCCCTAAGTAAAATTGGAGAAATAGACTGAGCCGATATGTTTTCAGAGTAGACTATGGCATAACAGATCCAGTCATCAAAAACACATAGTGTCTTCCTTCTAGTGCATGAAGCATTTTTACATAGACAGCATTATTTGAGGGAAGATTTGGAAGTAATTATATATTTGTTAATCAGTGGCTATATTTTGTGCATTCTATTTAAGTAATCTCTAATCTTTCCACAAACACAAAACAGAAGTAGATATTATTCTCCTTTTATGATGAGGGGACTGAGCCGCAAGAGAAGTTGTATCCCTGGCTGAAGTCACCCAGAGCTCAGAATCAAACCAAGTTCTCACTAATTCCAAAGCTCGGACTTTCCACTAGACCAGTGTCTTCAAACTATTTTTTTTCTGATCACATCCGCATTAAGAAATATTTTACAGAACACACAGGCAACTGAAACAAAAGTTTTACAAAATAACATTTACCCTTAACTAGGTGCAATGCATTTTTGTATTTTCTATTCACTTCTATTTTATTTTTTTTTAATGTTAGTCATAGCAAACGAATTTATTTGATAACTTCACTAATGGATTATGTCCCACAGTTTGAAAAACACCATCATTATGATGTCTCCCATTAAACAGCATGAAACCACACAAAATTAAATAAAATAAATAAACCTGATACTTTATGATCAAAATTAATATCTGGAATCACTACTTAAAATATTTGAGTCCTTTAGATTATAGGTAAGCTTTGTTTTTCAAATTGATTGTTTCTGACATGCCACTTTATGTATGATTTCTAACTCAACTTCTCAATTGTTCTCCTCTTATTTCTAATGACCCAGATACTGTATGGTTTGGAAAATCTAATATGAATTTTAATACTTTAAGATAGCCCCTTTTTTTGGGGGGGTGGCTTTTCCTCGGGTGCATAGTACTGTGTCAGAATTGCTGTCAACCATATGACCCAGCATTTGTGCTTCCAGGTATATAAACAGAAGAATTGAAAACAGAGACTGAATCACACGCTGGTACACTGATGTCCCTCAGAATGTAGCATTATCCACAATAGCCCAAAGGTGAAAACAACCCAGTGTCACCAACAAACACACAACCAAAATATAGTATATACAACTGACGGGTAGTATTCAGCCATAAAAAGAACTGAAGTTCTGACACATACTACAACATGGGGACTCTCAAAAACATTATACTAAGTGAAATAAGCCAAAGACAAAAAGACAAAATTCCAAGATTTCACTTACACGAAATGTCTATAATGCTTATTGAAAAGAATAGTGAAGTGAAGTCGCTCAGTCGTGTCCGACACTTTGCGACCCCATGGACTGTAGCCTACCAGGCTCCTCCGTCCATGGGATTCTCCAGGCAAGAGTACTTGAGTGGGTTGCCATTTCCTTCTCCAGGAGATCCTCCCAACCCAGGGATCGAACCCAGGTCTCCCGCATTGCGGGCAGATGCTTTACCATCTGAGCCACCAAGGAAGATCCTTATTTTACTTAAATGAAATATCTAGGCAAATTCATAGAAACAGAAAGATTATTACTGTTTGTCAGGGCTGCAGGAATGGGAACTTATAGCTTAAGAGGGTTATATAATTTCCTTCTGGAGTGATGGAAAAAGTTTTATTAATAGTGGTGAGAGATGGACAACGCTGTGAATACAATTAATGCCTAAACTGCACATGTTTAAAATTAAACAATTTAAAATTGTTTAAATGGACACTTTTGTTATATATATTATATTTTACCACAATAAAACTTTTCACACACACACCAAAAGAGTGGAAGGCAAAACCATGGCATATCAGCCTGTGGAAAGAATGTAAAGGACTAGGTCATGTAATTTGGACTTAATTACACAGGACAGGCAGAGAGAGTCACTTAAAGTTTTACAGTGGGGGAGTGACATTTGCTTTTGAAACTGCATGAGGGATAATATCTTTGCCTAAAATTTCTGCCAGAGAGTGAAAAGGAAACACAGATAAAGCAGTCTCCTCTCTTCAGTCTTTCACCTTTCTGAAAATGTGGATCTATTTTCCAGGGAAAAAAAAATTATGGAAACTTGAAAAGTCAGAAGGGCAGTTATAAGGTGAGAATACTTAGTGAAGTGATTGGCATAGAGCTGATATTCAATAAATATTTTTTGAATGAATGTTGCGGATCGTTAAATGGCTAGTGAGTGTGTCTATCCATCTATCCAAGCATCCTTCCAGCCCTCCTGGCTTCCAGACATCCTGTCTTCTTCCATCTGTACAACTATTCAATCAGATCAAGTAACTGCTCTGTAATCTTTCTGTGATGGTTCAGAAACATGGTGTTCAAGGATTATCTTTATTTTCAGATAAACAAATTCATGGAAAAGAGGGCCTGGCCTATACTATTTCTGTTCCTGACCGCCATTTTACAGAAATCTACCCTGAAATTTCTGGTTGACCCAATGGACATCAGCATCACCTGGGTTACCAAAGGGTTTGCTCCTGACCCGTCCTCCTACCAGCTCTGCTTCATTGCTTCCCAGGGAAGAGCTGACTGCCTGCCTGGGANCAGAAACCAATACAACGTTGTAAGTCAACTATATTTAAATGAAATAAATTTTTAAAATTAAATTAAAAATAACAATTTTAAAAGTAGTTGACAGAAGATGATATGGCCTTAATTATTCAAATATTGAATGGATTTAAATGATCAATTGCTGAACTGTATTAGTATAGTATTTCTATAAGTGCTTTTCTTCCCATGTTAAGCAGTGAAATAGATAGTTGACACCTTCTTAAAAACTGGGAAGTAGAGAGAAAACTTGACTTTCACTTGGCCGTGAAAGACTGCCTGTTAAAACTGAGATTCACTTCAGAAACTGTAAGCAATTGGAAAAGAGTGAGCTTGAACTAGAAAAAAATGACTTTCAATGGCATCAGATGCCACAATGGAAAGCATTTTAATTTGTTGTGCAGGAAACACGACAGCTCTTTACTCTCAGCCATTCTCGTGTTCCCAGTCATCAGCCCCAGCTCTGTCTTCTAAGATACTTCTCTCATCAAATTCTTTTAGCTACTTCTTCAGCTCAGTATATAACCCTTCTACCTAGAAACACTAAAACCTTTGTGAAAGCTGCACAAAGACTTCATCTTCCTAATTTTATAGAGATCCTTCTATATGAAAACCTACTGCCTTACTTCCAGACTCAAAAAGATATTTTATGGAGTTGGTTTATTGCTCATAAAACAAGTAAATTTCAATTCTAACACTGTCCTTTAATGGAGAGGTGATCTTGGAAATTTTACTTCATCTCTCTGAAGCTCAACAGTCTCTAAATTAGGTATAACAATACCTATATCATCAAATGAGAACTAAATTGAATGTGATGAACTAATATTCTCAACAGCACTAGCTCTTACTTGTGCTCACTATTGATTTTTTTTCTCTATAGCTATTTATATACTTGGTGCTGCTTGTAAATTCATAAGGGTAGAGACTGAGCATCTAACCAATTTAGGATTACACAGAATAACGTGTGTGTGTGTGTCTCAGTAAACATTCTGAAATAATAATGATGGCTGTCTACATGGCTGGGGAAAAAAGCATTCTCAGTTTTTATCTATACTTTAAATAAATCCCATTCAAATGCTTGAAAAGAACGTGCATATATTTTGCAGCTGTATATACCAAGTACAAAAGAGTCAGACACAACCTGGCAACTAAACAACACACTAAGGATTATATATGTATACGGCTCCTTCCACATATATATGGTGAAAGTGTTAGTTGCTCATCATGTCTGACTCTGCAACCCCAGGAACTGTAGCCGCCAGGCTCCTCTGTCAACGTAATTCTCCAGGTAAGAATACTAAAGTGGATAGCCATTCCCTTCTCCAGGGGATCTTCCTGACCCAGGGATCGAACCCAGGTCTCCTGCACTGCAGGTAGATTCTTTTACCGTTTGAACCAAGGTAAATTATGCTATTTCTCTTTGCAGTCTCTCATTTATACTCCATACAGTTTGAGACTTTGTCATAGGTGCATATAAATAAAAACATTATCTGTTCAGTTAACCAAACGTCTCGAGGTATACAGTATCTCTCTTTATCTGCGGTGATACTTCTGAGCTAAAGTCTGTTTTGTCTGATGTTTCCTTCCAGACACATCAACTATTATTTGATGGGCATTTACAACATATGTATTTGACTTCAACCTTTTTTATCATTATGTTTTAAGGGTGTCTCCACTTAACAGTAGCTGAATTTTTTTAACCAGATAATATTTAACTTTTAATTAGAGCATTTAGTCCTTTTCAGTTCAGTTCAGTTGCTCAGTCGTGTCCGACTCTTTGCGACCCCATAAATTAATCCCATGGATGGAGGAGCCTGGTAGGCTACAGTCCATAGGGTCGCAAAGAGTCAGACATGACTGAGCGACTTCACTTTCACTCTGATAATGAGAGGAAAAATTAATGTCTTCAACCCTTTCTGGTATTAGACGTGGTACCTCTCCTCCAGGACACTGTTGCAGAAATGACAGTGGGCCATCAAATGGGAATTGCACAGTTAAGTAACATTCTCTAGAACTCGGGGCCCAGAAAAGAGATGAAAAGCAATGGGAATTGCATAGTTAAGTAACATTCTCCAGAACTCGGAGCCCAGAAAAGAGATGAAAAGCCTCTATCATGCCATGGCCTTCCAGGTGAAGAACACTTTGGGGGATAGATTAGGGGTTAAATAAAAGGTAGAAAGGGGGCTAAAGGGGGCAGAAAAATAATTTAGATGGATACTCTCCACCTGTCTCTTATACACATCTGGGACTCTCAAAAACATTATATTAAGTGAAATAAGCCAAAGACAAAAAGACAAAATTCCAAGATTTCACTTACACGAAATGTCTATAATGCTTATTGAAAAGAATAGTGAAGTGAAGTCGCTCAGTCGTGTCCGACACTTTGCGACCCCATGGACTGTAGCCTACCAGGCTCCTCCGTCCATGGGATTCTCCAGGCAAGAGTACTTGAGTGGGTTGCCATTTCCTTCTCCAGGAGATNCCCACTTAGAAATTATGATAAATAGGGTAGCCCTTAGCAAGACTGTGAAATCTTTGCTTTCTTTATCTATAATACATCCTTTCTCTTGATAATCACACTTTTTTTTTTAACCACTCAAGACCTTTTGAATACACAATAGGACGTTCATCTGCTCTGGTATAGTTTAATTAAAAGTCATACACACCGAATTCTCTTTCAAGCTATCTGCATTTTAACTTTCCTATTTCTAATTATGAAACGAATTACTTTGACTTAAATTCAGGAATTTTGTGATAATAGCAATGGGAAAATTTTTCTGTACAGAGAGAGAATTCTTGCCCTGAAATCACAGTGTGTGTAAGACAAGCTCAGATAACTGACCTACTTTCTAGTCACTTGAATATCAGATGATTAGTCGGAAGGAACTTTATCTCTTCTATTTCTCTGCTGCCTCACCTCAGCACAGACGTGCCCCTATACAAGGTAAACACCTGTGGCATCTACTATGGGCCTTTTCTCCCACAAGAACTTGTAAGTCAAATGGCCTCTCATTCATCTAAGGCAAAGCACCAGATTTATTTTCCTAAACCTAATCCTCACTTTGGTAAATGGCACCTCTATTCAATTAGCTGCCTAAACCAAATTTCAAAAAAATTCTGACTGAAGCCAAACACTCCATTTTCAATCTGTGAGCAGTTCTTGTCAGCTCAAGCATTTCCTGAGTCTGAAGACTTCTCAGATTTCCCTTCCACTGTACTCTCCTTCAGCCTCTCTGCTTCCACCCCTGCCCCTCAATAATGTATTTCTCACTGGGCAGCAAGATGGATCCCATTAGAACATAACTCTGACCACTTCACTCTTTTGCTCAAAATCTTGAAATGACTCCCTGCCAAACTTGGAATAAAATCCAAAACTCTGACTGGTCCCTGTGATTCTTAAACCACAGCTTCCACCATGCTCTTCCTCATTTTGTTCCATACACATTGACCTCCTTATTTTCCCGAGACGTGACAAGTACATTCCACCTCAAGGCCATTCATCCCACCAGAACATTCTTTCTACAGATATGCTCACAACTTCTTCTTTCACTTCACTGGGGACTTTACTCAAAGAATTCCACCTCAGAAAAACCTTCCCTGACCACCTGACCTGAAATGGCAACCCCATACCCACTAGTAGCCTTCATCATTTGCCATCCCTGTACCACTCACCTTGCTTTCTCTTGAGAGAACTTACCACAATCTGTCACCACATTATATATGTATTTGTTTATTTGTTAATTGTCTGTTGTCCCCCCAAAGCTATTTTTTGTTTTGTTCACAGCTGTATATACAGTATCTAGAAAAATGTCTGGCACAGTTGTAAATGAATTGATGACTAAAATAGTGAGCCACTGGATTTTAAAAAAGCATCTCTGTGCCAAGTGGGATATACAGAATGGATAAACAAGGTCCTACTGTCTAGCACAGGCAACTATATTCAGTATCCTGAGACAAACCATAATGAAAAAGAATATGAAAAAGGATATATATATATTATATATATATAATATATATGGGGGCTATGGGTGTATGTGTGTATAACTGAGTCATTTTGCTATACCAGCAGTAATTAACACAACATTTTAATTCAACTATTGCCGGGAGAAATATCAATAAGCTCAGATATGCAGATGACACCACCCTTATGGCAGAAAGTGAAGAGGAACTAAAAAGCCTCTTGATGACAGTGAAAGTGGAGAGTGGAAAAAGTTGGCTTAAAGCTCAACATTCAGAAAACTAAGATCGTGGCATCTGGTCCCATCACTTCATGGGAAATAGATAGGGAAACAGTAGAAACAGTGTCAGACTTTATCTTTTTGGGCTCCAAAATCACTGCAGATGGTGACTGCAGCCATGAAATTAAAAGACGCTTACTCCTTGGAAGGAAAGTTATGACCAACCTAGATAGCATATTCAAAAGCAGAAACATTACTTTGCCAACAAAGGCCCATCCAGTCAAGGCTATGGTTTTTCCAGTGGTCATGTATGGATGTGAGAGTTGGACTGTGAAGAAAGCTGAGTGCTGAAGAATTGATGCTTTTGAACTGTGGTGTTGGAGAAGACTCTTGCAAGTCCCTTGAACTGCAAGGAGATCCAACCAGTCCATTCTAAAGGAGATCAGCCCTGGGTGTTCTTTGGAAGGAATGATGCTAAAAGCTGAAACTCCAGTACTTTGGCCACCTCATGAGAAGAGTTGACTCATTGGAAAAGACTCTGATACTGGGAGGGATTGGGGGCAGGAGGAGAAGGGGATGGCAGAGGATGAGATGGCTGGATGGCATCACCGACTCAATGGATGTGAGTTTGAGTGAACTCTGGGAGTTGGTGATGGACAGGGAGGCCTGGCGTGCTGCGATTCATGGGGTCGCAAAGAGTCAGACACAACTGAGTGACTGAACTGAACTGATACTTCAATAAAAAAAAAATTTTTTTTAAGTGAAAAAGGCACAGAGTAGAAGAAAGTATTACATCATATATGTGACAAAAGATTTTTATCCTAAATTCATAAGGATCTTCTACAAATTCAGTAACAATGAAAGGCAATCAAGTAGAAAAGAAACAAGAAGAGGTACTACAGAAGACTGTATCCAAATAAATGAAAATGTGCTCAAACTCATTCATCATCAGGAAAATATAATATTAAGTCCACAGTGAAATGCTTTGACACCACCAGCAAAATGACTAAAATTTAAATCTGTTAATATCACAGTGTTGCCATGCATATGGAGCAACTGGAACTCTAATATACTGCTAATGGATGCTAACTCGGTACAACTACTTTAAAAAAGTTTGGCTCTGTCCACAAAATATAATAAACATACTCTCTGACTCAGGAAATAAAAGCATCTCTTTTTTATTACTGCAAACTATAAATCTAGAGCCCATCTTGAGCACAGAAGGGGGAGACAAAGTCATAAAGAGTCCCAGATTCTAGACATTTGGGAATCTTGGTACTGAAAAAAATGAGAGGAATAGAAAGGTCTTCCTTGAATTTTTACATCCTTGAAAGATCTTTTCTCCCCACCTCAATCACTTGACCCATGGCTTGGATCACTCCCACTCCCTTCCTCTGAAGTCCTTTCCTCCAGGGAAAATAAACACCAGCTTCTAAACCAGAGTTTTTGTCTCAAGCTCTTCAGTACCCAGAAACCAGGAGAATGAGAGCAGAAAGAAGCTTGCTGGCTATTTAGATGGAAAGACAAGACTTCCCAGATAAGATTGCCTGTGTGGAAAACAAGGAATTTCAGGCACAAGGCATGGCGGTTATTGACAAGTTTAATCCAGATTAAACTACACTATTCTGTCTCTCAGGAGCTTTATGGAGAGACAGAATAGTGTAGCCGTCAGGAGCACAGGCTATAAAGTGAGATGGTCTTGAGTTCGGTTCCAGCTCCACAACTAGCTGTTTCATCTCAAGCACCTTACTGAGCATTTTTGCAGATTAAGTTTCCTCATCACAAGATAGAAATAGTAACAATTATCTCAAAGAATACTTTTAGCTTAAATATTTTAATGTATTTTAAAGGCTTAACACAATGGATGGCACACAGTGAGCCCTAAGTGAATGGAAGGTACTATCATTATTATTACTGAGGTAAAGNAGCACCTTACTGAGCATTTTTGCAGATTCAGTTTCCTCATCACAAGATAGAAATAGTAACAATTATCTCAAAGAATATTTTTAGCATTAAATATTTTAATGTATTTTAAAGGCTTAACACAATGGATGGCACACAGTGAGCCCTAAATGAATGGAAGGTACTATCATTATTATTACTGAGGTTAAGGAAAACTATTGACCCTAATGGCAACTATAAATTCTACAGAAATAGCACTCATTTATGTGACTGGCTGATATTTTATACCCAATTAGGATGCCAGATAGCACTGATGGGGCATAGCTTTTGGTGTGCTCAAAATTAATTTTGTTTTACTGAAATAAGAGTCACAAAACAGACCAAGACAGAAGACAGTGTAGTTGACTGGATTAAGCCAATGATTTGGAGTCAGGCCTGAGTCTGAACTATAAGTCTGCCATTTACCTGCTTTATGACTGGGACAGGTTCTTTAAACTCTCTGGCCCCCCAGACTGCTGCCACGTGGGCACTACAGTGCTGTGTTCTCTACATGTGGGCAAGAAGTCTGATGTCCTTTGTGGTGAGTAGATGCTGCCACGCAGAGGAGCTGAGGCTGGAAAGATAAGTCAGGGCTGGATTGAAGAGAACACTGTATACCACACTAACCTGAGCGTTGGTGTTATTCAGAGAAAGCCACTGATTTTTCTTATAAAGCACTAAAAATTTACAGAGAAAGGGATAAAAAAGATGTGGTACATATATACAATGGAATGTTACTCAGACATAAAAAAGAATGAAATAATGTCATTTGTACTAACATAGATGGGCCTAGAGATTGCCATACCAAGTGAAGTAAGTCAGACAGAGGAAGACAAATATGATATGCTTATATGTGGAATCTAAAAAAAATTATATAGATTAATTTATATACAAAACAGAAGTAGACCCACAGAAAATAAACTTATGGTTACCAAAGGGGAAAGGGGAGGGGAGGAATCAATTAGAAAGTTAGGATTAACATGTCCACACTACTGTATATCGGGGAAGGCAATGGCACCCCACCCCAGTACTCTTGCCTGGAAAATCCAATGGACGGAGTAGCCTGGTGGGCTGCAGTCCATGGGNGTAATTTATCTGTTTCTCTGGTTGGTTTTAATATTTATTCTTTGTCTTTGGTTTTCAGATGTTTTATTTCAATGGGCTTAGATATGGTTTTCTTTTCATTAATCATGCTTTCATAAGACTTCTTAAAATCAGTGACATGAAGTCTTTTGTCAGCTTAGAAATTCCTCAGCAGTTAACTCTTCAAAGAATTGTTATGTATGCCAAATCCAATACAGTACTGTAAAGTAAAATAAAGTAAAAAATAAATAAATAAAATAAAAAAAAGGATAGTATTTATCATGTAAAAAAAAAAAAGAATTGTTTTATCTCATTCTCTTTCTTCTCCTAGAAATGTGGCTGAACCCATGTTAGACATTCTCACTATATCTTCTGTTTCTTTTATCCCCTCTTCTTTTCCCTTCTGCAGGCTGCATTCTAGATCATTTCCCTTGATGTATCTTCAGATTCATTAAGTCTTAAAGGTGTGTCTAACCTACACTTAAAATCTTGCTGGACTTAAAATTCTTATTTTTTATTTCAATGGGCTTAGATATGGTTTTCTTTTCATTAATCATGCTTTCATAAGACTTCTTAAAATCAGTGACATGAAGTCTTTTGTCAGCTTAGAAATTCCTCAGCAGTTAACTCTTCAAAGAATTGTTATGTATGCCAAATCCAATACAGTACTGTAAAGTAAAATAAAGTAAAAAATAAATAAATAAATAAAATAAAAAGGATAGTATTTATCATGTTAAAAAAAAAAGAATTGTTTTATCTCATTCTCTTTCTTCTCCTAGAAATGTGGCTGAACCCATGTTAGATATTCTCACTATATCTTCTGTTTCTTTTATCCCCTCTTCTTTTCCCTTCTGCAGGCTGCATTCTAGATCATTTCCCTTGATGTATCTTCAGATTCATTAAGTCTTAAAGGTGTGTCTAACCTACACTTAAAATCTTGCTGGACTTAAAATTCTTATTTATAAGTTTACTCATAAAAAATAGTTTTATTTATAAAATTTACCTTTATATTTTTGTTTAAAATAAAGTCACAATATTTAAACTCACAGTAAAATTGTACTTGGCTCTTTTTTCAAATTCAGATTTGCTGTTTACTTTCTATAGTTTCCTGTTCTCTGTAGAAAGCATCAAGCTGGTATTTTACATCTTTACTTTTTATTTTTTTTCTTTTACGTTTTTAAACATCACCATCATAATTGTGCTATAGTCCATGCCTCATAATTCTAGTATTTAAAGTCTTCATGGGTCTGTTTTTGTTGATTGCTATCTCTGATGACTCTTGTTTATTTAATCTGGCTTCCTTGTCTACCAGATTATCATTGAGAAGATAATACATTCTCATATTCTGCCAGATACGAGGATGTGCTGAACATCATATTTGACAAATTATTTACAGAAATTATTTAGGCCTATGATAAAAGTATCTTCCTCAAGAGCAGACCTGTATTTCCTTCTGCCAAGCATCCAGAGACACTGCCAAACAATTATTTTAACCCAGGTTCAAGGCTTTGAGATCATTGACCCAGGCAATTTGCATACAAGCAGTAAATACTCGAGGGCTTTGGAATCTCAGTATCTTGTGGAAAAGGGTCTTCCATTATACCTCCTGTCGTGTACAGGTCCAGGAGTTTGCTTTTTGTCTCCTTTGCACTTGCAAGTCTATCAAGACAAACGCTGTCATTGTTTAGTCACTCAATTGTGTCTCCTGCAATTCCATGGGCTGTAGCCAGTAAGGCTCCTCTGTCCATGGGATTTCCCGGGCAAGAACTCTGGAGTGGGCTGCCACTTCCTTCTCCAGGGGACCTTCCCGACCCAGGGACCGAACCCACATCTTTTGCTTAGTAGGTGGACTCTTTACCACTGAGCCCCCAGAGAAGCCCAGACAAATACTCTGATTTTAGCCAATCAGCAAATTCCCTCAGGGCAGAACATATTTGGATTCCCATTTCTCCTGGTAATTCCAAACTATCTTTTCATATCCTTTTATCTTGAAGACTAAATTGTAAATCTGGATCTTTTAGTTGTTTTTACTGGGAGGATTCATCTAGTTTACCAGAACCATTCAATAGACTTACATTTTAAACTTTTTTGGTGACTATTAAGAAAATGTCCTTCAGAAAGGTCGTACCTGTTTAGGCTTCTATCAGTAGGCTTAGAAATGCCTTTTTTTTTTTAACCTTTTTTCCCTTAACTATATATTTTGCCACTTATGAGAAAAAACATTTCCAAGTTGAATAAGGGAAAAATCCTGCTTTTACTAAGTATCTGTACTTATTTAATTACCAATGAAATTGAATGTTTTGTGGTCTGTTTATTTAAATTGTATTTTACTTTTTATAATTTAACCTATTCAAAAATTTCTGTTTTTTATTTTTCTTAGGTCCTTTGGCTACCATAAAGCTGCTACCCACCAGCAAACCTACATCAGTTGTTAAAATATTAAACAGCTTCCATACCAATCACCAAATAGCCATCACCTTCCAAATGGCCTTACCTTGGCTCACACAGACATTTCAGCCTCTCCCAAACACCATTCGCTTGCTCATTTTCCATCAGTTAAAGAGTTAATGTCCAACAAACCAACAGGCCTTTAGAGCCTTACCCTTGTTCAGAGCCCTGGCCATTGTCAGTTCTGACTGGTTAGTAGCTATTATGTAGATATTGTTAAACCTTTTAATGTAACATATGTGCATACATATTGAAAGTATTTTTTTAATGTGACTGACAAGGGCTTAATTTCCAAAACATACCAAATAGCTCACATAACTCAGAAACAACAATGAAAAATATCCGACTGAAAAATGGGCAGATCTAACCAGACATTTCTCCAAAGAAGATGTAATACATGGCCAACAAGCACATGAAAAGATGCTCAGCATTACTAATTTTTAGAGAAATGCAAATCAAAACTACAACGAGTGCCACCTCACATTGGTCAGAATGGCCATCGTTAAAAAGTCAACAAATAACAACTGCTGGGGAGGGTACAGTGGAAGGGATCCTTCCTACACTCTTCGTGGGAGCATAAGTTGGTGCAGCCACTATGGAAAACATTATGGAGGTTTCTCAAAAAACTAAAAATAGAGTTGCCGTATGATCCAGCAATCCTACTCTTGGGCTTATATCTGGACAAAACTAATTCAAAAAGAAACGTGCACACCTATGTTAACAGTGGGACTATTCACATTAGCCAAGACATGGAAACAACCTACATATCCATTGATAGATGAATATATAAAGAAGATGTGGTACATACATACAATGGACTACTACTCATTTAAAAAAAAAGAATGAAATAATGCCATCTGCAGCAACATGGGTGGACTCAGAGATTATCATACTGGGATTAGTAAATGCAAATTTTTATATATATAGTGGATAAACCAGGTCCTATTTTATAGCACTGGGAACTTTATTCAATATCCTGTGATACACCACAATGGAAAAAATATGAAAAATATATACACACACACACACGTATATATATATGTAACTGAGTCACTTTGCTATACAGCAGAAATAAACACAATATTGCAAGTCAATTATACTTGAATAAAATATATTTTTAAAAATGTAAAAGGAAAAAGCCCATTTTACAATTAAGACTTTAAAAACATATCATGCTGTATTCCTTTTTCCTTCTATATCCTATTTCCTTAATTTTTATTTATAATTAGTTTCAGTTCCCTGGTGGCTCAGAGGTTAAAGCGTCTGCCTGGAATGCAGGAGACCCAGGTTTGATCCCTCGGTCGGGAAGATCCCCTGGAGAAGGAAACGGCAACCCCCTCCAGTATTCTTGCCTGGAGAATCCCATGGAGGGAGGAGGCTGTTGGCTACAGTCCATGGAGTCACAAAGAGTTGGACACGACTGAGCGACTTCACTTTCACTTTCTCTCAAAATTATTACCATCACAACAGCTATTTGTTCTTTTTCTTGCACTTGGCTTTATTCATAAAACAATTTGTTTTGGAAATCATTCCACATTATGACTCATCAGTTCAATTCAGTTCATTCGCTCAGTCGTGTCCGACTCTTTGTGACCCCATGAATCGCAGCACGCCAGGCCTCCCTGTCCATCACCAACTCCTGGAGTTCACTCAGACTCACATCCATCGAGTCGGTGATGCCATCCAGCCATCTCATCCTCTGTCGCCCCCTTTTCCTCCTGCCCCCAATCCCTCCCAGCATCAGAGTCTTTTCCAACGGGTCAACTCTTCGCATGAGGTGGCCAAAGTACTGGAGTTTCAGCTTTAGTATCATTCCTTCCAAAAAACTCCCAGGACTGATCTCCTTCAGAATGGATAGATCCACCTATTTTGTTTGTTTTGTTTAATTGAAATATAATTGATCTACAATGTTGCATTAGTTTCAGGTGTACAACAAAGCAATATGTATACGTACATATACAAATGTTATGTATGTATCAACAAGCTGATGCAGCCACTATGGATTCTTCTCCCTTATAGGTTATTACAAAGTACTGAGTACAGTTCCCTGTGTCATACAGCAGGTCCTTTTTGGTTATCTACTTTATATCACCTATTTCTTTTTACCTGCTGCATAATATTCCCTAGTGTGCATATGCCATTGCATATGCCACTGTTGCTCTGTGTTCACACTTAACAAAGTGTGATGACTAATACCCATGTCCCTGTGTCTCTGAGTCTATTTAAGAGTGTTTCCTCTAGGGTAGAGACAGCGTAGTAGAGATGCTACTACTACATTAGCTATGCTACATTCTCAGAGAGAATGTATATTTTAAAACTTGTATCAGATGTTAAAAAAAAATGTCTTCCAAAATATAGTTCTAGTTTACAAGCTGTGAAATTGTGATTTATAATAAGAAATGTACGTTTGATCTTCATCCTCATTTCTGGCACCTATAGCTATTTGCTGTTAAATGATCTCTCAGCTTTTAAAAATCTATAAAGGAATTTAGTTACAAATCTATAAGATTTTTATCAGATTTTATTATGTTTTGAAACCCTATCAAGCTTATGATTGTCTATGTTAATATTTTTAGCAGACATCACAAATTATAAACTTTCTAAGTATTAGTAGAATACAGAATAAAGTAATAGTTCATTTTGGAGAAGAAGTAAAGTATTTTGAATTTTTTTGCCATGCTGTGTGGCATGTGAGATCTTAGTTTTCCAACCAGGGATTGAACCTGAGACCCCTGCATTGGAAGCACAGAGTCTTAACAGCTGGATTGCCAGGGAAGTCCCTGAACTAATTTTTTATTTATGATCTGTTATCTCCTATAGAAAGAGTAAATGAATTTTTGTGCACTAAATCATTTTCATACTTGTTTACCATATTGATCTATAAAGATACTAGCTCTTTTATGGTCTTCTGCCAAATATATCAGTTAGCTATTATGATCCATTTTTTTATGATTACTTTGTTTTAAATCTGATAACCTCACCATTGCATTGTTATCCAGGCAACATCTTCCTAGCATTTCAATTATCTTAATCTCATGCAGACCCACATCAAAAGCTTTTACAAACATTTAGATATATTGTTTGCCCATGGAGTTTTCTTTATCCACAAACTTGTTGAGTAATTTTATAAGATCAAATAAATCAGATTTGCCTGGCATAATCTGTCTTCATAAACAAATGCTGTCCACTGACCATCACATTGTTATCTAAATGATTTCAGATCAATTTGGTTTGCTCTAACTTGGGCAATTGCATTCTGCCAGCCCCAAACTCCCTCTATTTTTCAATTGGAGACATTATTCTTCCTTTCACTTAACAAAGTGTTCTGTAAAGCAAGCAGGCCAGTATCTGAACCAATAAAGCCTAGTTTCCTGAAGATTTGTGTCTGATAGGCTAACTGAAACTATGTATTACATCCATGTCATAGCTTTAGCTGGTGACATTATTACCTAAATCATTGTACTAGATGTCATAAGTAATATTTTGTGTTACATCAATGGGAAAAGTAGGCAACACAAAGAAAGTTTTTCATGTGTATGTCTAGGACCATCCTAATGCTAGATTCCCTACAATATAATCAGATTTAGTTGGAATCAAGTTTTACATCAGAGGTTAATAGTGAGATACACTGGATGTGAGATGATTTCACTAGAAGACTTGTTATATATTGTACTAAGGCAGAATGATCACTGTGCTTTAGCTAAGAAAAATGGTAATTCTACAGTTAGTCCTCCATATCCACATGTTCCACACCTATGGATTCAAAACCAACTGTGGACCAAAAATATTTGGGAAAATATTCCAGAAATTTCCAAAAAGCAAAACTTGCATTTGTCACGCTCTGACAACTACTTATATAGAATTTATATTGTGTTGGGTATTATAAGTAATCTAGAGATGATTTAAATTGTATGAGAGGAGGTGCATAGGTTATATGCGGATACTATACCATCTTATGGACTTCCTTGGTGGCTCACATGGTAAAGAATCCACCTGCAGTGCAGGAGACCTCAGTTCAACTCCTGGGTTGGGAAGATCCCCTAGAGAAGGAAATGGCAACCCACACCAGTGTTCCTGCTGGAGAATCCCATGGACAGAGGAGACTGGCGGGCTATAGTCCATGGGGTCTCAAAGGGTTGAACACGACTGAGTGACTAAGCATGCATGCACCCATGACATTTTACGTAAGGGACTTGAGCATCTGCAGATTTGGATATCCCCAGGGTCCGGGAGCCAACTCCCTTCAGATATCAAGAGAGGACTATATTTCAGGGTAAATGAACAAACTATTCATTACTCATCACTTCATTGAATAAAATCTATAAATTTATTCATTCTATTCCTCTCACATTTATATGATGCCCTGTGAAATCTGTGGTTTATCTCCTTATTTGACATTGACCTAAAACTGAATGCTAACTTGGGGGCAATCAAAAGAGGCACTCGGCTGGTTTGCATACAGGTTTTGAAAAGGAAGAGGACCTCTCGCTTCCTTTGGTGCTTCTATACTTTAATTTCAACCACACTCAGCTTGAACTGCACAGTTCTTGGTTTAAAACAAAGAAACCCAGATTCCAAAATTCAGTCATAATGTCCAGGGAGTAATTCACACACTTGAAGAACGTTTGTGTGGTGGAGGAAATCCACGGCCTGCTGGGGCTCGCACTGCCCCAGGAAAGCTGGGGCTGGGAGCCCCGAGGGTCTGGGCCCTGCGGTGGCGGCAGCAACGGCAGCAGGAGCCCCGGTGCGATTGCCATAGCAGCCGTGAGACAACTTCCACAAGAACTGGCTGATACCCAGAAGATGAGGTACAGGACTGACAGAAGTTATGTCAACTCACAAGTCAGGTACAAGCAGCATCTCATGAAAACTTAGAGCAGTTAAGAGAGAGGAGTAATGCTTTAATAAGAAGTCAGGTGGAACTCAGAATTAAATCCTTGGAATCTGAACTCTCCAAGATGAACATTTTTCAAGAAGATTCTAATAAAACAGAGTTGGAAAAATATAAGCAACTCTACCTAGAAGAACTAGAAGTTAGAAAGTCATTGGCAAATAAACTAGACAAGACTAAGGAGAGGCTGGCAGAGGTCAGTACCAAGCTTGGGATGCTGAAACAGCAGGACAGATCTTGCCTCAGCACTCTCACCAGGAGGCCAGTCCTGGAGTCCCCTTGTGTTGGAAATTTCAATAATACTTTAGTGCTCAATAGAAATCTTACTCCAAGACCAAACGTAGAGCTTTCTACCTCAATTCCATGCCCTTCAAATAACAGCACGGAGACTTACTTGACCAAGATGCAGTGGGAGTTGCAAAAGAACATAACTAAAGAACTAGGAAAAGCTGCTGCTGAATTTAAATCTGGATCCTATAGAGTGTCTCCTCTAGGATCTACAGATGAGTCAAATCTATATCAGGACCTACTTTTGAAAACATCACAAGAATATGCACACATTTTGAAGGAAAAAAAATATGATCTGAAAGATAAATAGTAAAAGTTTCCCTACTGGACTGTTTTCATGACATTTTCGTTGTTTCCCATTAAATATAATGAGAAAATCTTTATTAAAGGGAAATATTTTTATGTGCATAATGAAAATTTATATGATATGGTTAGCCATGCTTCTCCACATCTAACTTACTTTTAAGCAGATTTAAAAACCAGCACTGTTGAGTTTTACATATGCAAAGTGAAAGTGTAGTCACTCAGTCATGTCTGATTTTTTGCGACCCAATAGACTGTAGCCCACCAGGCTCCTCTGCCCATGGAATTCTCCAGGCAAGAAAACTGGAATGGGTAGCCATTCCCTTCTCCAGGGGATCTTCCAGCCCCAAGGATCAAACCCGGGTCACCTGCATTGCAGGCAGGTTCTTCACCATCTGAGCCACCAGCGATGCCCTTTACAAACGCAAAACCGAAAACTAATACCAGCTGTCTTTAAACAGCACCCAAACAGCCAAACTTGTCATTAATATTTAGTGGTGCAGACTGATATCTTTTTTGTATTTTCCGGTTTATATCATTATTTATAGACCTAAAGATTTAGATATTGCTGTTATGGCTACTGCCAATGTTCTCTTGATGAAAGTGAAAGAGGAGAGTGAAAAAGTTGGCTTAAAGCTCAACATTCAGAAAACGAAGATCATGGCATCTGGTCCCACCACGTCATGGCAAATAGATGGGGAAACAGTGGAAACAGTGTCAGACTTTATTCTGGGGGCTCCAAAATCACTGCAGATGGTGACTGCAGCCATGAAATTAAATGATGCTTGCTCCTTGGAAGAAAAGTTATGACCAACCTAGATAGCATATTAAAAAGCAGAGACATTCCTTTGCCAACAAAGATCCATCTAGTCAAGGCTATGGTTTTTCCAGTGGTCATGTATAGATGTGAGAGTTGGACTGTGAAGAAAGCTGAGCGCCAAAGAATTGATGCTTTTGAACTGTGGTGTTGGAGAAGACTCTTGGGCTGCAAGGAGATCCGGCCAGTCCATCCCAAAGGAGATCAGTCCTGGGTGTTCCTTGGAAGGACTGATGCTGAAGCTGAAACTCCAATACTTTGGCCACCTTATGTGAAGAACTGACTCATTGGAAAAGACTCTGATGCTGGGAGGGATTAGGGACAGGAGGAGAAGGGGATGGCAGAGGATGAGATGGCTGGATGGCATCACTGACTCGATGCACATGAGTTTGGGTGAACTTCAGGAGTTGGTGATGGACAGGGAAGCCTGGCATGCTGAAATTCATGGGGTCGCAAAGAGTCAGACACAACTGAGTGACTGAACTGAACTGAAGTATTCATAGTGGCATAAAACTTACTACATGTAACTTGAAACACTGATTCATAGATCGTTCCTCATGGAAAAAATAGAAAAAAAAAAAATGTTTGTGGAATTTTTTTCCTTTGGGGCCCTTTGGATCAGCATTTGTAGCAACAAACCCACATGGCCCAAGCAGAAATCTGGAAAAAGACATTAAAGGCAGAGTAGGTAAACAGAAAACTATCATTATTTACTCTCTAAAGGTATCTTCTTTACTAACAGACTAGAGTTCAAGCTTTTCTATGGACTGAGTGAAATGAGTAGCATTTCATCCTATAGTAAATATTTGTAAGATGAAATTATCATATTCTCTTATCTTCTTTGTTATTATTAAGTTGGTTTTGTTTTGTTTTTTCACTTAAGAACATGATACCTCATGAGATCAACCATACTAACATCTTTCTTGGTTTTTGAAAATTGCTATTGCTAAAATATCAACCATACTTGTTTAGTAAAAGCAAATATTTTGTGCGTGTGAGCATGCACCCATGCGCATGTGTTTGTGTTAGAAATGATTATTAAAGAAGCCAGTATTATTATGAGAGAATAGGACAGAATGACACTATTGGCTGAGTTTCCTTTACTTCCTTTCTATTTCTCCAGGGACCTTCCATGGAGATAATTAGAATATTGGCCTGGTTATTATTGTCTAATAAGAGTTGTCAGTCATTGATAAAACTTTTTTCTGCCTTCATGCACTGTAACACTTGTACATAAGGACTGTTCTGCTTTCCAATAAAGTAAATTTTCCCTAAAGCTTGTTTGTTGTTAATATTCTGCTAAGGAGGGGAGGTTGTTGAGAGAAGACAGAAATGCAAAGAAGATTAAATAAAGAAAACTTCAACATTTTCAACTCAGATTCCTCATCTGAACTATAGTACACAGAAAACTTCTTGACTATTCTCTCAATTCTCTCAAGGATAGTACAAAATTAGTACTATACTAGATGCACAGGAAAAAAGTTAATTTATTTGGGCTTAATTCTCCCCTAGATCAGATGAGGAATATAATTCCAGCTGTATTTAAACATAATTCCTTGGGAGTTTGGAACTAGCCAACACAAACTATTATATATAGAATGGAAAAACAGCAAGGTCCTGTTGAGTAGCTCAGGGAACTCTACTCAATATCCTGTGATAAGCGATAATGAAAAAGGAAAAAAAAGGATAGATATACATGTGTGACTGAATCACTTTACTGTACACCTGGAACATTGTAAATTATACTTTAATTTAAATTTTTAATTAAAACATGCTAGCAAAGTAATGTTCAACATTCTCCAAGCCAGGCTTCAACAGTACATGAACCGTGAACTTCCAGATGTTTAAGTTGGATTTAGAAAAGGCAAAGGAACTAGGGATCAAATTGCCAACATCCACTGGATCATCAAAAAGGCAAGAGAGTTCCAGAAAAACATCTAATTCTGCTTTATTGACTATGCCAAAGCCTATGACTGCGTGGATCAAAACAAACTGAAAAATTCTTAAAGAGATGGGAATACTAGACCACCTGACCTGCCTCCTGAGAAATCTGTATGCAGATCAGGAAGCATCAGTTAGAACTGGACATGTAACAACAGACTGGTTCCAAATCGGGAAAGGAGTACGTCAAGGCTGTATACTGTCACCCTGCTTATTTAACTTATAAACACCCTGCTATTTATTTATATGTAGAGTACATCACGAGAAACACTGGACTAGATGAAGCACAAGCTGGAATCAAGATTGCTGGGAGAAATATCAATAACCTCAGATATGCAGATGACACCACCCTCATGGCAGAAAGTGAAGAAGAACTAAAGAGCCTCTTGATGAAAGTGAAAGAGGAGAGTGAAAAGCTGGCTTAAAACTCAACATTCAGAAAACTAGGATCATGGCATCTGGTCCCATCACTTCATGGCAAATAGATGGGGAAGCAATGGAAACAGTGAGAGACTTTATTGGGCTCCAAGATCACTGCAGCTATGAAATTAAAAGACGCTTGCTCCTTGGAAGAAAAGCCATGACCAACCTAGACAGCATTTTAAAAAGCAGAGACATTACTTTGCCGACAAAGGTCCATCTAGTCAAAGCTGTGGTTTTTTCAGTAATCATGTATGGATGTGAGAGTTGGACTATAAAGAAAGTTGAGAGCTCAAGAACTGATGCTTTTGAACTGTGGTGTTGGAGAAGACTCTTGAGTCAAATAGATGGGGAAGCAATGGAAACAGTGAGAGACTTTATTGGGCTCCAAGATCACTGCAGCTATGAAATTAAAAGACGCTTGCTCCTTGGAAGAAAAGCCATGACCAACCTAGACAGCATTTTAAAAAGCAGAGACATTACTTTGCCGACAAAGGTCCATCTAGTCAAAGCTGTGGTTTTTTCAGTAATCATGTATGGATGTGAGAGTTGGACTATAAAGAAAGTTGAGAGCTCAAGAATTGATGCTTTTGAACTGTGGTGTTGGAGAAGACTCTTGAGAGTCCCTTGGACTGCAAGGAGATCCAACCAGTCCATCCTAAAGGAGATCAGTCCTGAATATTCATTGTAAGGACTGATGCTGAAACTCCAATACTTTGGCCACCTGATGCGAAAAGCTGACTCATTTGAAAAGATCCTGATGCTGGGAAAGATTGAAGGCAGGAGAAGAAGGGGACAACAGAGGAGGAGATAGTTGGATGGCATCACCGAGTCAACGGACATGAGTTTGAGTAAACTCCATGAGTCGGCGATGGACAGGGAGGCCTGGCGTACCGCAGTCCATGGGGTCACAAAGAGTCAGACACGACTGGGCAACTGAACTGAACTGATTATTCTTTAAATAGTCATTGTAATTTCAAAATAAAGTGGAAACTCTTATGTAAACAGCTTTAATAATTTCAATTGATCATAAATAAAGAGATTGATTTGTTCCCTCCCAAAGGTTTATTGTGCTTAATCCTTTGAAACTAGTTTAAAAATGAAAGCAGCATTGTAACCTCAAATCTTTTATGGAATGCTAGTTTTAAAACAAGACCCACATGGTATATTCATGAGCATCAACAATTTGAAAAGTCCTAACTAGGTGTCAAGATCAAAAGGTTTTACAGGGAACTCTGCCCAGTGTTATGCAGCAGCCTGGATGGGAGAGAAATTTGGGGGAGAATAGATAAACGTATACTTAGGGCTGAGCCCCTTTGCTGTCTACCTGAAACTATCACAACACTGTTAATTGGCTATACCCCAATACAAAATAAAAATCTTTTTTAAAAGATTAATAGGTTTTATTCCTAGTTTGGTCAGAAACTTATTGATAGACAACCTAACTTTCTAAATGTTTTAACTTCAAACACTCTATTGAAAAGTATAAAAACAAATTACTATAAGCACCATATTTCTCACTGGGAATGTTGAGACTTAAGTCTTTAAAGGAGATGACTATGTATTTATATCCTTTATATATATTTTATAAATAAACTAGGACAGTGATGTTTATTCTTAGTGAACTACAACTTTCCTGGGCAGAACCCTTTTAAAAAATTCCAAAATGAAAGAGGACACAGAAAAAGCAGTATTTAAAAGGCAAGGAATAAAAGAAAAAGAAATACGTGAACAAATAACACAGTGGAGCCAAGACATAGTAGATATTCATTAGTGTATTTTCAGAGTCCACACAATGCCCGTAATTATTTAACATTTCAACTGAGAAAGTCTGTATAGATATATTCTGTAGATACACAGTACACAACTCTGAACATATTTTGGACAATTATGTGTGAAATCCTCATCACAACCATTTTCGCTGAACAACTCTACTATGAGTGGCGGATTTTCTGAAACTGAAATTGCTATTTGCACAATGTGGTGCATTGAAGCAATTCAAGGCTTTCATTCCACTTCACTGGAAATGAAGATTCACTATATTAACGTTCTCTAGACACTTATGTGGTGTGAAATTATGCCCCTCAATTACAAATTCTTCCAGCCTTCTCTCTCTTGGCTTCTCTATTTTCAAGTCTTATTTCAAATACTCCACAAAATATTTGGCCTCACTTGGCATAAAATCAGCAAACCTCTGTGCCTCTTTTCCCCACCTTTCCATGGAGATAATAACACTTGCCTGTCTCATAAAGATATTGTGAAGCATAATATTTTGTAAAGCACTTTAAAAACCTTAGCTATGAAGGCTAATGGCAATAAGAACTGTATTGTCATCTATTCCTCCATTTCCTCTCAAGCTGGCCATTTTCTTTTTGTCTTTGTTCGTTTAAATGTTAAGAAGAAATACTGTTTTGCTATTGAACGTTGAGGCTTAGCTTTATTTCCTTCACCTTCGTTCTTTTTTTGATTTCTTTATGACCCTCTTCTGGTTTCATGCCATCAAATCAGAGATTGCTTCCAAGAACCCACCTAGAACAGACTCAAATGTTATCTGTTTTATGGCTAAACGACCTGCATATGGTCTAATCTCACAACCAAGGATCCTCCAGAATACTAATTCAGGACTTGAGGCTTCAGGCAGCATTACTGGACACTGTTGCCACCTATTAGTGCTCTGGTTCCACCACACCTATATTTGTATCAACTGAATAGATTCTCTCTCTTGACACTGTGAATGCCCTTGAGGCAGGGGACAGAGTCTGCCTACAAAGTACCTAGCACAATGATTTACTCACAGTTAATATTTTTAAAAATGAGTTCAAGTAATTAAGTAACACTACACTCTTACTAAGTTGGCTGCACTGCGGAAGTCTCTGGAACCAAATTGGACTGAGCCTAGAGGAACTGCTGGCCATTATTTCTAAGCTCAAGGTAACCCAGGTGTGGAGAACTGCTTGACAAGCTGCCAGGGGTTCATCTGGATGGCTTCATGTCTCTGCAAGCCAAATCCTGACTGAATTCTTCTCCCTGGAGCTGCTGATAAGATTTAAAGGTCTGAGGCCATTTTCTGTCTCCTATATAGCCATGTCTTCAGAAAAAAGGTACTCTTAGAAGGCATCGAAGTATGATGATGAAGGAACACAAATAAAAGTGAATTAAGGAGTACGTAAAGTACATAATGAAAGGATGATTTTTAATAAAGAGGCCTTGAAGTTGGACAGACCCAAGTTCCTGTCCTGGCTCGGCAGTTTGCTGTGTTACATTGAACAACTTACTTAACCTCTCTGAACCTATTTCCTCATTTTTAAAATATGACTTTCCTTGAAGAATTGTGAAGATAGTTTTCCTATAAATAATACTAACATATATCTAACCTAGGGCTTCCTAGGTGGTGGCTAGTGTTAAAGAATCTGCCTGCCAATGCAGGTGACATACGAGGTGTGGATTCAATTTCCAGGAAGATCCCCTGGAGTAGGCAATGGTAACCTGCTCCAGTATTCTTGCCTGGAAAATCCCATGGACAGAGGAGCCTGGTGGGCTACAGTCTCTGGGGTCACAAAGACCTGGATACAACCGAGCACAGCAACAGCCAGGACCAACCACCATACCTGATCTAAAGTAAAAGCTTGATAAAGGGCACTATTATAAAGGACACCATGGAAAATTATGAAAATGAGCAAGCATAGAGTCATCTTAACCAAAGTAAGAATGAAACACTTCTCTGGGGTCACAAAGACTTGGATACAACCGAGCACAGCAACAGCCAGGACCAACCACCATACCTGATCTAAAGTAAAAGCTTGATAAAGGGCACTATTATAAAGGACACCATGGAAAATTATGAAAATGAGCAAGCATAGAGTCATCTTAACCAAAGTAAGAATGAAACACTTCCGAAAAGAGCCTCAGGGAAAGCCTAGTAGAACAAGAGGGAGGTTTCTCCAGTGGCTAAGCCAGAAGTCACAATTTGCTGTTCCATCTCACTCTAAGGTGGGTTCAGGGGATGAAAACCTTCATAAAAGAATTAAAGCCAAGAATATAAAACCACTGAATTTGAATAAAATGTTGTTCTGTTTCCTATAGGGCTACTTCCTGAGAAGGAAGAGCTCTAGATGTCACAAAGCCTTTGATGACCTGCTACTGCTAAGTCACTTCAGTCTTATCCGACTCTGTGCAACCCCATAGACGGCAGCCCACCAGGCTCCTCCGTCCCTGAGATTCTCCAGGCAAGAATACTGGAGTGGGTTGCCATTTCCTTCTCCAGTGCATGAAAGTGAAAAGTGAAAGTGAAGTCGCTCAGTCGTGTCCGACTCTTAGCGACCCCATGGACTGCAGCCCACCAGGCTCCTCCATCCAAGGGATTTTCCAGGCAAGAGTACTGGAGTGGGTTGCCATTGCCTTCTCCGTGTTTTATTGCCAGTGACAATAAATAGGAAAGAAGGAGTATGATGCAGCAAACATTTCAACTTATTTAAAGTTTCACGTCTTATTCCTAAGGCTCTGTGCAGGAAAAGCAGGACCAGGTACTTGGCTCTATCTCAGAGTAATGTTTTCTTCTAGAATTTGGGGAATGAGGGCATTTCCTAGATACAGATAAAAGGAGGCATTGTTATTCTGCCTCCTCTACTCTCAGATTCTTTTTAGGAAAAGAAATTGGAGGAATAGCAAAGAATTCACTTTAGATGCAGTTGTTCAGGTATCTCAGAAAAACATGATCTTAAAATGTCTGGAAAATATGATTCCATAACACAATAGGAGAAAATCATACATTCCCTCTGAACTGTACAAAGAATGAAGTCACAGAAGGACTCTTAGATAAACTGGAGATAGAGAAGCAGACAGACAGCTAGACAGATTGGTAGTAATAGACTGACAGACAGAAATCAGTATTACTGAAATCTCATCATAGGAGGGCTCTCCCAGGTGAAGGATGTTAAACTTCATGCTTCAAAAGAGATTAAAAACATATCTGAAGTGACAGCTCTTGATCGATCAGTCACATAAATAGGTGATGATTTGCTAGTGGGGAGAAAAAAAGTATTTCGTTTTGTCTCAACCTACCTGAGCTAATACAAATAATTGCAGCTGACCCCTGAACAACACGAGGGAGTCTACTTACTGGCAGGTTTTTTTCAACAGTAAACACTGCGTGATCCAATCTGTGGCTGCTTGTTTGAATCTGAATATACAGAACTGCCTGTGGGAAGGAACTGTATATAGGGAGTGCGTGCTCAGTTTGATCAGTCGTGTCTGACTCTTTGCAGCCTCATGGACTGTAGCCTGTGAGGCTCCTCTGCCCATGGGATTTTCCAGGCAATAATACTGGAGCAGGTTGCCATTTCCTACTTTAAGAGATCTTTCCAGTACAGGATCAAACCCACGTTCCTCGTAACTCCTGCATTGGCAGGTGGATTCTTTACCACTGAGCTACCTGAGAAGCCTGAATATAGGGAAAGGCACTATAAATCACATGCAGATTTTTCACTGCTAGGGGAGGGGGTGCCCCTAATCCCTACATTGTTCAAGGTCAACTATATTATATTTCCCAACAGAAGCATTGACAACTAGGAATTTTAAGATTACCTATGTATGGAGAAGGCAATGGCACCCCACTCCAGTACTCTTGCTGGGAAAATCCCATGGGCAGAGGAGCCTGGTAGGCTGCAGTCCGTGGGGTCACTAAGAGTCGGACACGACTGAGCAACTTCACTTTCACTTTTCACTGTCATGCATTGGAGAAGGAAATGACAACCCACTCCACTGTTCTTGCCTGAAGAATCTCAGGGACAAGGGAGCCTGGTGGGCTGCCGTCTATGGGGTTGCACAGAGTTGGACACGACTGAAGTGACTTAGCAGCAGCAGCATGTATGGATGTGAGAGCTGGACTGTGAAGAAAGCTGTGCACCAAAGAATTGATGCTTTTGAACTGTGGTCTTGGAGAAGACTCTTGAGAGTCCCTTGGACTGCAAGGAGATCCAACCAGTCCATCCTAAAGGAGATCAGTCCTGAGCATTTATTGGAAGGACTGATGTTGAAGCTGAAACTCCAATACTTTGGCCACCTGATGCAAAGAGCTGACTCATTTGAAAAGACCCCGATGCTGGGAAAGATTGAGGGCAGGAAGAGAAGGGGACGACAGGATGAGATGCTTGGATGGCATCACTGACTTGATGCACATGGGTTTGCGCGGAGTTGGTGATGGACAGGGAGGCCTGGCATGCTGCGGTTCATGACGTCGTAAAGAGTCGGACACAACTGAGCGACTGAACTGAACTGATGGATGTGTTAACTAACCTCACTGTGGTAATCATTTCACAAGTTATATGTATATCAAATAATGCACATCTTACACTTACACAATGTTATGTGTTAATCCTATCTCAATGAAGCTGGGGAAAAAACCGTGTATCTCAAAGCAAATGAAGCTGGGGTTCAAGGAGACTCTAAGTAACTCAAAACATGAAGATGCCCAGTGTCTATAAATTACTAAACTTCTAGCAATCTGTCTCTTCTTCTGACATCCAATCAAAGTTTTATCATATATTAATTATTTTTTTGAGCAAAGGCCCTGAATTTCATTGAGCTCACCAGCTCTAGACACCTACAAATATGTTTTGCTATAAATTACTGGCACTGTTTCTGTTGATATTCAGTATAATCAAACATTTGTAAGCATGCTGTCTTTTCAATCTGTTCAGCTGATGCACTTTACCTGATCTTTCATTAAAGTAATCAAAACACTTGCTGTGTCGCATCTAATGAATGTTGCATGTATGATTAAGTGCTTTCATTCATATTGCAAGTTTGATTTAATGTAATCTGCCTTTCAGACAGCCATTAGCCTAGCTCCTACGTGAATTTGATTAATTGGCTGAATTCTTCCAGATGTCCATTAGGCATTACAGGAATTTCTATGTAGAAACAGCAGGGACTGTCTAGCACAGAACCAAACAATGAAATGTTATATTGCTGTCATGACTTACAAAAAGCTGGATTCATTTTCATTAATAAAACATCTGTACTCCTGCACAGCTATGCATTGAGATGCATTTATTTTATATGTTTATTTCTCTTATGACTGTAAATAGATAGTTAAATAGAAGCACATTTACTGATATTATGTGGGCCCAGGGTTTAGCAGATGCTGATTGGCAAAACAGATCAATTTTTAAAGTTTACAGAAGGTCCTAAACAGAAGAAAAAATGCACTAACAGACACCTGTTTGAAACAGAATTAAAGAATGTCTGGTATTATAGAAATGAGTATTAAAATGAGAAGAGAGACTTATTTTGAAAATGGCTTGATTGTTCTACATACATTAAGCCATTGGATCTCTTTCAGAAAAAATGGCAAATGTCGCTCTTGCTGAGACAACTTACACTGTTGTTTGGAAAAGCTTTCTTTGGCCTTTAGTCCTGTTTTGTTGGTTCTTAAAGAGCAGGGAGAGACTTAGCCTTGTGCAGATCCTAGCTCAATGTATTTTCAGTTCAGTTCAGTCGCTCAGTCGTGTCCGACTCTTTGCGACCCCATGAATCGCAGCATGCCAGGCCTCCCTGTCCATCACCAACTCCCAGAGTTCACTCAGACTCACGTCCATCGAGTCCGTGATGCCATCCAGCCATCTCATCCTCTGTCGTCCCCTTCTCCTCCTGCCCCCAATCTCTCCCAGCATCAGAGTCTTTTCTAATGAGTCAACCCTTCCCATGAGGTGGCCAAAGTACTGGAGTTTCAGCTTTAGCATCATTCCTTCCAAAGAAATCCCAGGGCTGATCTCCTTCAGAATGGACTGGTTGGATCTCTTTGCAGTCCAAGGGACTCTCAAGAGTCTTCTTCAACACCACAGTTCAAAAGCATCAATTCTTCGGTGCTCAGCCTTCTTCGCAGTCCAACTCTCACATCCATATATGACCATAGGAAAAACCATAGCCTTGACTAGATGGACCTTAGTCAGCAAAGTAATGTCTCTGCTTTTGAATATACTATCTAGGTTGGTCATACCTTTTCTTCCAAGGAGTAAGCATCTTCTAATATCATGGCTGCAGTCACCATCTGCAGTGATTTTGGAGCCCCAAAAAATAAAGTCTGACATTGGTTCCTATTAAAACCTGTTTCTTTCTGTATCACCATATTTCTCTTTCAAAGTAATTCTTGTTCTGAGACATTAGGTCATCTCCACCATGATCTCTTTTTGTAATTAAGGGATAATTTTCATGTTTACATTGAGTCTTGAGAGGCCCAATAATTGTTGAACATTGAAAGAGAATTTCATACATCAGTAGCTGTTCTCAGAATCATTCTGTCAGCATCTGAAAGAAAACCTTGTGATTTAAAATACTTCAGTGGGTGTTAGCAATACCTCGATTGAACTGTAATATCCTTGATAATTACCTTAGTCACTAATTTGGCAGTGCAAATTCTGTCCACTCTGTCATGTATATAATCCTTAGTTTGCTCAGTAAAAGAATGAAATTTTAGTGTGAACAAATAGAAGTTCCTGTGTATGTCAATTATTTGAGGATCTCCTTTGCTTTTGAATTGCTAGTGCTGTCCTCAAGAAGGGGTAAATTTTGAGTGACCAATGAGTATTTGCTGGGGTAGGAGCAGTATTCCCAGAATTGTATGAGGCGGTAAGCAGTCTGAGCTACTTTATTATATTGTATTGCTTTATGTTATAAATCATATGGTTTTAAGCCTTGGTTTATAAGAAAAACTCAACAACTAGATTATGCATCCAGGCATATTAATAGAGTAGGGTATTAATCCTGTAAACATCCCTTTTCACATGCAAAAGTTCAAATAGAAAGCAGAAATTATTTTGGCTCAGACACAGGGGATCATTAAATGTTCTAAAAGTTGTGTTCTGCTGATAAATTATTGGAGACTGCAATGTAGTCACAATTCTTTGACATTTTTATTTTTATTTCATGGAATTCTGCTAAAGAGTATGATGATGAACATTTTAGTGAAATAAGGAACATATGGTGGTCTCAAGCATTCTATCTTCTCTCTTGTTTATCTCAAGATTTTCCTTCCGTTCTGGTTAATAAGACTCATATTCCAAGTATGAACTTGGAAATGTTAAAGAGTTCCAGCATGTGAAGTTTAAAAAATGAACTTAGCTGTTGAATGATTCTGCTGATTTAGTTCTGGAAACTCAAATGATGTCCAAATACATTACATGGAAATGGTACAAATCACCTACTTTTTCCTGATTCTTGCTTGGCTAGTGCTGGTGTTTATGATACTATTCAGAGTCAGAATGAGTTGTTCCTGGCAGCATGTACTGTTAGCCCAAACTCTGATGTTTTTGAAAAATGTTTCATGGACTAAAGTTTTAAATCAGAATATTATTTCTGTTGATTCTCATTTGCAATCACTGTGAAATAAATGGATGTGAACATGTGATAAGGCATTCCTTTCCTAAGAGGGAAGCAACACTAATGAAGACTTTATTTACTAAACCTCCCCCCACAGCCCCTACACACACACTTAATATGGTATTGAGCAAAGGAAGCTAACTTACAAATTTGAGGATTTTGACAACTATGCACAGTTAACTCACAGACCCAGGTACTCCCTGCCACCACTTTGTAAAACATGTAAATGCTATACTGCTTCAGCTGTGCTTCTGCACTTCCACCAGCAGCCATTTGGTCTAATTACATTAAATTGCTGAAATAAAGGCATCTCTGATTACTTCATGGAGAGAGACTCTAGCACAGCCTGACTAGAGATCCTGCTGTAATCATCTCTGGACCCTTGAGTTATTTTTGCTATTTCAATAGATTTACAAGTCTATATTTCTCAGTGATAATACTGAGATGCTTACTAAAATGTCAGTCCTCTGTGGGGTAAAAATTTATCAATCTTGTGTGATAATGATGGTTATGAATACTAGCCTAATAAAGATATGAGAAAGACAATCAAGATGCTACTGATGTCAGTGTCTATATTAGGTATTTCACCCGCATTCTTATTCCATTCTAGTTAACATAGGGAAGTAAGAGTTACTACTCCACTTTGACCACCTTGAAGAAGCTGTGAATCTCAGAACACTGAAGTATCATTGCTGTGTTCAGTGTCTGATAGCTAGCTCATCTGTGCATGTCCTGTGGCTCTGAATTTTGTCCTTTTTCCTAAAATTATAATCTTCACATGGTACCCTGTTCTTTAGAAAGTCTCCAATTAAAATAAATTTTTTAAAAAAGAAATTATTTGAAAATAAACATTCTTTTCTGAGAGCAAAACAAAACAAAAAAAGTCTCCTTAGGAATTCTTCTCTAATAACTGAAAATCTTTTCTCTAGTTGGGTTCGTGAACAAGTATGGGTCTAGCTCAGTTGAGAAGAAAATGCCTCCTAAGCTTTGAAGAGCAAAGTCCATACATTGTACCAGAAAGAGTGGGAGGAGCAACCCTCATAGTCTCTTAGGAAGAATATAAGTCATGAGGATCTTGAGATAACATGGTGCTGGATCCCCGGTACTGATTGGGGCTTCTCTAGTGGCCCAGATGGTTAAGAATCCACCTGCAATGTGGGAGATACGGGTTTGATCCCTGGATCAAGGAGATTTCCCTGCAGAAGGGAGTGGCTATCCACTCCCGTATTCTTGTCTGGAGAACTCCATAGAGGAGCCTGCTGGTCCAAAGAGCCAGACACGACTGAGCAAATAACACTTTTACTTTTCAGTGATTAGGTCCAAACTTATGTTCTGTAAAGTTGCTGTTTACCTTAGATATTTGGCCTTTAATTTGTTCTTTTAGACTTCTTTTCTCAATTTAACAAATAGCCCTGGAAATTTGGGAGGGGCTGAAGTCCAGTTGGTTGAACTAACTAACTAGTGAGCGGGCTTCCCTAGTGGCTCCGCAGTGAAGAATCCACTTGCCAATGCAGGAGACGCAGGTTTGATCCCCAGGCTGGGAAGATCTACTGGAGGAGGAAATGGCAATCCACTCCAGTATCTCATGCCTGGGAAATCCCATGGGCAGAGCAGTCTGGCTGGCTACTGTCCATGGGGTTGCAACGAGTTGGACACACCTTAGCAACTAAACAACAACAAGCCTGGTAAGTAGCAGTTAGGATGAGGATCTCTAGATTCTGACTCTGGATATGATGTGCTCTCCAGGATAATGTCACCAGAGAGCAATTATTTGGATCTTTGTAGATGACATCCAGAAAGTGATTTCAAAGTGATTTTATATATTAGGAAGTAAAACCATGGTCAAACACCGTGATAGTCGTGTTTCTTGGTACCGCTGGTACACTTTCTGTCATTAGTGCTTTATTTTTATTACATAAGTGGTACGTGGTCACTATGGGAAAGGTGGAAAATATTGATTAAAAACAACCACTTCAAAAAAAAAATCTGAAACATAATTTCACCAATGATAATAACTTGATGTAATAGTCCAGAATTTTTTTTCTATTTTGAAATGTTTAGGCTTTATCTAAACAGAATCAAACAACAATAGTATTTGGTAACCTACTTTTGTTTGTTTATTTACTATTTTTACACTGAATATATTATGATTAGTGTTCCATAATTATTTGTGATGGCTTACTTTTCATACTTACTGATGTATAGAAAATATTTATCTGATTTTCTGTTATTGAGCAGTCATGTTGCTTTGATTTTTCACAATCCAAACAAGTTTTTAATGAGCAAAATTACAAAAAGAGTTTGTATACTTCTGTGCACCATTGTCGTCATATAAATTGCTAACATCTTCCTAACATTATCATTGTGTTTTAATGAGATGTATATTTTATAAATGTCTATATTTTTATTAATTCATATATATATATACATTATTGTTATGCCTGGATGAAACTTCTCCACATATACTTATTTTTTTAACTTTTTAATTTTATATTGGAGTATAGCTGATTAACAATGTTGTGATATTTTGAAGTGCACGGCAAAGGGACTCAGCCATACTTATACATGTATCCATATCCTTCAATATGTCAGCCATTTTAAAGTGCACATGTTAAACAGTAATGTTCTCTTGGAATATAACATTTAGTATATATCTATATCTATATCTATATATATACATAAATTGCAGAAAGACCTTGCTGTTTGAAATATGATCACTCACATTCTTCTAAGTTGTAAGGCTTATATGTGTGGTAGACATAGTCTCAGAACCATGGACTTTTCTGAAAATTGTGTCTGAATTATTTATCTTTTTTTTAGCATAAAAAGTTTGAATCTATAACAAAGTCCTTTTTCTTGAGGATAAGATGATACTTTTTCTATTATTGAAGTACAGTTGATTTACAGTGTGTGTTCATTTCAAGTGTACAGCAATGTGTGATTCAGTTATATTTGCTAATATATTTCTTTATATTCAATCTATTTCCTCAGATTTTTTTAAAAATTCTTTTTCAAATTCTTCTTTAGAGTTTATTGACTGGAGAAAGGTATATATGTTATATTTTCTGAAACAAGTGATATGTTCTCTATTTTGAACATCAAACATCCTGAGAATAAATACAGATAAAAGATTTTTGGAAAGTAGCAGAGAGGAATGTTGTGACAACTTATTCACTATGCACAGTGTTCTGTGAAATAATCATGTTAATGTAGTCTGTTTTTCCTACATCATCAACATTTCCTTAATAGTCTGTCAAGCAATGCCGAATTACAGATAGCATTAAAGGAATTAAATCAGCTGCTGGATCTGAAATGTTGACATCCCATAAAATCTTTCTAAAGTCATGGTAAAAGCAAAAGACTCCATTCCTTTGATCTTGCAACAGGATGAAAGGAGTTTGTGGCTGTAAACATATTTCTTTCTCTTGAACAAATACATAAGCAGAAGATCATAATGTCTCCACAGCTAGTTCCTTGTGGCTCCACTTTCGTGCCTTTTCCAAGACTTCAGTCATCAATATCTGACTCACGAGAAAGGTACTGTAGAGTAAGCTAAAACGTCGAAGGGTTGAAAAAATGAAAAAGATGTTCAGCTGCTTTTGTCGACATGGATAGAGCTATCAGTATTTGTTCCTTATGAATTTATTGCTCCCAAATAGAGCACTTTGAATAATTTGTACTTTCAGCAAACTTGTGTTTCATGTTTTAATATATTTATTTTAATGAACAGCGACAGATATATTTAAGAAAATTCTTTTTGCATTTAGTATTATTTAATTTAGCACTTTATTGTTGAGATACTGTGGAATGATTGAATATATAAAATATGCTCCCACTGTAAGTTATTATTAAATTGCTGATTTGACATACTATTCTTTTTTTTCTAGCATTATTATTTAAATGGAAGTTGTTTTAAATACATTAAGCCCTACATTTGGTCTAAAGAAAGCCATTCAGTCACATGAAGATACACATTCAAGAGTTAAATATTTATGTACAGCCTAACTGTAAGCATAAAAGGTATGGGGCAATCTAATGCACAGATATATGTTGCCTAAATTTTTCTGTTCTTGACTGAATACAATAGCTTTTATTTCAAAATTCTCATGCCTGCTTCTGGTCCTTTTATCAGTACATTTTAGGCCAAACTGCCTGCCTTGCAGATGGGTTGTTGCAAATACGTTGATGTCACCAGTTAAGGGAATAATTCTACCAAATGAGATAGGGATAGTCTAACCATTTTTTATTACTGACAAGCAGTCATGAGCCAGTAAGAAGGAAACCCCCATAAAAGATAAATCTCTACTCCCTGAATGATTATATATTTTATGATCAACACTTAAAACTAAAGTGCTTCTTTCTCAAATGGACTGTGATAAAGTAAATGTTTGGGCAATAATCCATAATGAATAAAGATTTATTGCATTTATTGTTGGCTCTAAGTTCAATAACACCTTTTGTGGCTTGGATATCATTAGGAAATTAGAGGTTAATTCATGCCATTCCTGTTCGATCCTTGCTTGGATTAAAAAGTCATGTGAGGAAAAGCTTACACATTATTTGTTTTTGCAATTGAAATGGCAGCTTAGTATTTACTGTTGTGCTGAGAGGAAAACAAAGAATAATCCTTGGCTGTAATATTGGGAGTAAAATATTTTTTCAGAATAATTTCACATTTCTTTCCAAGAATATTATCCTATGCAGAATTAGAAGTACTTGCTTTCTACATGTTTACAATGACCACAGCACTGATGTACGAAAGAAATTAAAACCATGTTTAAAAATGAGACAGGCTATTTTGATTTAAAAAAGTGTAACCTTTTATTTATTTATTCTTTTTACCTAGAAGTGGTCATTTCCCCATAGAACTGATGATGGAAATTATTAGACCAGTGAAAGATAGCTGTTATTCCATTATTGGTCGTTATCATTTTTTTTTTCTTTAAAAATGCTTATTAGAGGTAGCTAATCAAATTCAATTGGAGACTAAGAAAGTTGATAAGTTAAAAGTACTGGAGACATGGCAGAAGAAATCTGATACATTAGCAAGATCCATGATCTGGTAATCAAACTTGAGTTCACCTCTTTTTCTGACACTATATATGAAAGAAATTCACCTCAGTGACATGGCTTATCTAATTTGGGTTTTGGTTTCTATCTATAAATCTAATTCTAAAGAATTTTTGTCCAGAAGGAGTTATAGTCCTTTATATCTCATGTTTTTTATGAGATAAACTGTAAGAAATATGGAAATAAGTCTTCAAGATTCATTTTATTTTCATTACAAAGCTGCACTTCTTTTAGATCCCAGCTTCATGACTTACTAGCAGTGTGATTATGGGCAAGTAGTGAACTTCCTGAGCCCCATCTATTTCAGTTATATAAAGAGAATAATAATTCTTAATTATTTTGTGATATTAGAAAATGCCAAATGTGTGGCAAAAATGGTGGAGTTGAAAGACTCTGAGCTCACCTCCTTTCACAGGCACTCTAAAATTATAAGTACTTATAGAGCAAATATTGATGAGTAAGACCTAAAGATAAGCAAAACATATTTTCCACTATTAAAGTTATAAAGAAGGAACCACAATGATACATGTTATAATTAACACTCACACCCCAAAGTAGGCAACCCATGAATTGGGATAATCACAATTACAGGAATTCTCCTAAAGGAACAAGAGGTGTGAAACACCCTTGGGTTCTCCATCCTGGAGATCTGCACTTGGGAGACAAGCCCCCAGAATGTCTGGCTTTGAGGCCAGCAGGACGTACCCATGGAGAGCCAGAAAGTGGTATGAAACAGAGACTTTGTTCTTAAAGGGCACACACAGAATCTCATATTCTTCATAATCTCAAATACAGCACACAGGCAGTATTTGAAAGAATCCTGGGCCAGAGTACTTGCTCATATTGGCAATCAACCCAGAGAGGCAGTAAGTTTGACCTCCTACTGGGGATGTAGACACCGGCAGCAGTCATTTTCAGCAACTCATTCTATCTCAAGGGCAGTGGTGCTAACAAGCACTGTTTGAGGTATTCTCCCACCTTCCTGGGTTGGGAAGATACCCCCAGAGAAGAGAATGGCAACCCACTCCAATATCCTTGCCAGGAGAATCCCATGGACAGAGGAGCCTGGCAGGCTGCAGTCCATGGGGNCTCAAGGGCAGTGGTGCTAACAAGCACTGTTTGAGGTATTCTCCCACCTTCCTGGGTTGGGAAGATACCCCCAGAGAAGAGAATGGCAACCCACTCCAATATCCTTGCCAGGAGAATCCCATGGACAGAGGAGCCTGGCAGGCTGCAGTCCATGGGGTCGCACAGAGTTGGACATGACTGAAGCGACTTAACATGCATGCAGATGCTGACAGCAGTCATTTTCAGGAGTTCATTCTATCTCAAGGACAGAGGTGCTAACAACCACTGTTTGAGGGATTCTCCCTCCATCTTATTAGTAATTTGGGCTTACCCACTCCCAAGCAGGTCCCACCTGGCCCTATAGGCAGTGACTAAGACCCAACTCTGCCCCTCAGGGGGTCTGCACCAGTAAGGTGGCCCCTGGACCCTAAGACCACTGCCCTCAACATGTCTCAACTAAACTGCCTCCAGTGTGCCCACAAAGGTTGGCTTTGCCACAGTGGAAGAAACCTCACAGGTCACATGAAGGGCATGCCTAGAGCATATGTCTCTGGTGACCAGGCGAGGATGTGCTATTGGATTCTGTAACATGGCTCCTACATAAAACTATTTCTCTAAGATCAGGAAATGCAACCAATCTACTTAATACAGAGAAATAAGTACAGATAATTCAGCAAATAAAGAGACAGAGGAATATGTTCCATATGAGTAGACAAAACTAAACGTCAGAAAAAGAACTGAATGAAGTGGAGGTAAGCAGTCTACCCAATGAAGAATTTAAGGTAATGATCATAAAGATGCTCAATGAACCCGGGAGAACAATAGATGAACACAGTGAAATTTTAACAAAGAGGGAGAGGATATAAAGAAGAACTAAACAGAACTAAAGAATAACTAACTGAAATAAATACACTAGAGGAGATCAGTGGTTGATTAAATGATGCCAAGAAGTGGATCAGAAAACTGAAAGATCACTGGAAATGTTCATCCATGTTGAACAGAAAAAATGAAGCAGAATTTTAAGAAATGAGAATACTAAACTTCTGTCACCAAACCTGAAGGGAGAAACTGTTAGCAACACAATAGTAGGAGATTTTAACACCACATTTACCCCAATTACATCCAGACAGAGTTAATAAAGAAACACTGCAGTAATGACATATTCGACCAATTGGGCTTAATAGATTATTATAGAAACTTCCATCTAAAAGCAGCAAAATATACATTCTTTTCTCATGTACTTAGAACATTCTTTAGGATAGATAACATGATAGGCCACAAAACAAGTAAGGATAATTTTATTGATTGAAATCATATCAAGTTTCCTTGGCAACCACAATTGTCTGAGATTAAAAATCAACTATAAGAAAAACTACAAAAAAACCCACGCAAACAAATGCAGACTAAACAATATGCCACTAAACAACCTGTGGATCACTGACTAAATCAAAGAGGAAATTTTTAAGAAATGCCTGGAGACAAATGAAAACAGAAATACACTGGTTCAAAATCTGTGTGCTGAAGCAAAAGCTGTTCTAAGAGGGAAATTTATAGTGATACGTGCCTACTTCAGGAAACGAGAAAACTCTTAAATAATCCAGCCTTAAAGGAACTGGAAGAAGGAGAGCAAACTAAACCCAGAATTAGAAGAAGGAGAGAATAAAGACCAGAGCAGAAATAAGTGAAATAGAGATTAAAAAATAGGATGCTAAGAACTGGTTCTTTGAAAAGATAAAATTGGTAAACTTTTGGCCAGACTCATCAAGAACAAAAAGAGACAGAGTCAAAATCTATAATATCAAAATGATAGAGGAAATGTTATGACTGAGACACAAGAAATAAAAAAGATCCTAAGAAATTGCTCTGAACAATTATACAGAAATAAATTGGACAACCTAGAAGAAATGGATAAATTCCTAGGAACCTACAATCTCATATATTTGCTTGAGCAAATCATAAAGCATGGAAATTTTGAGCAGATATTACCGGGAATGAAATTGAATCAATAATTTTAAAACTCCCAAAAGATAAATGTCTGGGGCCAGATAGTTTCACAGGTGAATTCTCCCAAACATTTAAACAAGAGTTAAAGCCTATTTTTCTCAAACTGTTCTGAAAATTGAAGTGGAAGAAGGGTTTCCAAACTCATTCTACAAGACTAACTCCATCCTAATACCAAAACCAGAGAAAGACACCACAGAATAGAAATTTATAACTTGATATCTCTGATAGGCATAGATATAAAAATCCTCAACCAAATATTAGCAGACCAAATTCAACAGTACATTAAAAGGATCATAAACTATCATCCAGTGGGATTTCCTCTAGTGATGTAAGAATAATTCAGTATCTATAAATCAGTCAACATGAGATTCCACAGTAACAAACTGAAGTATCAAAATTATATGATTATGTTAATAGATGCAGAAAAACTTTTGACAACATTCAGTGTCCATTTGTGATAAATCTGTTAATAAAGTGGGCATAGAGGATACATATCTCAACAAAATAAAGGCCATATTTGACAAGCCCACAACTATTTTTCCTAAGATCAGGCACTAGACATGGATGGACACTCTCAACCACTTTTACTCAATATAGTTTTGAAAGTCCTAATCACAGCAGTGAGCCAAAAAAATAGAAATAAAAGGAATCTAAATTGGAAAGAAAAAAGTAAAATTGTCACTATGCAGATTATATGATCCTATATATAGAAAATCCTAAAGACTCCACCAAAAATTATTAGTGCTCATCAATGAATTTTGGACACTCTGAACCACTTTTACTCAATATAGTTTTGAAAGTCCTAATCACAGCAGTGAGCCAAAAAAATAGAAATAAAAGGAATCTAAATTGGAAAGAAAAAAGTAAAATTGTCACTATGCAGATTATATGATCCTATATATAGAAAATCCTAAAGACTCCACCAAAAATTATTAGTGCTCATCAATGAATTTAGTAAATTTTCAGGATACAAAGTTAATGTACAGAAATCTGTTGATGTGCTCTAGTGATAAACTATCAGGAAAGAATTGGGAAAATCTCATCTACAATTGCACAAGAAAGAATAAACTACCAAGAAATAAATCTAATCAAGGAGGTAAAAGACCTGTACATGGGAAACTATGAAATACTGATGGAAAAAAGTGAAGACAACCCAAACAGATGGCAAGATATACGTAATCATGGATTGAAAGAATTAATACTGTTAATATCACTATACTACCGAAGGTACTTTGTAGATTCAGTGCAATCTCTACCAAAATACTACTGCAGTTTTTCACAGAACTAAGACAAATAATTCTAAAATCTGTTTTAAAATATATTACTCCTCAAATACCACAGCAATTTTGAGAAGAAAAACAACAGCAACAGCAACAACAACAACAAAAAAGCTGGAGGTATCACAGGCCCCGATTTTAAACTGCATTGCAAAGCTGCAGTAATCAAAGTAATGTGATGCTGTCACAAGAACAGCCACATAAATCAGTGGAACAGAGTCGGGAACCCAGAAATAAACTTATGTGTTCAATTGACCCATAACAAAGGAGTCAAGAATATGCAATGAGAAAAAGACAACTTCTTTAATAAATTGCACTGGGAAAACTAGACAGCTACATGCAAAATAATCAAACTGAACTACTTTCTCACACTAGACAGTAAGTCTTCTACATCCAAATCTTCAAGTTGCCAATTTTCAAAGATGATAATGTAGTTTTGCATGTTCAGTTACAGAAATTAGGTCGCATGTCTGACATATGTTGTCATGTGCATTTATCCTCTACAAGTGATTGTGCTTTTGTGCACTTTACTGCACAGTATAGTATAGATTACAGTTGTACAGTACCTTTATTTCAAGTTCAGGAATGTCCAGAAGCAAGCGTAAAAGCAGTGGTGATGTAGTTGGTACTGCTAAGAAGTGCCAAGCAATAACGATGGAAATAAAAGTGAAAATTATTGAGTGGAGTGAGGTGAAAAGATGGTAGATAAAGCTCATTCATTGAACTGTTAGCACAAGGACAGAATCATGGGACATATGAAGTCTGCTGTGTCAGTGATGTTGACAATATCAAAGAAGCATGGAAAAGTGACAGAGGAGATTGAAAAAGCTCTCAATGTTTGGATGCAGGATCAGCATCAGCATCAAGTCCTGCTCAGCTTAATGTTGATTCAAGAGAAAGATAAAAGCCTTTATGAAGACTTGAGAAAGAAAAACTGTGAAGAATCAAAGGGCACATCTTTTAATACTAGCTTTGGCTGGTTTCCAAGGTGACTCAGTGGTAAAGAATCTACCTGCCAAGCAGGAGACAGGAGTTCAATTCCTGGGTCGGAAAGAACCCCTGGAGAAAGAAATGGCACCCCGTTCCATTATTCTTGCCTGGGAAATCCCATGGGCAGAAAGGTCTGGCAGAGTATAGTCCACGCAGTTGCAAAGACTCAGACATGACTTAGTAGCTAAAACATCACCTCCTACAGCTGTTTATCAGTTCAAGAATACAGTCAATCTTTACAATGTAAAAGTAAGCAATGAAGAGGCAAGTGCAGATATAGTAGCTGCCCAGGAATTTCCTGAACACTTCAAGAAATTATTGATGAAGATGTATATTTTCCCAAGCAGATTTTTAATATAGATGAGACAAGACTGTACTGGAAGATGTTGCCAGACGAAAGTTACATCAGTAAGGAGAAAAAGTTGATGCCAGGATATAAGGCAGCAAAGGAAAGGCTACATCTGTTGTTTGGTGGTACTGCTTCTGGTGATAATGGAGCTATAGTCTTTCTTAGTTTATTATTAACCCAAGAGCACTTAAAAGCATGGCCAAGGGTTCTCTTCCAATTGTGTGGAAGAGTAACCCCAAAGCCTCGGTTATACAGGCAATTTTCCAAGACCGATTTTTCTATCACTTTATCCTAGAGGTAGAGAAATATTGCTTGAAGAAGGATGTCCCATTCTTTTGCCACTCAACAGTGCTTTGGGCCACCACCCATTCAGGCACAACTTTCATCCCAACAACAAAGTTGCTCATGTGTATGTATGCTCAGTCATGTCCAAGTCTTTGTGACCTCATAGACTACAATCTACCAGGCTTCTCTGTCCATGGGATTTTCCAGGCAAGAATACTGGAGTGGGTTGCCATTTTCTTCTCCAGGAACTCCTTCCGACCCAGGGATTGAACCCACATCTCTTACGTCTCCTGCATTGGCAGGTGGATTCTTTACTTCTAGCTTCACCTGGCTTTCCCGGTGTCTCAGATGGTGAAGAATCCACCTGCATTGCAGGAGACCTGGGTTCAATCCCTAGATTGAGAAGCTCCCCCGGAGAAAGGAGCTACTAGCCCCTCCAGTATTCTGGCCTGGAAAATTCCATGGACTGTATAGTACATGGGGTCACAAAGAGTCAGACACTACTGAGCAACTTTTGCTTTCACTTTCAGTGCCACCTGGGAAGCCCAAAAGTAGTCCATCTACCACCAAATACTACTTCACTTATCCAACCTATGGACCAGGGAGTTGTAGAAACTTTCATGAAATATTTACACCACACTTTTTTTTTTGTCAGATAGTAAAGGTTAGTGGTGAATCAAAAGTAACCCTGTGACAGTTTTGAAAGGACTGTAACATCTACAAGATCATAAAATAACTGACTTTGCTTGTTGTGAGGTTAAGGCCATCACCACCAATGGGGTTTGGAAGAACCATAACCTGCACTTTTTTCATCATTGTTGTGGATTTGAGAAGTTGGATGAGGGGTCAAAAGAGGTCTTGAGCAACTCAGTGACCCTCACCAAGAAGCTGGAGTTAGATCTGCAAGTGGATGACTACATTGAACCCCTTGCTCTACAACACAAGGAGTTTACTAATGAAGACCTCATGGAATTGGAGTCCCAGAGGAAGGACTAAGAAAGACAAGAGCAAGAAGCAACTGAAGAATGGAAGAGATTCACAACAGGGAATGGCAAGGGTATTTTCTTTATTTGAGGGGACTCTGTTAGTTGTTGAGGCATAGGACTGTAGAATGTAGAATGGTACATGAAGGTTGCAGCAGCCGTTCGGAAAGCAATCTGTGCTATCATGTCATCTGTGATGGGCAAAAGAGCTACTATCCAGACATCCCTGGGTAATTTTTTTCCAGAGGGTACATAGAATTGACTCCATCAAGGAACCAGAACCTGTGCCATCAGCATCACACATGACTGAAACTGCTCTCTGTCTTCTGTTGCTGGCAATCCTTCAGCTCTACCATCTCCTGCCTTTTCTCCCTTTTCTAGTCAGTAACACTTCTTGCCTGTTCACTTGATGCCTGTCCCTGTATGCCAGCTGTTTTACTGTACTGCTGCACTTTTCAAGGTATTGTACTATAAGATTAAAACGATTTTCTTTATTTTTTTGTGTTTGTTTGTTTCTTAGGAATTATTTATGTGAGAAGTATTATAAACCTATTACAGCACAAGACTATGTAACCTATCATGTTCGTTGGATAGCTAGGCTAACTTTGTTGTACTTACCAATATGTTGGATTTACGAACGTGCTCTCAGCATGGAACTTGTCCATATGTAAGGGACTTACTCTCTACAAAAATAAATTAAAAATGGACTAATGACTTAAATTAAGGCCTGAAACATAAAACTTCTAGAAGAACACAGGTGGTCCACTATTTGATCTTAGTCTTGGAAATATATTTTTGGATCTCTCTCCTCAGGCAAAGGAAACAAAAATAAACAAATGAGACTACATCAAACTGAAAAACTTTGGGACAGTGAAGGAAGCTTTCAACAAAACAGAAAGGTCATCTACAGGATGGGAGAAGATAATTGCACACCATATACCCGTAAAGGGGCTAACATTAATATCGAAAATATACAAAGAGTTCATGAGTTCAGTTTGGTTCAGTCGCTCAGTTGTGTCCAGCTCTTTGTGACCCCATGGACCACAGCACGCCAGGCCTCCCTGTCCATCACCAGCTCCTGGAGTTCACCCCAGACTCATGTCCATTGCGTCAGTGATGCCATCCAACCATCTCATTCTCTATCGTCCCCTTCTCCTCCTGCCCTCAATCTTTCCCAACATCAGGGTCTTTTCAAATGAGTCAGCTCTTCCCATCAGGTAGCCAAAATATAGGAGTTTCAGCTTCAGCATCAGGCCTTCCAATGAACACTCAGAACTGATCTTCTTTAGGATGGGCTGGTTGGACCTCCTTGCAGTCCAAGAGACTCTCAAGAGTCTTCTCCAACACCACAGTTCAAAAGCATCAATTCTTCAGCACTCAACTTCCTTTATAGTGCAACTCTCACATCCATACATGACCACTGGAAAAACCATAGCCTTGACTAGACGGACCTTTGTTGGCAAAATAATGACTGCTTTTTATTTTATTTTTTCCCCCCAGAGGGTAGATACTTATCTTTTATTTATTTATTTATTTTTTAACTTTCCAAAATTGTATTGGTTTTGCCATATATCAATTTTAATATGCTGTCTAGGTTGGTCATAATTTTTCTTCCAAGGAGTAAGCGTCTTTTAATTTCATGGCTGCAGTCACCTTCTGCAGTGATTTTGGAGCCCCCAAAAATAAAGTCTGCCACTGTTTCCACTGTTTCCCCATCTATTTGCCATGAAGTTCTGGGACTGGATGCCATGA